>OX637277.1:441828-1041828 GCA_951799465.1 Leptophobia aripa
GCAGCATCTTGGCACGGATCCGTTGAAACCTCTCGATTGTGATGACGATACCATGTCATGGTCCAAAAATTGTCCCCATTGCATCAGCAAGTGTGTTATGCCTGGGTTCTCCACATTTTGATCCTCATGCACTAAAGCACTGATCTCACGCGCTGATGGCAGGAGTGAGCCAAAGACAGACCTCCTTGGGGCTTGTATACCATCGGAGTAGACTGGTGGAAGGAAACGCTGCACTGGAGTCATAGTTGAGCCCCATCTGGGACGGTTTAAGTTGTTGCAGGTGCCATCGTGGGTACGATATCTGGGGACACATTTCGATTTATTAGAAGAAGTTTTGTTACACAAAAATAATCAAAAAAATTCTGTAAATAAATTAATAACTGAAAGGTCCATTAGAAATTGTTATCTTCTAGTTCAAATGACTTAGGATAAAATAAGACAAAAAACCAAATAAACATTTTTTTTTTACACTATCTAATAACGAATTGGCAAAAATATTTTGTAAATTTAATATTAAGTCTAAAAACCCCACCTTTTGGAAGCTGGTGGACATTTCGGTGGACCGCGAAGTGGACACTGCTCGAGTAGAGGTGACTGTCGTAAGGCGGCTGCATTTGGGAACTTGACCTCATCAGAACGACTCTCCAGGGCATCTCCACTGCGAAAAAAAAAACTTCACATATAACCATGTATGAGACTCCTTCTATATCCTGGTAGGTGTGTGTTATTCCCAATAAAACGATAGCTTACAATATATTCTCTATTGTACTCTCACTGTTACAGATACTTCACTTATTCTCTAATTCAATCAATCTATCTCGTCAAAACACAAAAACCCGCCAAATCCCTTTTTTCTCAACGTCGCCATCTTGTTTTTTATATCTTTCCCGCGTCTCTCGACTCCCGATTCGCCCCGCGTCGACCAATAAGGACGTTAATAATATCAATAGACGTGTTTTATAAAATAAGATCATTTTAAACATTGATAAATTGTAACCGCTGTATGACTATAATTTGAAACGTATTATTACAAACCAAATATTAACATCTTTTTCTAATTTTACAAAGTCATTTTCTATCTGTCATCCAAAACAGGAAACTCCACATTCCCCAAAAACCCCTCTGATTGGTTATCACCGGTGCCAGAAATACTAAATACAATATTTGCATCAAAACGACAACTTAAATGAATAGCATAAACAATAGTTACCAACATTCAAATATTGTTATTAAAATAATTCGGTATTGAAATTTAACGAAACCTAACACGTGTATGAAAAAAATATGTACGCTCACAATATTCTATTTGATTTATTTATAATATCTATTAGAAAACTAAAAATCTGTCAAACACTAGAGATGTCAAGTTGTAGAAATAGTTCATATTCAAACCAATAAACATTAAACTCATCGACAATCTTTTTAATGATTAGTCAACACACAAACAATCAAGTCTAACATATTAATTATTAATATTTAACATAATAAAATTACATAAGCAAATGCTAATAACAAATACCGTAGCTTTTTATAAGTTTTCTAAAGTTACGTAATGGTGCAAGTCATATTTTTTTACGAGTTACGAAACGTTAGTGAAAGCGAATATTTCATGTATATATTTACATAAATATGACAGTTTGATTGTGATTACATTTAAATATAGGTGAAGTTTGAGAAAGTCACTAATGTAAAAGTAATTTGTTGCATTAAAAAGTAAATATGTGTAGTTAGGGAGACAAGAAGCGGCTTTAAGCTTTAGCTTTCTTTGAGCGAATTATATTCGTAAAGTGAAATTTCTTACTAACCTAACCTAAACAAGGTTTATTTATTAATATTTCGTTTTGAAAAAGTACTTCAATTAAATTTATCGCATTCTCAACAAGGATATCCTCAAAACAATCATAAATATAAGTCAGGTACAATGTCTTCATAATGTCTATTTTTTAGATGTAGATGGGAGCTTCATTCCTAATAAATAAGTTTTAAACATAATTGTAGGCAAATAATTTGCTACAAATTGTTTTTTTTTTTAGACGCACAGTTTCTGAGATATTGCGAAAAAACTGATTCACCCCTTTTTCCAAGATGGCGGCCAGGGAACAGGGGCGGCGACCCCTCAAATTTGAAGTTAAGCTTCTATTGAAACTCAAACACGTCCCAAAAATAAAAATGCGTCCCTAAAAAATGCAAAGCAAATGTAACGTAATTTAATGTTAAGGACCGGCTTGACCATTTTCGATAGAAACATATTCAATAAATTTTATATATATTATAATTTTTTTGGTATTATAAAACCATTTGTATAGAGCAAAGTGTCATATAATATGGTGTTTATCTCATAGGCCATAAATACACCTGTCAACATATACTCCAGTGAAAGTAACTTTCACTGGCGAGCGGCATTGCATAGGTTATTGTACGTCTTAAGGTCGTATTATGTTTGGTCCCTTGGGTACATGTTAAGGATAATGTTAGGTAATGTTACGTGGTTTAGTATGAGCTGTTCGTTGAGTTATTTAGTAATGAAATAACTTATGAAAAAACTTCAATAAAAGACTGTTTGGACTTTAAAAAAGCGGTGTTAAATGTTAAAGATTAAATAAACGCTATATTAAAGACCGTATTTATTTTATTTCTATAACTAAACGATAACTTAATACAAAAAGTATATTTTTTTCTTAGGTATTGATTTTTTATTTTTTTTAACGCGTTGGAATCATTAGTCAAAATTAATTAAAAATGTTATTATTGAAATTGTTTTATTTCACTATAAGTTTAATTCCCTATTTATTTTTTGTAAAACTAAAATTAAGGTTTGCAAGTTCTACGCTTTTTCTTTAGTGGTATAAATATTTATTTATAATTCGTTTTGAGACATTTAAATGTATGTCGCTTTTAGTATTTTTTTTCTTTTACCATGCTTTTTCTATATAGAATAGGTGTTTATTTATGTCAGACTACCATGGGAAAAGTAATGTTAATGTATGTAGTCTTGTATTACTAGGAAATTTATAAAATATTTTGGTTAATTAATTTAAAAAAATTGTCAGTAAGTACTAACCTTCCAATTGGTAACGTTAGTCAATCCAGTCATAGTACCACGGTCACTACAAGTCATAGTCAAACAGTCATAAGTCGTCACAATTAGTCACAAATCATCAAGTCATTGTCAGTCTTTATTTTGACTAGGTCGCGTAGATTTTGGCGCGAGCTGCGCGTGACGCCATGTTGCGCGAGTCACTGCAATGGCGCGAAAATGCCACAGCGCTAAAATACTGCCACTTCCACGAGATGTTTCGTAAGAGGTGAGAACCGGGCTTCGAATCTATTAATGTAACTGCATTATCATAATTAATTTAAATTGAATACACCTGACATTTTCATTGACTGTTTTTGTGATTTTATGTTTGCCGTTTAATGACCGGATACATTTTTATATGTATTCTGTCAAATAGCTAGTATGCATGGTCACGGGTCAACCGAGTCACGGGTCGGAGAGTAAACGCGTTTAAACCAAAATATCGACAGAAGTGCTGTTGGTTGCAAATCATTATTGGCTCATTGGTTGTTCAAATGATTGCATGATGAGTTTAAAACTTGAAAATATCCAATATTTTGCAATATCAATTTGTTATATACGCAAGTTTAGTTATCATATTTCAACACCTTTAGTTAATTCTTATCCAAAGAAATAAGTATACATATAAAGCACATTGAACTGCAACTTTTTTGTGTATATATTATTTCTCTATATTTTATATTCGAGAATTTAGATTTGTAATATTTACTGAAGAAAAGCTTTCGATTTTATTATTCAGACGCACAAATGTGAAATGTGTGTTTTGTCAATATAACTAAAAAATAAACTATGTTATAAATGAATTAATATAAACTATTTTTAGTTGTAAATTGTAATAAGTCTAAAAATAAATGAAAATTGTTTACAATAATAGGTTTGTTGAACTTGGCGATGTTCATGTTTGCGTGCGCTTATATTTCCTAGTAAAAGCGAAACTCAACAGCCGTGAAACAGTTTAAAAACGCATTTTGATAAATACGCTTTACCAGATAGATGAACATATTCAGGTTTTTGGCAAAATCTTAAATACTGTCCTTGTATCTATTTATTTACGCCTGAAGCCAAAAAAACGATAATTATAAATTACTCTTAACCTCTAACTATCGCTTATAT
This sequence comes from Leptophobia aripa, assembly GCA_951799465.1. Lineage (NCBI taxonomy): Eukaryota > Metazoa > Arthropoda > Insecta > Lepidoptera > Pieridae > Leptophobia > Leptophobia aripa. The sequence goes on from OX637277.1 coordinate 446,021, forward strand.
TTTTTCTCTACCATTCATAACCCTTAGCAATTAGTTCTACCCATGACAAAGTTCCAGGTAAATTTTAAAGATGCGATTACCCTACGCCGATCAAGGCATATCCTAAAATACCTTACAAAAATGAAGTAGGATACGGAAAAATTTAATAGTTAGACCAACTTCAGTAAAATAGTCTTCTTCTTCTCAGCCTATAATTCCCCTCGTAGGGACTCCATTCCATCTCGTACGTTCGATTTCAACAAATTAAGAACCAACGCAGCGTAAAGGGTTTGTGTAGCCTTATCAGAAAGCTCATAGCTGTTACGTATAACATAATATAAGCGTTTATAAGCTGAATTCTTCAAACAAGGTCTGGCGGGTGACTACCAGGTTAGTAATTTAAATTTTTAATAAAACCAACATTAAGCTTGTTATAATGCTAAACGTTGGTTTCCTCGCAATATTTTACCGTTGTATCATAACCCATTTATATGCTAGAAATTATTATTCATATAACAAGCAATAAAACACACTAGCACTGTTTCTTATTTTGTCAGCAGACGTAAAACAATTAGCAATCCATCGACATTTTCGTCAGAGTTACTACAATACCCTATAACAAGTATTACGTCTGTCGATTTGTTCCATAACTATTGCTAATTCTTACGTAAAACAATAAAATCTATATTTTTATGGTGCGTAGTTCGCAACCGACCTGTCACGCTTGTTAACACATTTTCTTTATTTTCATCTACTTTATAGAAGAACTGTTCAACTTCAACTCATTAGGTATTGATTGTATAAATTATTATTTTGTAAGATATATGTGTGCAAAAGCTTTAAACGTGAGACATAAAAGCTTCAATAGTGTATTTTTCTAACTTGAAATTGATTATAATCGATAAATTGAGCTTTTGTTATGATAATGGAAAATTTTCACTTAAAAGACCGGTTTGCGAGAAAATATAAAATCTCTTTTTAAAACCAGTTTGGGAAAGTGGCCGTTTTAAGTTATCATTCTGCTGTTTTAATGTAAATTTTTTAAATGATTGATAAATATCTATCACCTGACATAGATATAATATGACACCATAAACATTCATACGTACCAAGTTTAGAAATAAAAAATATTTGTTGTCTTAAAAAACGCTGTCTACTGCATATACATAAATAAATTAGATAAACAATATATAAGTTTGAAGTAAATAATACTTTAATAAAACTTAAATCTAATTATGATTTATAAACCAATTCTATCAGTAGCTTATAAGCATTATTTAATTTGTGATATAGGTAATTTCAAAAACCCAAAAGGTCGTTCACATCGTTTAAATATTCAAAAATACTTGTTCAGCGAAAGTGATTGAAATTGGGGTCGTCAACCTTTGGTCATAAAGTTCAAAATTATGAACAATATTTTTTCTTTTCAAATCTTTCAAGCATGTTTCTTTGGGTTACATTAAATGTAGGCTCTTTAATACACTATTTATAAATTTTTGATTACACTCAAGAACACTTGAATCGATAAAAATATGTACATACATCTGAATTAAGTACTTTCTACTTAGTCGTATGTTGTCTAGACTTTTGTACATTCACTCGTGATTACGATTTTAAGATGGTTTGTGGAAAGTTAAATGTTGTGTGAATGCATCCTTGAAATTCTAATATTATCAGTTGAAAAAAAATAAAACTACTTATATATATATATAGATATGTATAAAACTAATTATAAAATAAAGAGGCGTATCGTCAAATAAAGCTTGACCGGATGTAATGAGCAATTAACGTAATGACACTTTCCGCTTTAAGTAAGGCGTTTGATACAATGAGGTTATATATGAAGCCTCATACGATGAATTTATATAGGCATGTTATAAACCCTTAAGGTCATACATATATTTATAGTTACAACAATATTAATTTGTAAATGTTAATATACGTATTTTAACGTAATATACGTAATACCTGAGCACCAATATTCAATTAACTTAGAATTAAGTCATTAATAACAATTTGATGTCATTAAAGTTAGTTGGATTTTCAAAAAAAATGAAGTATGAAAAGCAATTAGTTCCTAGTATGCATCTACCTTTCTCTATGACGGTTTCTATGGTTACATAACATGTCATAACTCAGTACAATGCGCATGAGCACATCGCTTTGATTGACTATTTCACTTGTACTATGTCATTTAAAATAATGATTACTATAGCTATTAAATATAAATAAGCGCATGGCTTTGCTTTCATGTATACATGTGTAGATATATAATATGATCAACCGTCTGAAAAGGTCTACGCGTCAACTGTGATATCGTACTGAAGTGTAGTAAATTATAAGTATTTGTTACCTCTGATATAACTTTATATTTAAAACGCGCGTAAATAATATTCTGGTTGTAAAGGCATTGACATTTAGTGAATATTTAGACGACAAAGATGCCTTGTCGTCGATAATTGGCTCAGCATCGAGACACTTTAATTCTTGAATAGCCTTACAATGCTTTAGTTATTTGAATTGGTCATGTAAGTAACATAATTGTATATGAAATGTTTAAAAGAGCACCTTACTGGTTCTTCTCTGTAGATCGGAACTGCCTTCCGAACCGGTGGATGTTAAAAATTGACGATTCAAAAGCGTCTTTATAAAGACTTAATTGAATAAAGAGATTTTGAGTTTGAGTTTAGTTTTAAAGCTTGCAGATATCATTTCTATTGTTGAAAAATCTGTTTGAAATTAGTAACTTTATCATACAATCAGTTGCCGCCAGACCTCCTACTCGTTTGCCCCCTTTTCTATATAAAAGAGACTATATTTTCTATTACGAATGAATAAGGAATATGAGAATGCAATTTGTGTTTAACAATGCGTAAATTCTCTTGGTTTTAATCGATTTTAAAACATTGTAAAAGATTTCTACATAACATTAGTAAAACCGGGTTATTGTGAGTTTTTCCAAAACACAATGGTGAGAAGTTGGGTTTGATCGAGTGGCAGGGAAAGTGTGGGTAGTTCACATAGTTATCGAGTTCTTGTTATGTTGCGATATTGATTTATTGATCATTGCGTTACGTCACAATAATTCTAATCTGTTTTTCAACCAGAAAATCCACTTATGATGCTTGGAATCCAAAAACAGGAATTTGTTGGTAATATAAGAGAAAATAATATCTACACCAAGCAGAGACGTTGTTAATTTATTAAATAATCAAAAAAATCTATGTTTTAAAAATTATAGTAGTTAGTAGTTATATACAATATCTAACTTTATACGAAAATGGTGAAATTATAACAAATAACTATTATTTCTAGTTAGAATTTAAATAAGCCACCTCAGTTACTCCTGGTATTTTGGTGGTTCTTGCGAAATTTATTGTTATTCTCCTGGGACATTATCATTTTATGCACTAGATGGCGCGGGCTCAAATTTGATAGCCCACAACAGCCTTTCTTTCATATAATGTTACATTAGTAATAATATTGTAAAGGTGTTGAGTGTCAAAACAAGACTATCAAGAATTTTCTAAAAGATTAAATTAATTACAATGGAAAACATCATTGTCATTGAGACAATGGGGAGAGCGTTGTCAGAATGAACATTCGTAAAAAGGTGGATACATCTGATAGTATTCATTATGTGTTGACAAAGCATCTTTGTTAAATTAAATTAACTGATAGATATATATTGTAAAATCTTTAAGTGCACAATACGAATTTAAAAATAACTAATACTAAATATTAGTTATAACTAAAGTGTTTGTACTCTGTAGAAGAAGGTTTTATTATAAATATTCAAAAAAATGATAGCGATGAAAACTTTTTTCTTTTTCGATGATAAATTTACACCAAAGAGGTTTCACATATAAAAGTATTTAAAACAAACATTGCCTTTTGTCTATGACATCTCAGCTCTGCGATTTATTTAAATTTGGAATGATTAAAAACATGTAACGTCAATATACTAATATGAGATGTGTCTGATAACACAAGATCGTACAATCAACCGGAAGGCGCAATGTATTGGTTCGATAGCTTCGCATTTCACTTTCAAGTGCAAGGTCTGCTTTCACAACGCACTCCATTTTATTTACATAATGTTTAAGAATAACATACATATAAGAAAGAATTAATTATTTATCACTCTGAGAACTCATTTGTCTCTAATATATAATATTAGATCTATATATGTTATAGTCTCTATATATGTCATTTGCTTCTAGTGTTTAAGTGCGATAAAGTGTTAAATAAATAAATATATTTTAGCTATTCAAGAAAAATATAAAAAATAGTATTTTCGGCGCTTTTTAACAAAATTGTCACTTGGAAATGTACGCTTTAACTCACTATCTACAAATCAATTTAAATCAAGTTTTAAATATTTTCAAAAAGAAAATAAAAAATAAAAGTTATGAAGTATACATTCAATTACAACGCAATAGTTGAAAGAGTTTACGTTCATAATGATATAGGAAGTGTCATGATGTATTTCACACATTATATTGAAAGGAAGGCATTAATCATAGCACATTGAATAATGTAGAAATCACGCAAAATTATTAAATTAGCCAAAACAATTTTTATGTTACAATATTGTAAATTCAATCCGACATACATATTGCCTTATTCGAGAAAAAACTAATTTGACAATTTGAACAAGTATTCTCGTAGATTTATTAACTACTAAATATGTCTTTATAATGTGAAAATCAGTAAACCTCACGAAAAAAACACTAGAGGTCTTAAAAGCTTGGACTATTATTGTAAATAACGATTGATAAAAATAATGAAATGAATTTATTAACTTCCACACCGCTACCATAAATAATATTTTCTCTTTAACTACAGTTGAACAATTATTGTGATCAACAAGACTCCGCGTAGCGCTAAACCAGTTATTGTGGCTTTCTACAGCTTTCGATACCACATAACTAATAAGGACGTACGTCAACTTTCTTGGAAACTTGATGGTACAACTGCTTATATAAATTATGTATAAAAAGTCCTTTACCAGTTAGTCTATTTACGCGAGTCTAGAGACTTTTAGTCTTAATAAAACTTAATTGTTGGTTATTAGTAGTGGATTATTCGGAAGAGTTCTTTTCCTTTTAAGAACGATATAATTCTAGTCTTGGATATTAAATTGATGGTTTTAAGTATTGTTAAATCGACTTCCGCGGCTTTCTACCGTGAAAGTGGAAGTAACCACGACAGGAAGCTGCGCTTGCGCCGGATACACACGTTTTGAGTTATCATAAGTAGTCTAACATGTAATGCCTGTTTCATTTATTTATCTTTTTTTTTTTGTCATATAACTAAAAAAGAATCTATGAATAATCAAGTTAATTACGAAAGACGTTGTGACGTTTTAAAACCCACTCGGTATGAAATAAGTTTTTTTAAATTGTGAATTGTAGGCACGTGTTCATTAAGATATGTATTCATGTCTTTTACACACTGTATCTCTGTGTACGTTAATAATTTCTTATATCAAAAGCTACGAGGATTCCACAATAAACTCAGCTGGTTTACTATATTTTTTTAAACGTGTTTTTTCAGTTAATCTAATTTAATAATTGATCGCGACGATTTTTCTGCATTGCGGTATGATACTCGTATGAAAAGATTATGAGTTGTTTATACTGACATATCTTTCAAGGCTTTTGTATTTTAAAAAGGTATTTTAAGTTTATTTATTTTTTTCAATATCTAATTTTGCAAATAAGATCAATTAAATAAACATACATATAAACAACAAAATATTCTTAATATTAACCTAACTAATATAAGTAACTTAAAATAAAACAAATTTAAAAAGTTTGGTCCCTGTGGCTGAGTACCCACAATGCTGGCGGCATTTCCTCGCTGAAGAAAAGCACCAGCTCTTGGATACTGACTGGTACTGGTACTGACTACCAGGCGCCTACTTAATTCTTTAATATTTAATTTTAGTTATCAAACAGTTTAACTATCACAACTACGGCATTTAGAATCGATTTACCTAAAGGATGTATACATGCGGTCAAGGTTTATAGAACGTACAATTCAGAAAGGTTTCAATTTAAATTATATGTAAAGCTTAAACAGCCCGATGTCTTCACTTTCTCAGTAACTAAACGCATACAAATTCCATGACCATCATCAAAACCATGGCCTTAAGTAATTTGTATTCGAGCGAGTATCAAGTTTACGTACAGTCATTTGTTCGAACAACAATGTCGTATTTCGCAATTAGATTTAGGCCTTTCATACTCGAGGCGTATGGAACGCAAGTCATGGATCAATTAAAAGAATTTTTATTCATCGACTATAATTATTTATACATAACTCCCTATTATTTTGTTTTTTATTGTTGTTTATATATTAAAAAAGCTCTTTACACTGTTAACATGTGTAGGTGATATGTGACAAAATACAACGTCTAATCTTTTCTTGAGTACATACAATCATTTTGAATGGTCTTAAATCTTAAAGACTTTAAGTCTGTTCATACGCACATAAGCTGACAATAAACTCAAATGTTTTTGGAGCAACCTGTAGCAAATTATTTAACTTTTTGTCATTAAAATATATTTTATAATATGAAACGCTATTGTTAAATAAATAATGGACCAAGATATCCCTTCATTTGCCATTTAAGTGTGCTTTATTCTTCTTCTAACACCGCGCTTTAACATCGCGTTAAACGCTCCCGATATAATATCTATAATAAGTTGTAATGTTGAACCTTTTTAAAAATCAACCGATCGTGTTATGTCAATGTCATTGCTTTTGACTGTCTTTTGTTGTTTTATCAAAAGATCGGCACTGAAATTAAATTTTTTCTTGGACATACGCGGGAATCTAATTGAATGCATTGTGTAATTAGAGCATAGTAATTTTAATGATATATATATATATATCATAATAGTAATTTTATATTACTGGCAGCGTCATAATCTGTTAAAACTTGAAGCTTGGACATGCGAAACGTCTGATAGAGCGAGATAGATAATTGCTGTCGATGACTCTGTCCTATCGAGGGGACATAGTATCCTAAGTTACAATGTGTTAAATGACGAAGAAATATATTATTTCTTTATATTTTTGTCAAAATGATATTGAGCAAAGTAATAATTGCAATAACTCCAACGATAAACTAATTTTATACTTCTTAATTGTGGACCTAGCTAACGGTCGGCATATATCAGAACTAATACGACATATCCCTACATCCACCAAAGAAAATTGCGTATTCTAATGGTAGGTCTATATTTAAATGAGCTTTTCCGCTGTCATAATTCTCAAGATGCAATAACGTAACTGGATTTAATTATGAACCCGGGCAGTGACCATGCCATTAATGACTTCATATACGCCATGTAAGGTACCCTTCTAATCAATGCAGAAATCTGGTAACACCGGTCAGGAGATGAGCCTTCCCTTCCAATGTTGCCACATTCATTGCTGTTATTATCAATATATGAAATTTGTGTTATAATAATAATAAAATATAATTTAAGAATGTTTAAGTGTATTGTTAAACATGTGTAATAACCACTGTAATAAGTGATATTGGACGCTTAAATATTTTATTATTAATTACTCATTATTAATCTTAAACATAGACAAGATTGTATTTTTCACATAAGAGTTTCTCAAATAAAAGTAAGTATTGAACTAATTATATCCTTATTTTTTATGAATTATAATTTATTTCAAAATCGAGAAGGAAATATAGTAAACAAGGCTCTTATATCTGTTTAAGTTTTTTTTTCATTAAATATAAATGAATAAATGTAGTTTTATAAATAAATCCCTGTTACATAGGAATTTAGATGCAAATGACACACTAACAAACTTCAATAAGATTTATGTAATTATGAGCGGAGTCGTATCTATAAAGTCGTAAGAATGTTTAAAATGCCTCATACCAATATTAAATAGCGCATTTGAATATAATTTTGACCTTTCTGTAACCTTTAATTGAATATTAAACGTACACCATTACTTAAAGGTTACAATTATTATATGTTAGAAAAGTGGGTTTAATAATTTTACAGACTAGTATATCTAGTATAGAAATATAAAATAAATTATTACAAAGAGAGATGTGTAAAAAAGATATTTATGGTCCTTGGTCCAAAAACACGAATTTAAGTTTTAAGCGTGATTATTACCTTTTACACATTGAAAACGATCATTTGTCAAACAAGCCAGAAGAGCCCAATTTTATATTAGGCAATAAAGTAAGCTCTTCTTCTTTATCTCCTAATCTCACTACACCTCAAACATAATATTTGCCTAATATATATATATATACACGTATATTTTTACACATATTTTAAAGTATGATTATATATATCATCTCACCATTTAGGAACATATTGAACTCTAAACCACATGATCTGTAGTTAATGCTAAACACCGGAATATATCATAATCTGTATCTATATATATAGATCTGTATCTGTATATATATATATCATAGATCTATATAGATCTGTATCTGTATATATATATATATATATATATATATATAACATAGATCTATATATATAGATACAGATTATGTTTAGCATTAACTACAGATCATGTGGTCTAGAGTTCAATATGTTCCTAAATGGTGAGATGATATATATAATCATACTTTAAAATATGTGTAGAATATCAAGTAGAACCTAGTTTCACATCCGCTATTACATTTGATTCCGGATGCCTCTAAATTATGCTTTTGACAGCGTGCGAATGTGTGTGTATGTTTATTAAAAGATTTATGTCGTAATGAATTTTATATTTGTTACCAAGGTTTAGTGTTTAATTATGAACGGAACTATTCAAGGTTAAACCTAGTTTAAATTATGTGGGGGGCAAAATGTATATTTTCCTTTATTAAGAAAATATTAATATTATTGAATAATTATACTTACCCATGTAGGGTTCACTGCGCGATCTCGGCTGAGAGGAACCCACAAGAAACTCAATTCTTGGTTTTTGCAATTATCTTACTGCACTGATTTCCATCAATTAGTAAAAAATTGAAGCAAAACAATTAATTTCCAAGCAGCAGCGTGATATAATCATTTTTTATCAATTATTTTCAGCTTAATGACAGATTTCAATGTATTAGTATTCGATAGCCCTCCGGAGTAAGTTATAAAAGCGCAAAACTTTAAATGAATTACTTATTCTATGGAGCCCGATGTGTTATCATTTTGTTAGACTTACCTTAGTTCTTTAAGTTTAGCCGCCGCCAGAATTGATGCATAACCATATCGAGAGTACTTCTCAAGGTCTTCAGACGGTGCATTAAATGCTGCAACATACCGCGCTGGACTTTTATCATCAAGCCAATAACCTGAAAATCAAAAATACATACTAAGCTCCGTTATTTTCATTACAGAGGTTTTATTCAAAATCTGGACAAATGAGACTTACCCATTGAGTATAATTTAGGTTCCAAAACATTGTAGAGCTCAGTCATCTTTTGCATTCCATATTCCGCTGCTTCCATGACATCTCTTATGCCTTCCGATGTCGCGTTGTCTCCATGCTCGTGTGCATCGTAGTCATCCTCCAAGTAGTCATTTCTGTCACTTATCTCTTTCACTGTGTCCTTTGTGATATTATCTTTATCACAGTATTTGACAAGTACAGTGGATGTGTTTCTCGTTTCTGTTATCGATTGGTTCTTGTTTTCATTCTTCTCTATAATTGTTATGCTATGAAGCTTTTTACTATCAGAGCTATTAAACAAGGGCATAATATGTTTGAGCACTTCTATTATGTTATCGCTCGATGCGTTCACTGCGTATGTATTGTTAGGCTCCATCGTTAATATTTCTACATATTGAGAAGCCGCGGATGTGTTATTAGTGAACGTATGCTTTTCATTGTGATAATTTGTTGTATTAGCACTGTCCCTTTTCACAGAGTGAGCTCCATCAACTTTTTCTTCTATACCACTACGTATGTGGTTGATAGTTTTCAAATTATCGCCCCTTGAAACACTGGCCTCGTTTAAGATTATTGCTTCATTCAAATGCGCGTTTTGTGTATCTCTAGTTATATTTTCTTTTATTCTTTTTATCGATTCTATAATGTCATTGATGATATCTTCCTGTAGTTTATTTGAGCTTTGATCATCAATATTATCGATGACTTCTAAAAATAATTTGGCCGACTCGTCGTCCTTCAGGGTGACGTTTGAGTTTGTTTTATTGTGTTTTTTAAATATATCTTCGATTATTCTTGTGAACGGACAATTGTGTGTTGTATTTTCAATGGTTTGTCCGTGAATAATAATACTTAGAAATATTGTTATTGCAAATACATGCTCTCTGAAATACAATAGTTTATATTTAACCAAGATTATTTAAAATCAAAGCTATAAGAACGAAGAGTTGCCGCAGGAAATTCTGCAGACATCATAGCATTTATATTATAACACTGTATAGATAATTACTGAGCCAGTGGCCATCACGAGGTTTCTTCTACGTATTGAAGGAAAATTGTGATTATTATATAAATTACAGCGTGTTGTAATATAATGCAGATGAATACTATTTTAAAATGGCTTTTAAATTGATACGTACGAAATGAGAAAGTGAAAAAGAGGTACATATTGCACAGAGTTACATGTTTTTACTTAACTTATATGGTAACAGGGAAGTCTATTTAGAGACGACATATAAAATAAAGCGTGTCATACTTAAAACATGATCGTATAAGTTGTGTTCATTCTATACAGCAGGTTTTGAACTGAACTAAAATTAATACTTAGTCTTGCCATAAATATTGTTATAAAGAAAAGCACGATTTTTTTTTTATACGTAACATTTATTCCTTTCATAGTGAGTTAGTTTAATACATCAATATATAACTATTAAAAATATACAATGTTTATTCGAAGTGGTCTCCATTGGCTGCAATACAGTCTTTTAAACGTTGAGGTCAGTTATCAATAGCAGCACGAACTCTTTCTAGAGGAAAATTCTTCACTGCCAACCGAATGGATCGTTTTAGGGACTCCAAATTATCATGGCGTTTAGAGCAAGCCTTACTCTCTAAAACTGACCATAAATCATAATCCAATGGATTTAGGTCAGGACTTGACGACGGCCAGTTTTCAGTGCTGATTAAGTCCGGAACGTTAGTTTTCAACCAAGATTGGGTGGATCGAGCTCTATGACCCGGTGCCGAGTCTTGTTGAAAGCACCATTCTTTGTTATTGAACATGGTGTTAGTTAAAGGCTTAACTACCGTCTCAAGAATGGTATTTTGATAAACTTGTGCCGACGTTTTAATACCTTTTTCACAAAAATATGGCTCAGTCACCCCTTCATAGCTAACACCCCACCACACCATCACTGAAGTGGGATAATGCCCACGTTGTACTCTGTTTACTAATTGCGAAGCTTCTTTAGAGCTTCCAGCATAAATACGGTCATTTTGTTTATTAAAATACTGCTCAATTGTAAAAATTTTCTCATCCGTAAACAAAAATTTTTTGTGACCTCCCTTTGCGTACCGCTTAAGTAGTTGTTTGGATTTTACCACCCTATTCTTCTTTAAATTATCAGTTAAGAAGTGACCAGTACGTCTCTTATAGGCTGCAAGTCCTAAGTCATCTTTTAATATACGCGACATGGTTCTAGGAGCTATCTTCATCTCCCGAGATAAAATCTTTTGCTTACGGACAGGATTTCTTCGAATTCTTTCCCTAACTGCTTTAATCACCTTTTTCACACGAACGGTACGTGGACGGCCAGATCTTTTTCTGTCACAAACAGAGGAGGTATCATTGTACCTATCAATAGCCCGGTAAACAAACATTTGACTAATACCAAGCGGGTGGAGGGTTTTAAAAATTGCACTTTTCTCCATACCTACTTTATGTAAGGCAATCACAGCGATTCGGTTCTCTTTATCACCCCACTCCATTTTAATATAACAAAATATTTAACAATATAATGGCGCGAAAATAAGAAAACACATCAAGCAATCATATAAAAATGACAGATTCCAAATTCAAACGTAATATTTTCTTTTTTTGAATAGTAACAGTATTTATGGCCAGACTAAGTATTAATTTTATATTTAATGTTAGAAAAAGTTTATATTAAGGTAAATATTCTAATCAAATTTATTCATATAGGTTCCTTGACTTCCTTACACTTATGAATTGTGTTGGATATATGTCTGTATCTATATATTATTTTAACTAACATAGGATGTATAATTAGATACAGACATGAACTTTCTATTGATGTTATTCAATGTAAATAAATATATAATTATAAAAATATATAGTCTGTTAATGATCACAGATAATAGATTAAATTCAGTTAGCACTTATGTATAACACTAACCTGATCAATTCCATATTTGAAATCTAAACATCACTAAAACAAGCGACGACACGACTTAAAAACGTTCTGAAAGCTGCGGATCATCGATCGAATCGAACTGGTTTTAAATAATAATAACTGTTCCTGAATAATTTGTATTGCGCGTTTTTGATTAGGAAATTTATTGAATTCCCATGTGAGCCCCGGGAGAGCGATGCGATAGGACTAATCGTTACATAATGGTGGTTGAAAGAAGTACTGTTATGAGACCTCAGAGGGAACGATGATCTCGACTTTGCGTGCTTGTTTTGTAGCAAAATGGACTCTTGGCCGTGTGTTACACCGATGAGTAAAAACTATATATTAAAACGATTGTTTACAATGCAATAGTCGAAAATTGTTATACAAATAAAGCAGTGATTTGTAAATAAGAATTCTTGTTTAAAATATTATTATGTTGCAAAAATTTAGAGATTGTAATCATGTAATATAATGTTTTATATATTTATAACTCTAGTTTGATAATATATTTACGTGTAAATATCGGCCGGGAAATTGTTCCGCAAATGTAAAGTCCGATCTGGCATTACAAATTCGGGCGTCGGTGTAACACGCGGCCAACGTCTTAAATAATTTGATATCGCCGCATATAATTCAACAGTCGGTTAAAGACCTCTGACAAAAAAAGTAACGAAAAAATGCAATCGCAATTTATTTTATTCTCTTCTTGTTCTCCTCAGGATTTGGCTTCGATTTGTCATTTGCGTGACGTCACTTAAGTGCTTTTTAATGATGTTTTTTGTCCGATAAATTACTTTTCGTGCTTAATTTAATTTGGTACTTCGCCGCTGATGTAACCAAGCTATAATGTAATGTTATGTCATGCAACTCATCACATCGAGTATCGTTAATAGATTATTGTGAATTAGAAGTTTTTGTTTATTTTTTTTAAAGATATTCTTATATATATATTTGTATGCTCAGTTTGAAAATCGAGAAGGTGCGGAGAATGCTTGACGACGACTACTAGGATGGTGTGGTGCCACGCCACTGCCCTAGCAAGCCCAAAATTTTGAACTACATAAATTTGTATATGCACTTAATTTTAAAGTAAAGTAATGCTATTATGTTTTTTTTATACCTGATATGTGTTTGTCGTCGTTTCAAGCCCCTTTTCAAATTTTATGCGACGATAGCTATGATCCAAACAGAAATATCCATACTAGACAGATGTATAGCTATGGCCTTGAAAAAAGTCGTTTGTTTATAAACTTGAACCAATAATACAATTTATCGTCAAAACTGATTGAAATATCTTGTTTTAATTTTCACCAGTAGTTTAATAAATATAAAAAGAAATAATAGGTCAGAAGTAAGAATTGGCTTGGACGACGTTATTAATTATCCATAGATAGATTCATTATGACTTATAAAAGGTAATTCTTTTTGTGCTAAGTGGCAAACAATATCAATTAATCTTTGAAAAACATTAAGGTTATGATCAACGCGTGAATTATGATTTGATATTTCATTTAAAAGTTGTTTCGATAAAAAAGATTCAATGCGTTGCATTGAAACTTTTTGCAAACATCTTTTATGGGTTTTACTAGTGTAGTTTGAAAAATACACAAGTCAGGAGTTGGCTTGGGCGACATTATTTTTGCCATTATAGATAACAATCTTATAAATACTGAAAGATAATTAGGAGAAAAATTAACAATAACGCACGGCCATTTGCTGAATTATAACAATAAAGAAACTGTTAATGTTGAAACAATCGGTTTGGTGATTCGCGCGCAACTATTTTGAATTCGGAAAGCCCCGAATATAGCCGAAGACGCAAAATCCCGGCCTCTTTACAACTTCTAATCTATATCTATACTAATAATAAGACAGTAAAAATCGAAAATCTGTACATTAAATATTTTTCCAAAAAACTGAAAGGAGGCAATTAAAAAAGAGTCATAGAAACCAAAAAAACAATTTTTGGAATTCTTGTCTGTCTGTCTGTTTGTCTGGTACGTTATAACTTGAAAACTACTTAACGGATTTGAACGCGGTTTTCACAGTTGGATTACATATAATTGCGTTGTCAAAAGTTTATTTTGTCAAAATCGGGTAAGAGAAAAAGAAGTTATGGTCAATTGAAAATTTACTTCAACCACTGATCAGAAAAAAGAATAACAAAAAAACACGAACAGGAAAGAATAAATAAAAATATATATACACATGAACAAGTGGAACTATGTGTAGTACGAACATTTTAGTGTGTGAGTGTGTATCAGTGTGTGCATTGGTGTTGCTGTGTGAGTGAGTGTGCGAGGTTGAGTCTTATTTTTTTTTTAAAGAACTTCTACTTAAGCCAAATATATCCATCGCGGTATTAAGATGCTTCATTGTGTAATGACTACCATGCAGTTCAAACTTTCATTAACGTTTTACCCTATGATTATTTTGAGTGAACACTAACAAGTAAAAGGAACGAGTGAAGAGACGTTTGTCCGCATCCATTTTTCCACCTACGTCCTTAACATTAATGAGGTTTACCTTTTATTATTTGGTCAAGCTAATAAGTAATAACCTCACAAGTACGTATTTCGTACTCATAACTTCGTAAGAATTTTTCTTCAACTCTTAACCGCTGAGGAGTTTTACCTTCCATCATCAGCTCATCCACATAAGCAGATGACTATCAGAATATAAAATTGTCAGAATATTAATTGCCTGTACGTTAATTTGAAAGTTGCCCTCGATTTCCCCGAATCATCCGATCCTGTAAAGCTACATCATCCCTGTGTAACACAGGCTATATATAATTCCAATTGTAACAAGATTTTAGCCCGTGAAAGAAAGCCCTTTCGAGATAATTAAAAATCGCTATATACTTAACCAAATTACACGTGGGCGAAGCCGCGGGCGGAAAGCTAGTGCTATATAAGTTAAATAAAAAAATTGGCGAATTTTATTTTGGTTATATGAAGCAAGACAAGCCGAACTGTTTCGGCCTTTTACCTATGTGTAAAAGAGATGGGACGACAGGCTTCCATTGTAAGTGTGAAGAGATGGGACCACGGGCTTTCAGTGTTGTAATTTCAAAGTTCACAGGTTAGGCGATAGATTGCATAGAGGTCAGCGGTCATCATTGGCAAGGTCAATATCGATTATCGAATGCGCAGATGTATTTTCGCACTTTTTATTTACGCGTTTCGGGAATTATGTGCTAATTAAGATTTATACATTTTACTCCTTATTAGGGCAAGCCGGGCTATGGTAGTACCGCCATTGGATACAACCAGTGTCTAGTTAAATCAATACAATGTCGAAAACTCTCTTTCATCAGACACAAGGTAACCCAGCAAATCCATTGAGCGCCTGTTAGGTAATGTAGAGAGCACCAGACCGCGCACCAGGTCTTCGGTGCGTTGAACACAAGAAATAATGCATGTCGGCAAATTAAGGAAGAAGGCGGGATAGTTTATCACTATCTATCACTCCTTCTTTAATTCCAGAGAAGACAATGATCCCTCTTTAATGACGTTTTCTACTTTGTAATACCATACTACAATTTTGTATGTCTAAAGTAGTGTTTATGTATAATTTGCTAATCACAATGAATTGAACAAAATATAACCCGATTTCATATTACAGACGTCTTCAACTGCGTATACGCATTGCGTGATAGCCACGTTACAAACATACTTACTATAAACATCACGTAGTATTAGCAATGTCACCTTGATAACACCATTAGAAATATATTAACCTATTTCTTTAACCTTGCTTAAAATTTTCGAGCCACAAAATTAAATCAAAAATTGTTACTTTAAATAGTAAGGTAATGGTATATCTTTATTCAGTAAGGTACATAGGTCCATTTTGAATCGTCTTAAATCTAAGTGATTCTACGCCTGTTCGTATGACCAAGCTGAGGAGAAGCAGGTAAGGCTTGAAAATGATCCCAGTACACTATATGAAACAATTTGAGCTGAATTGAAATTGAAATCATAGATATATATTATCCACATATAGTGATAAGGTACTAACAAGCTCTACATCAAGATAGTGATAAATTTTTTTTTATACGTACGTAGAAGAGGGGGCAAACGAGCAGGAGGCCGGGAGCTCGCGAGTGCGTTGCCGGTCTTTAAAGGAAAATTGGGAAATGGAGGGGTAGGGGAAGAGGACGGGGGAGCGGAAAGGATGGGCACCGAAAGGTCACACTCACCGAACGAAACGCGAGTACAAAATGAACAAAGTCCAATTGTATCACTTCACGCCGGTTTTCCGTGAGAGAGTGGTATTTCTCTTCCCATTCGGCTGAAACTCTATGTAACAGCATGGCACTCCCACTCAAAAACTTTTTTTACAATCGCAAAATCATTAAAGTCGGTCTATATACCACCGGTTTGTGAGGTAGTTCTACAGAGAAGAACCGGCAAGAAACACGATAAGTGCTTTTTTAAAATAAACAATTCATACAATTATGTTACTTACATGACTTGTTCAAATATCAAAAGCATTGTAATAATATATATAATATAGTGAATCTACTAGAGTAGATGAATAGATGAGCTATTTCTGACACATTAAATGGATATTTTTAAAATAAAACAAACATCGTTATAATTGTTTTAATATAAAAAATACAAAAGTTATATCTTACACTGTAAGTTAAAACGAAATAATCGTAGGCCAACATTGGAGATTAAAAAAGGTATCAATTCAATTAATATTGAATTAATTAAATTGTTATATGTATGTATATATTATATGACATAATGGTTAAACTATCAATTAGCAACGATTAGTCGTTTAAGATAAAACCCATTATCAGAAAAAAAAGTTTTCTTAAGTGTTGAATTAAATGAAATGAAATGAAAAAGAAAATAATAAAAAAAAATATTTCTAAAGTGTTGAATTAGATGAAAAACAAAATAATAATAAAAATTACGAATTAACATGAAAAATATGTGTTTTGTATGGATTTTATAACTTTTTTTACTGTGTGGTAATATTTTTTTTATGCCTGTTTCCTTTTGTTTTTAGCTCACTACATTTATAATCTGTTTTAAACTTTATTTTGGCCCAGTTTTTTTTTATCTATACAATGTCACCTGTATTACTGTGCTGTATGATACATGTATGTATGATGTTTGTGGTTGTAGAAGAAAAATTAGTATTGTTTGGTTCATTAAGTGTTTCAATATTTTAATTGTAAGCTTAATTCCTATGCCTAAATGGCCAAATTTGTCGCGTAAAGCTAGTGTCTAATACATGTATGTGTTACAAGTTTCTGTCGATGTTTCTGTTATCTTTAAATAGTACATTATTTTTGTATTAAAAATATAATTTAAAATGGTTTTACCAAAAATATAACTATTCTTAATAATTCTTAATAACATTAAATATAGCTCTTTTCGGAGATCACATCATTAGCTTCCATTGTATCTTTGTATCACAATATGTGGACTCTGAAAATTGGAAAACATTAATTTAAAATGTTATGTGAAAACTCCGGCGGAATAATGAGGGAAGCGCCATCTATCGTACAATTTAAAAACTACAGAAAAGTGATGCTCTTATGGTAAAATTGTTGGTTAGTAAACGTACCGAAAGGTGGCGTAGATTGTCCAATGAAGTTGTACTATGACCATATATATGATATTATATAGTAATAGCATAGAAATCAATTATAAGAGTAAATTAATAAACTTCGATTTTATGAAATTGGATTTATTTGGGTTTAAATTATATAAAAAATGTAAACTTGCTAAGCTAGGAATGGACCACACTGCCTCCTTATTAATTATTATAGATGGAATATCGTTCTATCAAGATGTATATATTATCTTATTAATTACAGTTTCGTCTAACCTGTC
The DNA here is from genome assembly GCA_951799465.1 of Leptophobia aripa. Lineage (NCBI taxonomy): Eukaryota > Metazoa > Arthropoda > Insecta > Lepidoptera > Pieridae > Leptophobia > Leptophobia aripa. Next base: position 464,208 of record OX637277.1, read on the forward strand.
ACTAGATGTCGCTAGTGGTTTCGCCTCTCTTCACGCCCAGTCTTCTCCTGCCGTTTGAGGTCATTGATCGCTGTCACGCTGCGGAACAGCACTTTAGTCGCCACCTGCTGAAAATACGTCTTTTCATTTGATTGAACATATATGAAGGTACTAAAATTATATAGTGCAGGTAAAGAAAATAAACAGACGTATTTCTACTAGATTCTGTATGTTGTGGTTTAAATCTATGGTCTGTTTATGTGAACTGCTATATGCCATATGTCGATGTTAATAATAATGATAAACAATATTGTTGTTGTTGTTGTTGAAAATCCTGTTATTTATTTATTTACGGCCAATGAAAGTCGTAGACAGAATTAAAACTGCTCATATTCTCCTATCATTCCTAATGCTGTCATAAAAATGTCACATTCTAGTGCATTAAGAAAACGATTAATTAGGGTTTAATTATACGCGGAATTGGCTTTGCTGTCGGAGTCTTGTTCGGAAGCGAAACTCAGCCAGCAGTGGCCCCTTTAGCCAGAATTCAATATCATCAATTTAAATAGACAGGATTGAGAAATATTTCCAATACTTTTACATTTGAAATTTTTACTGTCGTAGAGACGTAGATGAGTGACGTACGTCACCCCGCCAATCTTAAGCGCAAACACATTTCCAAATCAGCGGCATCTCATTTTCTTAGAATGCACACCAGGCCGTACCATAGAACCCGCACGTACTCATAATATCCATCAAAGGCAATTGTATAAAAATCTTCATTATATACGTTCTCATTAAAAATTAATTAAGGAAAATACGCATATAAACCCCGACCTATTTGGAATAAAAGCTGGCACAAATTGGACTGGCATTGGCACACCGCAAATAAGCGAACTCCGTGTAAAACCTATTTTTTCTCAATACCGAGACTATTCTTTCATCTGTACGGAATAATTGGCTGCGATTAATCGCAGTAAACTACAATCACGCGTTCTTGCTTCATTACTTAAAACCATTCAGTATAACTACTTCAATGAATATAAAACTACTAGTCTACTCGTTCGCTTTAAGATTGTTATGGGTACCATAGTAAATGTATCAGTATCATTAAAAAAAATATCAAAAAACCTAAAATGTGTAATGTCCACAGATCTCTTATCTAACGCGGTTCCACAGGGAACTCTATAAACTTATACTTTTTGATTAAATAATTACTTTTAAGTGAACACAACCTTTGTTAAAATTCGTTTTTATCAGCAAGTGGTAAATTCACGATTGTGTCAGGCAACTGCATTCTATAAAATGTTTAATTTGCGGTCGCTCGGTCAAAACCGGTTGAATCCGAGTTGATCTCATTTTTGACATAATGGCCGATCGATGTTATAATTACCGAATGTGGAGCGACTTAGGGACGCCCGCGCAGCTTTTTCTCATTTCTTAAACGTCAATCAAAATTTTTGAAACCATACAAAATGATTTGGGGTTTTTCTTAGTAGCCTTAAATATAATGGTGTATAAGAACATATTTCTTTGAACTTTTTACCTACCCAAAGCTATTACCGGGAGCTTTGCTTCCTATAAATAAATAAATTGTTTAAAATAAATTGTTATTTAGCTTTTGTAGTTTTTTTATAGAAGAGGGGGCAAACGATCGGTTCCCACGCATCCCACCATAATGGCCGCTGCCCATAGACACTCATGTGGCTGGGAGCTCGTGAGTGCGTTGCCGGCCTTTTAGGGGTTGGTACGCTTTTTCTTAAGGACCCTAAGTCTTAATAATTAAATAATAAAATAATTATATATATAATGTCTAATTAATTTTCAGACTAATCTTTAAAGAAAATCTTTTTTGTTCTTTCATGGATGGAAAATGCAATATGGGCGTGTCTATATTATCTGACTTTTAAGATAAGGGACAATATGAGTGTAACTGCCTGTGGCCAGTCAAGGTCGCATCCCAGAGACACTCATCTGGGGCCCTCTAGAAAAATCTTTTAGTATGGCATGTCACATATACAGAAACAAAAGCTTTGATTACATTCAAGTATAAAACAATGCCAATTATAAGTTTGGACCTGAAGAGTATTTCGCGGAAATCGGTAAGCTTTTACACCGAGGCTAATAAGCTGATGTTGGCCGACTTTAGGCTTATATTTCGAAACTTTACAATATAGTATTGGTGAAAATAATCAGTTTTGTATGTCCACGATTTTATTGGCAATACTTATATTTGATTACATGAATACAAAAAAAGGTTTTATACGTTTCACCTATTGAAAGAGGTTGTAATTTTCTACTCAAGCGCTTAAGACAAAACATTTTTGCTCTGCATGTGAAATAAAAGGAAATTCATTGGGCCATATACCGTTGGCAAAGGTTCAGGCGATCTGAGAGACGGTCATTAGGGCTACTTTGTACCTCATAAACTTTCAAAAGTTTGTTCTCCCAAATTACTTTGGGTTAAGTAAATTGTGCTTGGAAAATCATATATTACCTGTTTGAATTAAGGGCAGAATAATTTATTTCTACATAGTAATTTAGTTAGCAGTGCTAATACAAATGATTAACTACATAATTAAATATAAACATCAGAGAATTATAGCATTTATGAATCGTCAAAAAAAATATAATTTTTTGACTTCTCATTTACATGTACTGCTAGTTCCCAAATCAAGGACGTGCAGGGGATGAGAAGAACTGGCAAGAGGGGTCCAGACCATCAGGTGTTAACCCTAAAATATTGTTTTCACTTGAAATCGAACCCAGGATTTCCAGATACAGATTGATATGAAAATGCAGTACCTGGTAGTTTCCATTACTCGTTACACTGGGAGGAGTGTAGCCCCGAGACCCAAAACCTGGAGTTGGTCCTCCATGGTACAGGGTGTTGTTATTCGCGTCGCGGGTAGTCGCGGCCGTGTAAGTCGTTTTGCAATTGTGGGACATGCTGTATATCTGAAATTTACGACGTCAAATTAAATTGAGCAGTATTAGTTGTATTATTACATAATAATCTGTATAATAATTGTGTATTTAAATCTGTGTGTAGAATATTTGGTGATTTAACATTGTGCGCAGTAGCTCTGAATTTATTTCTTTAAACTATTAATTAATCATGATAACAGTTGAATGAATGAATTTATCGTGAAATGATAAGGCGAATCTTTTATTCTCTCGGTCTTTACGTATGGTATAAAAACTGTATCTTGTTTTTAAAGGAACAGTGAGGTCACAATGTGTAGCAAGTTCGGTGTCCGGTACAGTTATTAACAGTTAATGAAACACGAAACTCACAATTATTTATTTGGTACAAGTGATGGGATGAAAGCTCTTTTAAAAATGCCACAATTTATAATCTCTTACAGTCACAGGAGTTCATATCATAGTTTAAATTATTTAAACTGTAGTTTTGGTATAGTCAATATCGTATTATGTAATGATTGGATAGCATATGATAATTATAATCAATATTGTGAGCCCGTTATGGCGCCATAGTTCTGATTAAAATATAATCGAACCGGTTATCAAATCGAGTTAAAAACACTTAATCATATCGTTATTATTGATTGATAACAACGCATTTGCATGTCTGAGGTTAATTTTTGCTACAATTTCTTTGCCTTCCGCATTCTAAGAACACATTGCACATAATTGTTTTATAGAGAGCAATAGATGAAGGTCAGGTGTTTTATATGATAAAACTGAGTAGAAAGATATATTAAAATATTTATCTATATCTTATAGTGGAAATCAATAATTTTCTTATATATGGCAACGAGGGTTCTAAATTAAATCGAAAACCGACAACCAAATCAGCTGGTTACCTATCAGTTTTGTATTAAAAAAAAAGTCCTTATCAGGGCATTTAGGGCGATCCCTTCTTAAGTTTTTTATCGTTTAAATAGTGCTTAACTATAATAGGCCTTGTTTAACAGTTTTTGTTTAAAGCTTTTCAATTTAATAAGAGCATTTGCGAGTTAAAAAAAGTATATAAAAAGCAATAATGCATCTGTGCTTGAAAGCTTCTGTGTCTGTTAAGTTGATAGTTTATTTTCTTCAACATTACTTACAATGTGTTGTTTCGAAGGGAAAAGTTTTATGATACTCTTCATAAACGTTTATACCCAAGTTATATAAATACAATATATAATTCTAGGGTACGCAGTGTCGACATAAGAAAGACAGTGGAAATTATGATGTTGACGCTAATATATTCATTATATTTTGTAACATTTACGAAGTATATATTCAAAGTTTTAATATACCTACTTAATTACCTGCCGCAAATTATAATATATCTATGACAGACAAATTGTATACTTGCACGTTATGCCTCTTGGCTATATGATTTGTTGCTTTCATAAAAGTATTTTTTTTTATAACTGTCCGAATTCTTTATAACTACGACGAATATATAAATATTACCTGTAATATTTTCGCATTTATATTTGTTAAAAGATGGATAAGGAATGCGGGGGTAGAGTCATTTGTGGAACAGTGATCACCAGCTGAGTTTTTTTCATTTATTACTTATTTATTCACACTTTATTGCATTTAAACAGTAGAAGTAGATAATATATATTATAACAACGAGAAGCCATTACAGTTTTTTGTATAGAATCGAGATGGAATATTTTAGAACCCTCGTAGCCTTAGAATATAAGAAACTTAGAATATAAAATTATAAACGTATAGAAATAATCGCTGATATGATTCTATTAAAGTGATTTTTAATATATTTTAATCAAAACAACAAACTCTTGAACTTGTTGCACAATCCAACTAAATTAATATATTATGTCAAAATCGCTCATCGCTTATAAATTGTAGTCGTGTTATAATTTCGGTGCTCCTGTTTCATATACATAATTATATATCTACATTGTTCTCAGGTCTCAAATAAAAACTGGCTTACATTGCTGTTATGTGAAAATCCGTGTAACTGTTAATATGTTTATCGGTCGATCTCACGGTTAGTGTGCTTTTAGAACTACAGTTTTGAAATAATAATTAATTCGTATCTCTTATTAGTTCTGTTATATGGTTTCTTATATTTATACCAAATAATGTTTTACGTAGTTAGATTAAAAGATTGGTGGAGAGTTTCTTGCCAGTTCTACTCTTCCACTCTACGCCCTTGATTTGGGAACTGGCAGTAAATATACAGTCATTTTTTATAAGTTTTTGTTTACCTATGTAAATAAAGATATTTTAGATTTTGATAGACTTACGCGCGTATTTTAACTAAAGTGAACAATAATAACTCTATAGTTATAATTAATTTAAACCAGTAAAACAAGCGGTGTATTCACAGACATGCGTGGAATTTTTAAAAATAAAAAAAATATATAACCTTTACTGCAAAGGTATCAATTTTTCGGTCGAAATAGGTTTTCAAGGTAACATTATTGTTGTTAAGCAGAGCAAGTACAATTTTTGTGCTTTTTTTTTTAAACATTCAATTAATAGTTCCTCTTTTTCTTACAACTTTTTTTTATCTTTATCGATTTTTGCCGTCTTATGCAATTTCGATATTTCCTACGATCTTTTGACAATTTATTTGCCTATAAATGTCTAAAGGTCTGGACTTAGTCGCGAGGGCGGATTGAAACACCATATGGAGGATTATGGTGATTCAAAAATTTAAAAACATTTGATTTGCTAGGAAAATAAGTTTAATTACTTGAGTAAAGTGTCCGATATATATATATATATATAAAATTAAACTTAATGAAAAGTGGTAATTTTACGTAAGTTAGTATAGTTTTAAAAAGAGTCCCGTTTCTGAAAATTAACCCTAGACTTCTTTCACACCTATTTATTAGAAGCCAAATGCACCTTATTAAATTTTTGTGGTCATTAATTACATTCTAATAAAATGACATTGTCAAATGACTGAAATGAATCATTATTTATCTTAATAAAACTAAATTAATATTTTATATACTCATAATATTTTAAGTAATTGTACAGTATTTCAATATAATTAAATGAATATTATGGATAGAGTATTGAACAATTGTAACAATAAAATATTTAGGTCACAAGATGATCGTTGTTTTTTTTTGAATTAAAATAATAGTTTGCCCATTACGTTAACATAAGTAAATAAATGAAATTAACATTTACTTTTAATATAAGTATGCTTTTAAAAGCCCGAATGTGTGTTTGTATCATGTCAAATTCGATTCGGTACCCGCTCTCATCCGTAACGGACAATTAGAAAAGTTAAAATTTTACGTAACCCTAAATACAGTTCTAAAAATAATTCCTCAATCCGGTTCTAATAACTGTATCATTGGGTCAGCGATGCCGGCTTCGATCCCGCTACCTCCGATCGTTATCTTTGTCTAGGCATGCAAACTATGCACGTAATATACTGCATACACATAATTAGTAAAAACCTCTGAACATGTAACAAATAAATACTCGTACAGACTGATTTTAAAAGAAATTGTCGCCTTCATATTACAGTAATTTATAATTAATTTAACACTTACGTGAAACAATGTAAACACAATATAAGACGTATTAAAAATTAAAGCGGCAACTCTGACGCGACACTTGAGTTCGTGATATTTTGAGGTATTGACAAATTCTCCTATGAAATGTAACGGTTGTGACCGCATCCGGGTGCCGGCTTATGATAAACAGGTGGGGGAGGGGGATACTCTTGCCTTTTGTGATTTGTACGGTTTTATTTGAGAAATGACAATGTTTAATGGACCTAACGTATATTATTAGTTAGCAAATCTTTACCATGTAGAAGACTTGGAGATTTGAAGGAGTGGCGGTGAGTTTTATAGTCGGTTCTTCTCGTCCGCTCTGCGCCCTTGATATATGAACTCGCAGTAAATGTTATAAGAGTTAAATTTTATGATTATTCGACAATTCATATGTGTAAGAAAGTTATTAATGTTTTTTTTTATTCGATTTGACTTCAAATAAATTTAAACTATAAATGACTATAGGGTAGGTATATTTATAAATTTCTATTAACAGAATGTAAACTAAATTAAAGTAATTTACTTCAAAAGCTATAACAAAATTAAAATAATGAAACTTATAATTATAACAGTTAAATAAAAATTAAAAAGTTTGGTCCTTGTGGTAAAGTGCTCATAATGGACAGCATTATCTCGCTGTATATAATTTTTTTTTTCAAAATATAATTTAAATTACTTAAGTAATACTATTGTAATACTATTTTACTGGGACAACGCGTATATTATAATCACAGACTTAGTGGAAAAGGTTGCGTTGAAAGTGTTTCGTTTTAATGTGTAAGCTAAATCAAAATAAAGCAGAAAAGATAAGAAACAAAATAAGAAAACAAATTGACGGTATCTTTATTTTTTATTCGTCTCCATATTGTCTTTGAAAATCTTTGCAACTAGATTCGTGAAAAAGAATTTTAAAGTCGATAGTTTTGTGTTGACGTAAGCCGACACCAATTTTCTTAGCAGTGTCAACGAAAAGCCCTGGAAAGCCTCGTGAAATAGCGAAAATCTCTTCCATCTAAAACTAATACCAAATGTGTACGTGTGAACTAGACGCTTTACTCAGCTTGTGTTAATTTCAAGCATGTATAACTATGAACAAAGATATTTTATGAAAGATGTAATTACTTTTTTTTCTAATACATCGAAAAACAAAGGAGACATGAAAAAGTAGTTCCAGTACTAAGTGGTACAAGTGGCTATCGTCTCTGTTTACGTATTGCAAGTGCGCTAGACGCTTCATTACCCACGTGTGCTAATTCTTTACAACCAATTGGGCTAGGAAACGAGCGATTCAATAATTTATTTGTTTACTATATTTAAATGTTTCTGTATCACTCAATCGGCCCCTGATAACAAACAGGTACCTACATCGCATGTTTATATTAGAGTCGATGATGGTGGGCAGAAAAGTTGTAAACAATTTGTAATGTTTATAAAATAAATATGGAGTAAAAGGCTGTGTAATAGGTTAAAAATACTATGGTATCGTTAATTTGACTCGAGAATACAATATGTAATATCTATTTTGCATGACGTTTATTCGTCGGTACTATAGTGTTTTATAATTATAAATAATTAACCGTGTTTAATCTAAAATAATGAGATATGTTACATGTGTGAGCTATATTAATTTTGGCAAATTGCCCATCTAATGGCCTAAGGCCAGCCTGAGTGCAATGAACCGTTGTATTACATCCGGCGAATAGTTCGTCTGTCTGTAGGGCCGATGGTACGATTACCTATTACCGAATATGCGGTTCAATCAGCTCAATGTTTAAAAGATTTGTATCATAATCCTTCAAAAATGTACTTTTCATACAGCAGCATAAACATATTTTATTTGTTTTAAAATCCATACATCTATTTTTGTTATAGACTAATAATTTTCTGGGTTTTTCAAAATTTTTGGTGAATTATAAATATTTATTTATCACTAGTTTTTTTTCGTGAAGGTTGTCAAGTACTATAAAATATAACATTTTATCGTTCCATTATTCCATTAAGTAAATGCAAAGTAAGGTATGATCCCGCGAAGTGCACTAGAAATTTAAAAGCCACCTCCATAGTTTAAGTATGTCAGTATTTAGATTCAATTTCAACCTCCATAGTTTAAGTATGTAGTTAGTAGTATTTAGATTCAATTTCATTGAGTCATGTAGGCTACATAGCCATCAATGTAGCCTGCTTGGTTGTATGGTAGAGACGGAGATCATCTTTCGTCCCCTAACTATGAATGATGTTTTCTTTCATTTGGAAATATGGAATGCCTTTGGGTTAAAGCGAGAGCTGAGCCGATGATACATACGTTAGCCTTCCTTTTGCACGTTTTTCGAATCAAACTCAGGAACATTACACGATATAACTCAAACGATTATTTCGCTTATAAAATGTTTTATACAAAGTTTATTTGCCTATGTACGTGTTAGTTCCAAATTTAAGTAAATACGTTTTTGCCCCTTTTTGCCCCTTTAGGGGTTGAATTTCTAAAAATCCTTTCTTAGTGCTCCATTACACATCTCAAGAAACCTACATGCTTTTACTACCTACTTAATATATATATATATATATATATATATATTCAAAATCGATTTGGACAAAGATGTCAATATTGACATATATTTTAATATATAAATAGTATTTTAACAAAACAAATTCATGGGATCATTTAAAGTAAGTAAATTTAATCCATCGTGATAAGATAGATGTTGGCAATTTCGACCGTCTTAGATCTAATTAGATTCCAACGACTAATCTTCTTGCATATAAATAAAGCCAGTTCACGACGATACACTTTTAATATATTAAAGATTTTTTTTCACTTTACAACATTAACATAGGTTCCCTTGTATAAGTTTGTATAGTTTTAAACTATACAAACTTATAGTTTTTAATATTTTAACTATACAAAACTATTTACAGCTTCAGGAATGAGGATACGCCTTTAATAATCGCGGTGTTAACTTTTTCATATTTTTTTCAAATACATAACCAATATACCTAAGGGTGCGTATAAAGGTTAACTATGGCAATGTAATGTGTGAAATCGGTCCATTTTGGTTAAAGATAAATCGGGGCCAGTCGGGTTAATTAATTGTGATTTACTGCCCAATACCCTAAGCGGTATGGCTTCCAGATTTGATATAGTTTTAGGAGTGAAATGTTTTAACGCTATAATCAACATTTAAAAGATACAAAACAAAATTAATTGTATGTAATATAATATATCGATTGTTTACAGTAAAAAATACAATGTAAAAAGATTGTTGTTTTATTATTAGATCAATATGAGACAGCAAATTAGAATTTCGATGAATCAGTATGATTCATTTGTACTTGAACTTTGCGACAAAGAAAACCGAAGCAGTAATAACACACCGATATAAGCATTCTATAAAGTCGTGTCCGTTTTGGTATTACCAAAAGGATATAGAAATTGGTTTTTACGTTAATTCTTATAGAAATTGCGATGTGTTTTTATATCATTTATATCAATACGTTGAAATGTATTCCTGATAAAGCAATCAAGACCAATTGTGGAAATTGCATTTTTTGGATTTAGGATCTGTCTTAAAAGTCCCTGCTAACTTGACTAAGACATTCAGAATGCCCTTTTGAAATTATAAAGCTTAGAAAACAGTTATGTATTTATGATCAATCAAAGACCAATCAGTATTGATGTCAGTAGAATGTACAGTAGAAAGCTGTGGCCTTTGAACCTAGGTCTAGAAAGTCCGATCATTATTCGTTAAGATGTATTGACGTGAAGTGCATCAGTTCAAAATGTATGCCTGTTATGTTATGGAAACTCTTGTTACATTGTGAAACTAGGATGTGTAATGAATTTCTTCAATTATTTAAATTCAAAACAGATTTGATTTACGCGAACGTCCTTAACTACATTTGTTATTGTTCGATTTGCTTTGTCACGCGCAAACTTACTACACCTAGGCTTGGTATTATTTATCCCGAGGTGGTTTTAGTAGGTATTGCCAACTTCATCGCTGAAATTATACCGGCGTGGGTTGCGTCACATATCTCATTTGGGACCAGGGAATGCGGAAATGCATTTCCACCTCAGAAAAAAGGTATATTGTTCAAAGTGTCTCGCTGTGTTTAAAATCCCATGTTTTTCTAATGTTACGGAAATACCAACTTATGTGTTATCTTGACTTATCATACAGACGGTTTGACGGATAAATATTTTTGCTATTGGTTCACGATAATTGCAAGTTTGTATACTTTAAGAAATGTCAAACCATCTCAACCGCTCAAGGTTAGCGTGTTTTAATTAAATTTAACTGAAATGACACCGTATTTTTTATATTTCGCATTTTTATTCTCCGATTTGAAGGACCTTGCTGAATTTCAATGTGATTTTAATCTGTTGCTAAGTAACTTTTAACGTAGTTGACTTGTTTTACTTATTACTCAGTATTTTTCCTTATAATACTCGCGTTATTTTTTATACAAATCATGTTTTTCGCAAATCAAGGTGCCTGGATGCACCCTTTACGAAGATTGACGATTTACACAAGTGATCATTATTCCGAATAGCCAACTTAAATTGTGTAAATGTAACAAAGGCACTTTATGCAAATTGACGAAGTTAACTGTATCAATCTAAACATTTAAAAGACAAAAGAATACTTTTGTTAAGACAATAAAGCGACTTACTCGAGGGACATCGTTTAGTCTTAGTTTAAAGAGGTTTTATTTGAAAAAAAATAAAACATTCGATTTATAATCTCATCATAGGTATATTAAATAAGCGTGAATATGAATAATGTAATGCTCCAATTTTGATGCCCTTATGCAACACTTGTCCGGCAAGTCGATCGCTCATTTATCGATTACTTGGAATATTTTTTCCTTTTTACCAGATAAGGCATGGCATGGATATTTATTGTTTAAATTTAATATCAGTTGAAGAAAAAGAACACTATACTTAGATACTTAGATATTTTTCTTTGGCTGTTCTAAATAATATAAATTTCAAAAGGCTCGGATGGTTTTTGGGAAGGCTTCGCAATGAAAGCTTATTTAATAGAACTAATACAATAACTCACAAAATAATGTTAGACCCTAAACCTTAATAAATCATGACAAAATATCAGCCAAATATTGTGCTTATTATTTATAACAATGTGCTTAATGAAAAAGCACTTCAGATTAATATCAAATTGTTAAAATAGGCTTTCGTAATGATTGTAAACTCGCATATAGTTTTCTTTTTACATAAAAAATAACGTTATAGGACTCTTTTCCCTTCCCTTCGATAAAAAGAGTAATGACTCATTATTCTCAAGTTTTATTTTGTGTTAAAAATAATCTACTGTCGGAAATAATAATAACATTTTTAAGGGTAATATTCAAGACCCAAAAATCTTGTCGATTGTTAATAATAAACTCACGGAAGAATTTGTCTTTAAACCAACAACTTAAGCATATTTTTACATCTATACAATATTGCCTACTAAGAACAAACTACATTGCACAGCAAAGCGTATCTAGGCTAACTAAGACCTAGACCTTTATAGGTCTAGGCTTATATGTCTCAGATGTACGATGTGAAACTTTATATAAAACTTGATTTCCCATGCGGGTAATTGTTTGCTACTAACCATCTCTTTCAATTTTGTTTTAATAATTTCAAGTTTCGTTATTTAAAATAATTTTCATCAAACTTCTCGGACTCGATTAGAAAATAATCAAAAACAAATAATAAACTTACAGAATTTTAAGCGTTGGCGGGAAAACACTTTCGTTAGTCACTATACAAATGATGTGCAAAATTGACAGCTTGTCAAAGTTTGGAGTCAGCACGATTTGAGTTTGAATTTCGAACAGCTAGTGCCGCGACTGCATTGCGATTCGTGTCGGATAATGAATGACCGGTAGTGAGGTGCTCTTTGCAAGCCTTCGAACATGGCAAAAAAATAAAAGGTCTATATATCTTTCATAGAACTATATTTTTACCAAAAACCAATACAAGCAGCGTTACAGAAAAATATTTGCATACCAATTTGTTTGTTCATAATTCATTTTATATTGAAATTAGTTGCAGTATAGTTGCTAATGTAATAATTTAGATAAACAACCATATGACATTATTCCATGGTCTCGTCGTGGCGGGAGTAGTGTTGATGCTTTCGATTGCTTTAATTTTAATTTTTATTGCTCTGAACTAATTTTATTTCGTTACCAAATACGGTACTTTCGAAAAAAAACACAAAAGTATATCGCTCCCTTATATGGATAATGATACATTTTTACTGGTTTTATGAAACGCAAGCAGACTTTATTATTTTACAATTCACTTACATAAAAATGGTATCCTTAAAATTTCCATTTTAAGTTTGTGAATCATAATTGTGAAACAAATAGTTGATCTGATATTATTAAATAATTATTTAACCATACCAATAATAAATTATATAGGTTTCATTACTTACAGTCTTAGCTTAATTTTGGAAATAGCCAATATTCAATATTCTATGCTTATCCGCCTGCTTTATAGAAGAGGAGGCAAACGAGCAGGTAACACTTGAAAGGTTATATCACCCATTGACACTCACAAGACCTTTTAAAAAATCGGCAAACTCTATTCTTAAGGTTCTATTGGTTCGGAAATACTGTAACTAATAAATATACATAAATAAATTGAATGTAATATTAAGTGGCCTTTATTTATACAAAATCTTTTGTTTTATTATACAAGACACATGGAGTTGTTTTAATCACACACGAACAATATTCCAACAAGTTGTTTGAATATATTAAGGATTAGATTTAGGATAGTTTACATGGTTCACACAGCACAACGAATTCCCACGACGCGACGTTGATGCAATTCCTCGCCGATTCTAATGTCAAAGGTTTTTTGTATAGGAATGCAAGTCATGAGCGAACATTTTAATAAGAAAAAGAATTATTGTGGCACAGAAGTTATTTAAATTATTGGCAATAATCGTTCATCTGTGACCTATCCACAGATACTGTACACTTATTAAATAACATTCTCTTTTGTAATCTGTGAAGTTCAAAGAGGTCTATATTTTCTATAATCTCGTCTCACAATACCACCAGCCTCTTCATCACCTCTGAATCACCAACTAAATTGCAATCGAGTCGTTCATTGTATTATCTAAATTAATAAATGATGTTTCATTTTAATATATTGTGTGGGAGATCATGATATCGTTTAAGCCAGGATAAGGTCTAAGCCCAATGAGATAATATTAACAATACAAAGGAAATTAGTAGCAATAGAAGCCAAAATGTTTTTATTACTAAGTGTTTTGATAAGATATAGACATCAACAAGAGTCTCGGCATAGCTATAAACATATCAATATTTTCTTATTCTAGCTACGCTTATACCACTTTACACATGTCTGCATTAATTACTGCAGTTTTTCGTTGAATTTTCCCATTTTTCCAACGATAAATGCTTTGGAGTGTTTCCAATACAATTGGCCGTGAGCGATGCATACTTTGGGGTTTTTGGAAATATTCGCCTGAATACTCTTCTAGTGGATATACTCTCTTTGTATATTATTGGGTTAACTTCCTTTAATCAATGTTTTATTCGGAATTCCAAATTGTTCGTTTGAAGTAGTAATTATATAAGTTTGCCAAACTAAGAGATTTGTATATGGCAGAATTGGTTTTTTAGAATACTCAAAAATCAACAAGCTATAAGCTACTTCAATACCTTATATAAAATTGTCTCTTCACGTATTTGAAGTGATATCATGTCATATGTATGATATAAATCATGTAGAAAATTATAAATAAAATTTTAAAAATTGTGTTAAATTTTGTATGAACATATCAAATAACACAAAAGAGTGCTTTTTATTTTACATGCGCATATTACATAGCTAGTTACTACTATGTCAGTTTCTTGTTTATTATATTTAAACTTAAGTCTGTGTAATGTTAAAGTAAAGTCAAAATGTGAAACAACGTGTCTGCTGTTTTGGCACAAAAGGTAATTCACTGACTTTTCCATATTGATACATCTAAAAACCAATTAGTTATTTAACGATATATTTTTGTGAAAACCCAACAATTACTGATATTCTATAATGAAATGGACTTTCACATGTCAATTGTCATTTTGATACAAATAATAAAATCAATCTATTGTAAGATATCAAAAATGTCGACGAAATTATAAAATAATACATGTTCCACAACCAAGTGTGGAATGTCTATGCGCACTTCAACCTTTAAAAACTCTCTGTTACGCAAAAATAACGTGAAATCTCTAGTGAGAAATCTACACAATAGTACGCCGAACAATAATTTATGCTCTGTGCACCTCCTAGAAAGCGTCATCTCTTGTCCAATCTATCATTTAAGATTTTTATTTAATATATAAGGAAGATAGCCAAGATTGGTGTTTTGGGTGCTAACCTAATAAATCCAAATTTTGGTTCTAGTTCTAGATCTAGTGATGGTCCTATATTGTATCTGTTATCTTGGTTTTCCGTATATGTATTACGGCTAATCGTGTAATAGATCTCATTGCCTCTAAATAGAACTGGCCTCTTATCTAAATCGATCACAGAATATATATAGCAGTAGGTCTTTATAACAGTTAATTTACTGAATTGTTTTTTTTAAATAAATTAAATTTAAAATGTATAATATTAAGCACGTCAAAATTCCGAAATAAATAAGTATTTATTATTAATGTTAGCATTCATAATAAATACTAAATTCTTGGGTTCAAGTATGTCAGAGACTGATTAATGCATTTTATAAATGTATACTTAAATGGAGTATTTATAATTTGATTTTCTTATTCATAGTCAAAGTGTTTTTTTTTTAATAATATTAAATACTTACTGATTTTCCTATTCTATATCCAAGGCTCTGTGTGTGACAGCCTATTTACCTTTAGCCTTTGGAGTCTCAGGTCCAGCCGGGACTATAATGGTATGAAAAGCTTTGAATTAAATTTAAAGTACAATTTTTGGAACGAGATATAAAGTTATATTAAACACAAAGTGCTTCGGACTGTCAAAATTTACATTTCACGGCATGTGAGTATTTAATTTTAAAACTGTTTTACAAATATGTTTTTGTATATAAATACATAAACTTAGATAAACAATATATATAGAGACTTTCGTTGAAGATTTTAAGGAGTACGATTTTCATTAAAATAAATATCATGATTCTTTGCATAAAATATATATTATAGATAATTTTGTTAATATTATAGAGTATATGTATTTATAAAATAACATCACATCATATGGCCTCACTCCTCGTAAATTATAATTTTCCTTTTTCGAGGATCGTCATAACTATCACAGAAAGTCGGAAAAAACATAACTATGCGCTATATATTATACTTACACTATTATTGTGTAGCTAATATCATAACATTAATGTTACAGTTTAATCATATCACTGTTCTCATAGTAAATCATGGCGTCGATTATTCATATTGATCCCGCGATTAATTACTTAGTACATGACACAGAATAACCGATGAGATGCATAAATCTATTGGCATACATAAACTATAAGTATTTGGGACAACGAAATATTACACTGCAGTTTAAGGGTTAAATGCTCGATTTTCTAACGTATATTTTTTTATATTGTCTAGTGGGACAACCACCCATTGCATATAACGCAAGGGACGTTAAACTATTGAAGCTATTCATTCCTTTTATCTGTCATTCATCATCTCAATAAAGTATTCGGGTCTTTAAATCCCTGGGTTGAATTACAATTATTATTTCAACTACATATTGTTTATCATATTTAAATTAATGTTTACTTACACACTTGTTTGATATTATTCTTATTCGCTTAGATCTAGTTTGTTCTATCGACTCCTTGAATTAATATGTATTTGACAAGGAAATTGTGCGGATCATCATTTTATTAATAATACATTAAGTGAAATATGTCTGAAGATATACATAACAGGTGAGTACAAACCTCTTAGCAAAAATCAAATTGAACATTTCTAGCAAGATCTCTTGGCGAACATTGTCAAAAACATTATTTCATAGACAAACGTGTATGGTATTTGTGACATAATAAATTTTTAAAGCCGTGAGAACATAAAGGTTAACCTTTGCATTCGAGTCGATTATGCAAGCCTTCGATGCTATCTCATCTGTAAATCATTGTTTGAAAATCTAATACCATCCGTACAGTTAATACTTTGTTTTGTGTTACTTTAAATTTAGGGATTCGTAAACCAATAAAGAAAAGTCAACGTAAAATAATCAAAAATAACAGTGTTAAATATATTATTTATTTATTATATAAAAATATATACACAGGCTCTAAGAACTGCAAAGCTTTTAAACTTGGTATACAACATGGTATCCGAAAGCTTTAGATTATGTATATCTAGAACTATAAAGTGATCACGCTTAAAAAAATATACTAATCCGAGTTTGTTATGGCTTTTTTTAGAATTAATTTGATCGCTGGTTATATGCTGAAAAAATATAAATATATAATGTTTTCAAACTCAAACTCAAAATATCTTTATTCGAGTAGGTCTTTATAAAAACACTTTTGAATCGTCAATTTTACACTACCACCGGTTCGGAAGGCAGTCATCTACCGAGAAGAACCGGCAAGAAACTCGATAGCTGCTCTTTTAAAATAAACAATTATTACAAAATTGTGCTACTGACAATTAAAATAACAAAGCATTGTAAGGCTATTCAAGAGTTGAACTGTCCCGATGCTGAGCCAATTGCCGACACATTGAAGGGACCTTTGTCTTCTAAATATTCGTTTACGGTATAGTATGCCTTTTACAAGCACCAGTACCACAACACACACACAATATCCCCGCCATTAAAATTGCTAGTTGTCATCGTTTTAGGTTCTGTTTGGACAGCCATAATATTGCAAAGCAGTTAAGATGTTCTGAGAGTTGAGACAAGTCACGATTTGGTTTGGGATGTGATACTGTCGTCACGATATACGATTTCAATGAGGCTATTGCGAATGTATCGCTTGTAATGTATATTTTCAATTATATATTTAAATTTTGGAAATCATTATATTCTTTTAAATGTGGTTATCGTGCCCATTCAACTGATTGTAAAGCGTCAATTTATTGAACTATAAAATATGTTACGAATTGTAACCGTTCGTTAGCATTTAGATTTGTGAGTAAAGGTCATACTCGTTTGGTATTAGAATACGGTTCAGTTGTTACAGTTATTTAAATAATATTGAATGATTGCGTATTCTGGTAAGTAAGCAGCATTTATTGATTTCACATAGTATCGTATCAGCGGTCACTGGTGTACGTCAGAATGTTTGAAAAGCCCTATTTGAATTATTACCAGAAACGCGAATTAATGTAGTTGATACTATTATTTAAATATATGGTTTCAAATCTGTATCTTAATATAATGTTTGAATTTAATTCTACATTATGATAAGCGTATATATCCCTGTGCAGTAGGTATGCCAGACATGTTCTATAGTAGATAGATAGTTTATACTGTGACTTCGTAAAATATTACTAGTTTTAGCGACATGTTGGGGTTGGATATTGGGAATGTGAATTCGTCAAAGTCGAATTCAATTGGTGCGAAATATCGAGTTTCCATTTACCTTTCATTAAACTAATGGCACGCATGCTTTTGTGTGTTATGCGATTTAAGGTAGGCGTTATTTTTCAAATGTACAAGAATGCAGCAAACATGTACTATGCAGTATTGTTTTATTACATTTTAAACATTATTTTTTATCTGTAATAAAATACGTCTATGTATACATTGTATTATATATTTACATTACTACTTAAAAGCTATTCCCACAGTTCCCTTCCATAGGTATCTTCAATGGAATTTGAGAAATCGTTCGAATTCGCCGCCTCATCTAACGTTTCATAATTGGATAAATCGAATTTGTCCGCTAAGAATGTGTCAGCTGCATACGTCACTGGTTTATCTGTGGAGAAGAACTTGTCCATTCTCGATATTGTCGTTGGTATTTCCTTCTCTGTGGTACTCGTTTGTGGTTCGATATTTAGCGTTTCAGTTGTCATGTGATCGAGTGAGGACCGACAAAAACCATTTGCGAATTGCCATCCATGAGGACAAATGAATATTTGTGGGGTTAGGATACCGCGCTTCGAAAGACACACGTAATAATGGTTCAAGCTGCCTTCCAATACGCCGGAATGTCCTACTCTTTGACATTCTGGAACGGGACGGTGGGTGCACTGTCCATTTTTGAGAAGGATCTGTCAAACAAAAAGTTAAGTAATTAAGTTACCGAGTTTGACGCAATATAAAATGCTTACAATACAACTGCTCTGGTAATGTTTTATCTAGTTCATACAGTGAAGCACAATCACTGTATGTGCTAGATAAAACGTCAATTATGAATATCAAAGTGACTTATAAATTTAACTAATGCATTCGTGATAAAACCTTTTTATTTCTGGGATGACAAGATGTATACAATTTGAATGTAAGATCGATATTAAAGATAATCATTAAGAATACTAACCAAAAGAGTTAATTTAATATAGGAAATTGACAAATTTCTTACCGAGCATTGAGCAGTCTGTGGATTATATCCATAATGTCTCGGACACAAAGCCACTCTGTGGTCTGCTGGAGCTCCGTCAGCTAATCCTACAGGTGGTGAGCATAGATGGAACTTTCTGCAGTCGTAGGCATCAGGGAATATGCCTACCTGTATTGCCCAGAATCATTAATATTTTGACATTTCAATTGTAAAACAATCCACGTAACTACAAAGTCGGACGCTTTTAAAACTCATTTTAAAAAGACAATTTTTTTTTGGTTGAAATTAGAATAAATAATTTTTTTTTACCATTGAAGGTAGCGTACCTGTTCACAAGTATGATCATAATTTTGGCTCGCTATGTCACATTCAGGAACCGCAGTGGTTGAGCATTGACCCAGATGGGCATTACAGCTCTGGTCATCAGGACATTGGTTAAGGGGAACCTATAATAAATTTACTGTATTGTATATTATAATATAGATTCGCTTAAAAATAGATTATGTTTTTCTTGATGAAGACGAATAACAATAATAAAATTAATAATTCTATTGTTAATTTTCATATTCTGTGTGTTCCCGGGATATTCCCACTATATATGTGCTACGCTGTTTCACCATGGCCATTGGTAATTGTTTTAAATATAGAGCTATTGAGACATTCGCTGGAGCATGGTGTAATAGTCTCTTTACAACCGTAGATCATATACATGGCAATTTTAAGGAGAAATAAAATTTATTAGATTTTTTATATTAGCAAATACATTTACTTAAAATTACCTTCAGCCATCCGATTGGGAGAGGTACACACGTCATAGCGTGGGTGCAATTCTGACAAGCCATACCCGGACCTGTGCATATTCCCTCCACATCCACCTCTCCATCACCGAGTGACCTTCCAAGTGGAACGCCAGCCATTCTATTGCCTGATATCACACCACCAAAATCGAACGAGGTTGTAAGCTAGAATCAAACAAAAAAACCGCAGTCTGCTTGGATGTGGTTCAAATTATTTTTTGTTATTTTATAGTTTTATATGCAAGAATATTTTTTATTTGGTACCTTATTCACTTCTCACACTTCATATTTAAGTAATATGTACAAAGACGGAATGAACGCTATTAATATGTCACCTGTTGCCTAGCAAATGGCGTTCACAACAAATTGAATACTTAATTTAATTAGTATTAAATTTACTTGACTAACTACGCAGAGAAAACTCTTTGCGAGAAAAGCTACGTACCGAGCTGTTTAAAACAAATAATCAACACCTAACACTTCTTTTCAAAAGTGTTCTTCTTAGTGATTTGTTTGAGGATATTTAACCTAACTTAATCTGTTAGTGTAGTGTTTTTATAAAACAGTTTTCCTCCAACTCGGATACGATGAACTTTATAGCCTATGTATCATCTAATCATACGAGTAATTAAATGTTTTCGAAGTAGGTTTATTATTGTAAGTAATCCTAATAAATAATAATAAAATAATAAATGATGTTTTAGACTCTGAAATTCAGAGTGAAGAAATAATAAATAACTTGTATTCTTATTTCTTTGAACTTACATATATGTGTACAATTATGTTTTTTTATACGGATTTAACACATATGTAAAATCGATGGGAAATCGGAATGTCTTTACTCATAAACTTAATATTAACAGCTCTTATGGCTTGAAGATGTACTCACCGCACTTGTAAAGCAAAAAAATATACATATTATAAAATTATTGAACCACATTTTGAATATCAATTGTATGAAATCACAATTCGACTGAGCAAATAATTTGGAAGACAATGACATATGACCTCTTATCTTATTTGATAATATTTATTGTAACATCAAGGAAATATTTATAGTTATAGATTAATTTTTTAAATTGAATATGTGTAATTTGTGTTTAGTTTTTTTTTATATTCACATAGAATCGTATCAGGAATAATAGGTTCAAAGCGAGCACTCAAGGTTTCAATTTAAGATAAAACAGGAGGAAGAACCTCCAACTTTGATTTCCATTAGAGTGAATACCTTTTGACCTTGGGGTACAAGTGCATAGGCGCTTATTAAAGAATTAAGTAGGCCCCTGGTAGTAAGTACCGGTGACCCAAGAGTGCTTCTCTCGCTCAACGAATTAGCAATCACGATACAGCGAGGCAATGCCGGCACGGCCTAATGGGTCCCACAAAGTCTAAACTTTTTAATTTTTTTTAGTTTATATTTTAAATTATTTCATTTGTATATTTTATAAGTAATTGTATTAAACTTAATTTTATATTTTCGAATGCATACATTAATTTTCTTTAATGTAAAATGAATATTTGCTGCTACGCTTAAATGCCTTGTAAATTAATAAAATGAAATTTGAGTCCAAAAGGCTTATAACACCTTTGTTTACAATTATTATTCACATTATAATGCATACAATTATTTCCGAAACAAATTGTATGAACGCATTAATATTTCATTTGCATTGCACATTAATTTTTAATCTGTACGTATTTATTGAATTGTGTTAGTGAATTCCGTATTCATATTAATATTAAGGACTCGGAATCATTCATGCAAATAACATGAAAATGTTCATGATGAAAAATATAGACTGAACCAATTAAAAATTCAATTCATAATATGTAGCAACTAGCAAGTACCGATTCGCATGAAATTATCGATTTATTTAAATGCGCACGACAAAACTAAGACACATCTTCTGTCGTTTCAGATTTCTGTAAATGAGTTCTCATTTCAGGCTTATTTCTGTAAATGGCCTGTCATTACGGCTAATTTGTGGGTATAAAATATCCTATATTCTTAACGATTCGTATACCGTACAATGCAGTTGCAAGAGGGTAATAAGAGAAAGTAAAACTGTAATCATTAATAACTAGCTTCTCGAAATTGAGACTAAATTAATGATGTTTATAAAAGGCGAATCACAGTTTTGTTATTATAGGAATTATTGTTTAATCTATACTAATAATAAGACAGTAAAAATCGAAAATCTGTACATTAAATATTTTTCCAAAAAACTGAAAGGAGGCAATTAAAGAAGAGTCATAGAAACCAAAAAAACAATTTTTGGAATTCTTGTCTGTCTGTCTGTCTGTCTGTCTGGTACGTTATAACTTGAAAACTCCAACTTCACAGTTGGATTACATATAATTGGGAGCGTTGTCAAAAGTTTATTTTGTCAAAATCGGTTAAGAGAAAAAGAAGTTATGGTCAATTGAAAATTTACTTCAACCACTGCTTCAAAATTTTTAAACACTTATATCGATTGATTAGTTATATATTGTTAAATATGTTCTAATATAAGTTAATCTTAATATTAAAACTTATGAGAGGTAAAATAACAAATAACGCAGTGCGCGCGGGCGCGGTTGAAGTGTTGAACAATGTGCTCGATAGATGACGTTGATAAAGTTCGTCATCAACCTAGATTTATTTAATTTTTTTATTTCTCAAACCTATACTGCCCTGCTAAGCGCAAAAGCGGTATCTCAAAAAAATTCGTAAAATTGATTTTTATGCCATCGGATAGCTTTAAAAAATACGCATCTACTGGACTAAGCCATTTAGCACTATCTTGTTCAAAACGTATGAAAAAACCTTAAGAAAGATTTTTCTATCTCAGTTTTACCATATATCACTAAGGGTGTTAGAGGTATATTAATATTACGTAGGCAACCAGCCGCAAATTTAAATATCGCTAAAATTCTTAAATAAATACACAACTTTTGCTTAGCCGATAAGCGGTAAGTAGGATGAGTAAAATCAGTAATGAGTTACCGCTATAATGCTTAGTATTTTAATGCTTGCATAATACGCAAATTGTTTTGAATTAGTGGGATACGGTTGCAATAGCAAAATTAAATTAGCCCTTATGGTTTTACTGGATAAGATCGAATTTCTAATACATTTTACAGTGATTTATCCCTGCCCTTGGCAAATTCGTTCGCAAATTCGTGTCATAACTTGTTTGTTTTTGTGAAAATGTAAAACTTAAAGAGATGAACATGCAAGACTTTTATGACTAGGATGATTATACCACACAATATGCACTGTCTCGAATTAAACCGCGTCCATATGTCAGCGAAATGGTTGAAGTTGAAGTTAAAAGAGGCAGTTTTGATATCACCTACAAAACAGGATTCGATCAAAATGCAATTACTGCTAGCATTATAGGAAAAATTTTTTTTAAAAGTCATGTCTTGCCTCCACCAAAAAAGAAAACTGCTCCGGAAGGAATTTCAAGAAACAAAAAAGAAAATATTTTGAAATCTTTTCAAAATATAATACCACAAAATAGAATGTCCTTTTGGAGAGAACTCCCTACTTATGACTACTAAAATTCCTTCCAAAAACCGTTTGTTTTTAAATATTTTTTTATGTAATTTCAAATTTTAATAATAAAAAAACGTTATATATATACTTTAATTGTTTTTTTTTCAAATAATACATATTTTATTCGATAGAAAATACATTCCTTTTTGTATACACACATGTTTGAGAAGAGCTAACGAAAAAGCGGTATCTCAATTTTAATTCTATAGTTTACTAAGCGGTGTAACCGTATCTCATGAATAAAGTACATTATTATACATTTTTGATAATTTAACTAATGTGATAACAAATACACCCTATATAATATATAAATAATATTTAACAAATAAAAAAAACTATACATAAAGTATATATACAACTATTTTTACATAACTTCAATTATCTCAAAACTCGCTTTCTTTGAGTTACCGCTTTTGCGCTTAGTTGGGCAGTATACAGCTTATCAAAAAAAGTTTACACAATAAAAATAGATTAAAAATAAAGCCAAAATAAGGTTAAAATATAGAACCGGAAATAGAATCTAAGGTCAGAATAAACAATAACAAAAAAAAACACGAACAGAAAAAAATAAATAAAAATATATATACACATGAACAAGTGGAACTATGTGTAGTACGAACATTTTAGTGTGTGAGTGTGTATCAGTTTGTGCAATGGTGTTGCTGTGTGAGTGAGTGTGCGAGGTTGAGTTTTAGTTTTTTTTTAAAGAACTTCTACTTAGGCCAAATATATCCATCGCGGTATTAAGATGCTTCATTGTGTAATGACTACCATGCAGTTCAAACTTTCATTAACGTTTTACCCTATGATTATTTCAAACTAATAACCTTACAAGTACGTATGTCGTACTCATAACTTCGTAAGAATTTTCTTTTAACGCTGAGGAGTTTTACCTTCTATCATCAGCTCATCCACATAAGAAGATGACTATCAGAATATAAAATTGTCAGGAAAATGTGTGTGTGCCTGTAAGTTAATTTTAAAGTTGCCTTCGATTTCCCTGAATCATCGGATCCTGACTACGGGACTAAAAAAATAGTCATTATCCCTCCTTTTTTATGTAATTAAAAAACATCTTTGTAAAAAAGAAACGTTTTTCAACATTAGTCTATACGATGGCTAAGAAGCAACAAAGTTTTTATATGAACTTAAGCCGACTTAGAAACGCTTTAACTTATTACAAGAGACAGATGACAGATGACAGATGACAGATGACAGATGACAGATGACAGATGACAGATGACAGATGACAGATGACAGATGACAGATGACAGATGACAGATGAAAGATGACAGATGACAGATGACAGATGACAGATGACAGATGACAGATGACAGATGACAGATGACAGATGACAGATGACAGATGACAGATGACAGATGACAGATGACAGATGACAGATGACAGATGACAGATGACAGATGACAGATGACAGGTGACAGATGACAGATGACAGATGACAGATGACAGATGACAGATGACAGATGACAGATGACAGATGACAGATGACAGATGACAGATGACAGATGACAGATGACAGATGACAGATGACAGATGACAGATGACAGATGACAGATGACAGATGACAGATGACAGATGACAGATGACAGATGACAGATGACAGATGACAGATGACAGATGACAGATGACAGATGACAGATGACAGATGACAGATGACAGATGACAGATGACAGATGACAGATGACAGATGACAGATGACAGATGACAGATGACAGATGACAGATGACAGATGACAGATGACAGATGACAGATGACAGATGACAGATGACAGATGACAGATGACAGATGACAGATGACAGATGACAGATGACAGATGACAGATGACAGATGACAGATGACAGATGACAGATGACAGATGACAGATGACAGATGACAGATGACAGATGACAGATGACAGATGACAGATGACAGATGACAGATGACAGATGACAGATGACAGAACGGATTTGAACGCGGTTTTCACAGTTGGATTACATATAATTGGGAGCGTTGTCAAAATCGGTTAAGAGAAAAAGAAGTTATGGTCAATTGAAAATTTACTTCAGGCACTGCTTCAAAATTTTTAAACACTTATATTGATTGATTAGTTATATATTGTTAAATATGTTCTAATATAAGTTAATCTTAATTTTAAAACTTATGAGAGGTAACAAAAATAACAAATAACGCAGTGCGCACGGGCGCGGTGTTGTACAATGTGCTCCATAGATGGCGTTGCTAAAATTCGTCATCAACCTAGATTTATTTTATTTTTTTATTTCTTAAACCTAAAAAAGTTTACACAATAAAAATAAAGCCAAAATATGGTTAAACATAGAACCGGAAATATAATCTAAGATCAGAATAAACAATAACAAAAAAAAAACACGAACAGAAAAAAAAAATATATATATATATATACACATGAACAAGTGGAGTATATTATGTGAAGTACGAGCATTTAAGTGTGAGTGTGTGTATTTGTGTGTGCAATGGTGTTGCTGTGTAAGTGAGTGTGCGAGGTTGAGTCTTAGTTTTTTTTTAAAAGAATTTCTACTTAGGCCAAATATAGTCAATAGATCGCGGTATTTCGATGCTCCATTGTGTAATGACTACCATGCAGTTCTTAACGTTTTACCCTATGATTATTTTGAGTTAACACTACCCATACAAACAAGTAAAAGGAAACGAGTGAAAAGACGTTTGTCATTTGTCCGCATCCATTTTTCTACCTACATCCTTAATCTAATGAGGTTTACCTTTTATTATTCGGTCAAACTAATAACCTTACAAGTACGTATGTCGTACTCATAACTTCGTAAGAATTTTCTTTTAACGCTGAGGAGTTTTACCTTCTATCGTCAGCTCATCCACATAAGAAGATCACTATCAGAATATAAAATTTGCAGAAAAGTAATTGCCTGTAAGTTAATTTGAAATTTATCTCGATATCCCTGAATCATCGGATCCTGTAAAGCTACATCATCCCTCAGTAACACATAATTTTATATAATTCCAATTGTAACAAGTTTTAGCCCGTGAAAGAAAGTCGAGATCATTAAGAAACGCTATATACTTAACCAAATCACACGTGGGCGAAGCCGCGGGCGGAAAGCTAGTTAATAATATAAGTTTTGTTTTATGGAACAAACAAATGAAAGTGTTGACTCGGTACAGCAACCCTGGGATGCTTGCGGATGGCGGCCGGCAACTAAATAAGTGATTAAAAGATATGGAATATCCTTCCACGTCCTTCCACATTCCATATCTCTCTACCAGGGTGAAATAGAAATAACACTATTGTAACTATACAATAAACACAATAGTACCCTCTCAAAAAACCTAATTTATTAATTACATTGTATATCATAAACATGTTTCTGGTCTACATATATAAGTTAAAAATTCATGTATTAAATGTTTCATGAAAATTTCTCAAAAAGAAGTCTTTTCAAAGGTATTTTACTAAATTGTTTTTCAGCTAGCCACAAGCTACTGCGACAGATGTTGTGTTTTAGTTTATTTACGAAACTGCTTCGTCCGTCGGGGCTCAATTTGAATAAATATTTTATTACAAACAGATTTGGAACGAGGAATATGTGGTACTATTCCATTTTTTCCAGGTTTACGTACAATCATACATTAATGTTTTATTTATTAATAATCTAATGTATTGCGTTTTTAAGTAAATCAATGTAAAGATAATAAGACCAAAATATGCTTAAAGCATATATGGTTATATATTGAACGAGAAAAGTACCGGCTCCTTAGTCACTGGTACTACCTACCAGTCGCCTATTTTATTATTTAATAAGCCTGTGCACTTGTACGCGAAGGTCCAAAAGTCTGTATTTTTACTACACCAATTCAAAGTTAGATAAAATTCTGTACTTAGACGCGCCAGCTTTTGTCCCAACCTATCTGGTCTAAATAATTCGTTAATACTTAATTAGTTATCACGTTAGGTTTAGCTAACTACACATTAATGAGAGACTTCTTCTTTTAAACGTATTTATTACATAATATAATAAATCTGATTAATAATAATTTTAAAAAGTTATATACACTAAAACGTTTGTTGAGTTGTAATTAATTAATCATTGTCTAGAGATTTTACCAACGGTTTCAAGTTTATATGTCATTATTTAATCCAAGCGAAGTTTGAGTTGAGTGTGTCTAGTATGTACATGCAGACATTATAATAAATCATTGCACTGCCAAAAATGAAATTTAACCCGTTCATCGCTCTAGGGAATCAATTTGAAAAACAAAATAGTTTTGGCACAAAGTTGAGGCGAGTTGTTGCCAAGTGCGGTCACTGCGGCACTGCGCAGCTCACGGATACCTCTATGCAATAAATACAACATTTTCTTGTTTTACGATCAATACAGGACTTGAAATATTTGCCACTAATACTTAAATACATGGTAATTTAATTTTTTTCTTCTTTTGTTTAATAAACTTGTTCAAAAGAAAAAAAATAATTGACTTGATAATTATAAAAAGGTTGCCGATTTCTTCTATAAAACGATAAAATTTATTATTTAATTAATTATTTAACTCTCCATACAACCACAAAATATTAGAAAATAAGTAGCCTTTTAGTTTGGAACACCGAATCGACTCCAAGTTTGTTTGATTCACGACCCGCTAATTCTCAGAGGACTAAATATTCCATTTTAAATAGGTTGTTTAACATTATACGATATGCGATTTTTTCACGTCCGATTTTTACACGACTTAAAATGCTAATATAACTAATACTAACTAATGCTACTAGGTCTTTATTCAATTAGGATTGTTAGCAACCACTTTTGAACGTCACTAAAACTAAGTTTAAATGGGTTCACTGCGCGTCCTTAGATGAAAAGAACCCACAAGAAACACAGTGGGGTTATTTTCTGGTGGTCGTATTTACAATTGGCTCACTACAGCGATTACCATCAATTAAAAAAAAATGAACCAGAAAAGTGATATAATCATTTTTATCCATTAATTTCCGCTTAACAACTTGCTTATGTATACAGTAGAATTATTTTTTAAACCGTGTATAGCGACTATAATGTTTACTTAAGTTTGGTCTCGTATCGTATATATTCCGTCCATTTTGTACGTCGCCCGGTTAGTACGTTTCGCCGGTCACTTGAATGTCGTTATATACGGATTCTTCAGTGTATAATATAGATTCTACCCTAGAATTATATGCGAGGCTATTGTAACTCCAACATTT
Organism: Leptophobia aripa; assembly: GCA_951799465.1. Taxonomy (NCBI): domain Eukaryota; kingdom Metazoa; phylum Arthropoda; class Insecta; order Lepidoptera; family Pieridae; genus Leptophobia; species Leptophobia aripa. Next base: position 492,800 of record OX637277.1, read on the forward strand.
TAATATGATACTTAAATACTCTTCTGTTGGATAAGGTCTACTCCTGGATAAGGTTGTAATACGCCAAGATATCGTTGATAAATCAGCGTAAAGAAACCAACTTCGCGTCTTTCCATTATGCATATCGGATCGTTTGTCGTGTCGGATCAATATCGTTACGTGTAACGTTTAACCAAGTTTTAGGTCGACCTTAAAAGTTGGTGAATTCGAACATTGAGATGTAAATTATGGTGTCATTTCACATGTTCACTGTACATTACTGCCGCGCATGGAAATTTATGTATTCGCAAATTGAATGGAAAACTCAGTTTTCAATGTATTACGTGCGTAAAAGTTTTCCTTTGTCTCTTGTCTTAGTATATTTATGGAACACTATATAATCGAATGGATTTTTCTTTCAAATTATGTTGTGATATTATATTCACGACCAATATAGAATTTATGGATTTGAACTCCATCTAGACGTAGTTAGATTATGGTAGCTCGTTAAGCGAAACATTCGATCGGCACAGGTCTATTTTGGATGTTTATTTCTTAAATATTTTTAAGAATAAAATGCCGTGACTTAAGAATTTCAGCAATGGCTTCGTCAAAGAAACAAGTGATATGCATATGCTTCCTTTCTATCTCATGCGTATGACTTGACTTTTGGATATGCCATATGCTCAACAAGAGAATGCAAAAACAAGAGTAGTCATGGCGATTGCCTTTACCTGCTCTTTACCTGAAAATTATAAACGTTCCTAATAGACAAGAATCAAAACAAATTTAATATAACTTTACGAGAAGCAACCGTAGACAGCTATGTCTTTATTTGTTGGCGATGTGCGATGAAACTATCTCTGTGGAATCGTGACTGGAATGTCAATAAGCTTAGGTAACGTGGCATTCTGATATACATCTAAAATATATAGATGTATACCATTTAATTCATATTGTACCTAGGTCACTGGTCATGTGATTCAAAACGGAGAAACGTCCAAACAAACTCTTTATACCCTAATAGGTCAATGTACCCATAATTTACTATAAAACCTTCGCGTTCGGTAACAATTTTGCAACATGTAAAATTGAATTTATTCAGATCTATTGATTCAATTGAATGGAGAACTTTTTACGAAATGCCTGGAAGCTATAAAGCACTCACCCCTGTTTTAAATACTTGACACTTAATTTTTTCAAACTTTTTAAACACTCCAATTAATAATAATAAATTATTTATTCATACTTATTTTAGGGACCTAAAAAACAAACAACCAAGTCGAGTTTCTTGCCTGCTTCTTCTCAGCTTGGTCGAGTAAGAACAGGGGTAAAAGCACTTAAATTTAAGACGATTCAAAATGGTCCTATGTACCTTAATTAATAAATATTTTAAATTGATTAATTCTTCTTATTCGCCAGGATCTTTGGATATCTGTCGTCGGTGTTACCCTGTGTTGTTTGGCTTGGGAAGGCTTCGCACTACTTTACGAACTCGTCTAACAGCGGTCCTTAAGATTAGAAAAAATATTAATTCGACGTATATGTGTTTTATGGTATGTATAGCTTCAAAAAGCTTGTCTAAAAAGACGTTTATACACACTGTATATAATTATCACGAATTTAACTAAAATTCTCTTACAGACACTATCAGAATAAACAATATTTTTATTTCAACTTTTTAGAGTTTATTTATATAATATAACATACCTAAACTTAGTACATAACTGAAGCTTCAGCGGCTCGTTGTAAAGTAAAAATAAGTTGAAGCAAAAAATTGTAGAACCTTTGATATGAAATATTTAGGAGAGAAATGTTTTTATGATAGGACATTTTCGCCGCTGCCTCATCAAAAAGTCATCGATAGACCACTGGACCGCAACATTACGACGCTTCGGTTATTTCATCACTAATGCACGAGCTTTTATGTCTTTTTTTAAGGCTTTTTTTAAATAGAATTCCCTGTCAGTACATCTCTTATGCTTTGACGTAAGTGAAGCCGAAAATAAAAAATAGATTTTTAATATACTGATTTACTAATTAACTATTTATTATATTGCTACTTTTTAGATGCACACAATTAAATTTAAATAAGGAGAATAAGTGTCGGACTTATAGTTTTCAGCGATCCCTTCCAGGCAACTATAATAGAGATAGTGGGATAAAGAAAGGAAGACCATTCTTTGGTTCGATTATCTAATCAAGTGTGAGCTTTTGTTAGCTGATTTGTTTATTAATGTGACTTTATTTAAAACAATACAAATAAACAAATTCACACAAATTAAGTTATCCTATTAATTGAAACTGAGAGCATGGCACTAACGTTGACTAACTAGAAAAACTGAGAACTTTTAATTAAATCACGCAAAACTTTATTCACAAAAAGGATTTCTCCCTATTTTTTTTAACGAAATGCCATATTTTTGATTGGTTCCTGTGAGCTTCTGTGACACTATCAAAGAACGTGCATTGCCAACATACATTTAGTAATTCTTGTATTCCAATATTTACTACTATAACCTTTTACTAAGTACATCTGTAGACGATAGTAAATTATTATTAAAAATATTGCCAGTTGTTTTCCAGTGGTTGCGGTAACTGAGAAGGCTTTATTTCTCTTTTAATTGCTATAATGAATTAAGAAGAATAAAGGTTGTGATATGAATTGGTAGTTTCCAAAGAATTAAGTTTTTTTATTTGAGAAGCGGAACATACACGACGAAAATACGAACACTGAAAACTATTTTTTCAACTTTCTTAAAATACATATAATATAATTTAAATACAAAAAACATACTCCTTCCGCGGTAGTAATGCCCCAAAAGTTGGTACCGTACATATTAAGTAGGCGCCAGGTATTCAGTACCAGTCACTATTACCAGTACTACTACTATCAGTAGTAGTAGCTAAGAGCTGGTGCTTAGACGTTCCAGGTATAAGCCTCGAGATACAGCGAGAAAATATTATGGGTAACTTGCCACAAAGACTAATATTTTAAAATTTATGCAATTAATTATTTCAGTTATTTATATTTTTCGTTATGTTACTAATTCAAATTATTTGAAATAAACTTTTGAATTTATTTAATCAGAGAAAGTTTTTGTTCTGGTAGATTGCGCGCCATTAAGCAATTTTTCCCTTTGATTTGAACTTCTCAATTTTGAAACTAATTTCTCGGTTCAATTAAAAAGTTCAAGTTCGTGAGAGTGCTTAGATATCCCTAATCCGACCTTGCCGTTAAATTCTTAACGGACACACTAATTTTTAACCTACAAACATGCTTCAAAACGACATATGTTGATACTATCATTTTTATATGTTTTTTTTGTGACATAACTTCCTCAAATGTTTACATGGGTTCTATATAGTTTATTTGAGTAAGGCCATTATTTGCCAATTATTGGCCAATGCTGCGGCCTAAATTATCTACTGTCCACCACTGCATCACACATCACTGTACACATCATTGTAGGAAAAAATAAGATTTTACCTAATTAATATCGTTGGTGGGTTCGTAAAAGAGTTATTGAAATTCGTTAAAATAATATTTTTTTCAAAATAAAGATTCACATTAATCTTAATGAAAACTGAAATCGTGTGGCTGTTAAACAATTTGAAATTGGCTCAACAATATCTTTGCGAAAGTGGAAAAGAAATAAAACTCTTAAGAAATAATCTAAACTTCACATAGATGAAAGTTAGTTTCCACTGGAGGAAATTTACATCTGAATACAAAGAAGCCATTTCAAAGGAAAATGTGTTGAAGAAGTTTACCGAGATATTTAAAAATATTGTAAACAAATACGATTGTAGATATTATTTTTATACCTTAAATAAAACTTACTTTTGATACATCTATTTCATGTTCTCACAAGCAATTGAAGGCAGGCAAGGCAGACTTCTTTTCCTATTTAGGACTTTCGTGGTTTCTTCATTATATCACCTATTTCTAAAGTTGGTACTTTCAAATACATATTTCCTTATAGTTTCTTGGCAGTTCTTCTCGTCCGCTCTACGCCCTTATTTGGGAACTGGCAATAAATGTGGAGTCAAACTTTGTATAAGTTTTTTTTGACAATCCATAAATACTTTTGTGAGAAAAAGTATTTTGATATTTGATTTTTTAAGTAGTAATAAAAATATCATGTTCATTCTAAAGATCATGTTGTTGTTCATCTTGATCAAGTAATGATTTATATATTTCTATTATATGATATTACAGTGCAAGAGCTTACCCCATACGTTAATTTGTTTTCCGGGATGATAAGAAAGCCTTAACTTCTCTCACACATTTATGACCGAATAAAATTTCACTAAACTAAAATTTTACTAAACCTTAAAATTCTCATCATGAGCTTTTCCTCAAAAGTTTATTTCTGAGCTTTTTACGATAACGACAAACCCGATTTCAGTGGCAGAGTCTGTTCGCTTCATTACACTGAGTTTATTAAAAAAATAATGATGTTTGAGTCTGGAATTGGTGAAGAATTCTGAAACTCATTCAATTTGAAGCGGTATTCCCGAACCGTGTTGTAGTGTGACCATTATTTTGTTATAGTTTATCTTCTATTTCTAAAAATCAACCTATATCATAGTCAAATCTTTATTTGGTACATAGGATCCTTTTGAAACGTCTTAAGTCTTAGAATGAATAATATGAATTATAAAAAAAACCTTATTTTAACATTTACGAAGAATCGGTTTATAAATAAAATGATACTCTTTAGTTCCTATTGTAATTACGCTGTACCTCTAAATTGTTAAGACATAGTCACCCTACTATAGTGTCGCAGCGATGTATACAGCAATGAATCGGTATTTTGAAAACTATTCGGAAAGGATTCATTCGCCGTTCAATTGTCCGTACTAAGTACAGAGCTCAAAACCATTACTTATTTTTATTGCTTTTTTGTTTCATATGTCAAAAGACTTCATACACTTGCTAGCAATTTGAAAAATAGATGGAATTAAATAGAGGATTAACTCAAAGCAAAAAGTACAAAGTATTAAAGTAGTCAGCATCAGCAGAGGAAATCTTGAGACTATAAAAATATATATCAATATTGTCTTGTGGTATTTTGTTAGCTCCAAACATATTTTAATACTGGTATACATTATATAGAAGTCTAATACGATACCAGAATTTACATATTTCAGGTTAACAAAATAATTATTAAATATTATTAATACGCTATTTAGGTTCAGGGGCAATCTCTAGTAAAAATCCAAATATATTTCAAGAACAATTCTCTTCGCTTTGATTTGGGAAAACACAAAAGGTTTATACTTGGTTAAACATGTTCAATACTCAACACTGGGTATTTGTACAGCGTCGTTTTATAAGCTTCGAAAAATTATATTAAATAAATTTATATTACAATCTTTATATTTCTCAATATTTATTTTTGTTTTATTTTTGTATAGTGTCTTGCGTACATTAGCGGACAGAATATTAGTTCTCGTAATCTTGTGTCATTGAGTAGGAATGAATAGGAATAACGACACACTTTAGAATTTAATCTATATTATGACAACTGATCCTGGCATTGCTACACAAACACAAATCCAATTAAAAGACCTTAAGAAACTAATGCTTCACAGATACAGACTGTTGGCTCGTTAAATCCATACGAATATTCTATATGTGTAAGTATGTATGTTACGCTTTCACGCTTAAACTGCTGAACTGATTTTGATGATATTTGATGTGGAGATACATTAACTTTAGGGGTGTAAGTTTTTGGCGAAAAGGGTTTAAATAGGGGATGAAATCGATTTTCCAAATCATTTTGTACTTGAACCACGCGGACGAAATTGCGGTCAAAACCTACTAGTATAACATATTGGTAAGCATTTTATCTGTGGTTTGTAATGGTTCAAATATTAAATTCTAATGATTACTTTTTTGTGGTGTTCATATATTTTAATATAAATTGAATTTCTAATTTTATAATGTAAATTTAGTTCACACTCATAAACCACGTAAACTTATTATTATACCACAAACGTATACATGCTTACATGCTGTTATTTTTAAAATTTATGCCACTACACGTTCTGTATACATTTCACTCAAATTTTGTAAGGTAACGTAATTCATTTGAGACAAACTCAATTATCCTTTGTAGCCTTTCTAGATAATATTAGCCTGTTTAACCTTGATTTCGGTTGTTCGAAAAAGCACTAAGTTTATGCTAGTACAGAAGTTACATAATTTGACCATACCAAAAATTGACAACTACGCTTTCAGAGCTTAACCCACCTTGGCCATAATCAACTTCAGATTTAAACAAGTACCTCAATTTTGCTTACAAAAAAAAACTTTTTAACCTTAAAAACTTGAATATTCCAATATGTAGGGGATTCCAATTTTATACAAAGTATGTAAGAAATATTTATAAATGATTTTTTCGCCTATCCGTACCAAATTTCAGTCGCTATGTAATGCGGCCGCTTATTGCCCGTTAGAACCAACGAAATAAAGCTTCTATCTAGAACAACGTTGGAATTTAAAAGCTTTAAGTTTGAGATATATAGGTTTTGAAGATATACACATAAAAGGTTGGAGGTACTTGGAAGGACAAGCTGCAAGGCATATTTTAACAAGGATTGGTTTGAGAATTTCAAACACACCGTCACAAAATGGCAACTAGACTCAGCATTGATTGGTCAATACAAATAATGTTCTGTTAATTCTAAAAAAAATGTTTTATACTGTTACATAAACAAGTTATAAACTAATCAAATATTATAAAAATAGTATTATTTTTAAACAAATCAAAATTGTAATCAATTTACCTAAGCAATGAATCAACAATTAACCAATACATTAGCTTCCTTTGAATAATAATTATTAATACAATATGTGAGCATCGAAAAGGAAAGGCGTTTTTATATGATTGCTTCTGTTATAAATGCTAATCTTGATATCAAAGGCTCCTTGTTATCACAAAATTACTTTGAATTGACATCATTACACATGACACATCGAACGGAAAACAAAGGAAATTCGACAAAGTAATTCTGTTTGGAAATGCAATTGTAAAGCGCCCTTCGCTATAGGAAATTCAACTGAATTTGCTTACAAGTATTATTTTAGTATGCAAACACAATAACTCAGTCATATCCTATCTAACTCTATGTTATTTCATAGATATTAATATAAATAAACTGTTATATATTTATTGATTAAGATACATTAAACTTTTATTTTTGTTTCATTTCTTATATTCATTCTTTTATTTATGGTACGTTTTTTCAGTACCAGAAATGCAAGAAAAATTAGTTAAATGAAAACGTAAATTTAACAACTACAACGTATTAGAATATAGACATTTTAATTGTATATAATATGTATTTAGTTAATTTTCTATGAAGCATACATTTTTATAGCAAATAGATTCCCCGCCCAATGCCAGAATGTCCCGCTTCCTCGTTAATACATCGTTACGAATATTATAGACAGATGTCCACTTAGCTATGCCTACCATTAATTATATTGCAAATATTAATCTATAAAAAAACCTTTTCATATCACCTGAAAATATAAACGTAATATTATTGTGCTAGAATACTTGTCTGCAAATTATGTACTTTAAGAGGCCATACGAAACAGACAGATGAGTATATATAAGATAAACAATATTACTAACAGTCGAGTGGTTTTATCGGCCATCGAAACCTTGACTGAAAGTGATGTCCTGTTTCAAGGGGATATCCCTATTGATCGTACTTGTAAAAACATGTATATCAATATATAATTTTGTTATCCAGACGATAAAGAATTTCAGCCGGTTTAACCCTTAACCTCTAACTTAAGAAACCTGGAAATTTGTATCATAACCGCGTGGAAACTGATCTTAAAACCAAAAACCAACACAAAAACCACTTTGGGTAGACCTACTAGACCGCATTGAAAGGGCCCTAGGGTTGCTCTCGCATTCTATCAGGCACCCAGAACTATGGTACACTTCTGAATCGCCAAAAAAAAACCACATTTACTGCCAGTTCCCAAATCAAGAACTGGCAAGAAACCCTTCGCCACGCACTCATATTAAAGCTTTAAACCGCTAAATTCATTAAGTCGCTATATTTGAAAGTTGATGCTTAAAACCTATTTCATACTCGAGGCGTATTTTAATGCAACAGATGTACAATACAATTTTTTTTAATTATATTCTAGGGCACTCGCTTTGACGTATATAAATGGTGAATTTAATTTATGTCTCTTTATGTGGCACAATGCGATTCCACATAGTATTATTATACATGAAATTTTATTTTGCTTTTCCTCAAGAAACCACGGTTGCGGTTAGTTATTTTCGACAGAGGAATGTTAAATCTGTTTGTTTGTGTGGTTTTAATGATGCTGGTTCGTTTAGATTTATGTCATATTATTATTAATTCGTTCATCAAATCGTCAGTTTAAGTCCTACAACACTGTATGTATACAGAATGACGTTGTGTTAAACTGTATTATTAAATTACCAAAAGCTAAAGATCATTGTTATATGGCCCGAATGGAGGTCTTTTTTGAGGCTGCAGTAAACGGAGAAATTTTCAACGTGCAAAGAAACATATAAAAATGTGTGGCTCCATCTCATTTATATGTAAACGAGATATATTGACATTTGATCATTTATATATGTTTTATTTTATAACATAACTATCTGCTTCCCCAAGTGTGGATATATGTCCTTATATAATTGACATAGTTTTAAAACAGTTGATTCATGATTAGTCACTCATAATCTGTTGTCAATACAATTTGAAGTTTCCGATGTAATATCATTGTAGTATATTTTTCTCGTCACCTCACTTCTGCTCTTTATTCCACGTGTATGTCAAAACAAATAATTTCTTAAAGTGAATTAACACCGTAGTTAGCTTGATGGTGAAAATTCAAATCTCAATATGTATAATTGCTCAGGCAGAAACATATTGATTTCAGGCATGCGATTCGTAAAAGAAGCCAATAAACATTCAATTACATTGCAATGGATAAACAATAAGAGTGGAATGAAAATGTGTCAGCGTCCAATATATACATTTACAGGCATTTTTCTACAAACCAATCAGCACAGTTTAAAAGAGATACTGGTTTATGTAAGTGATTTAATTGTTTGATGAGAAAAACTCACATTTACATTTCTAAGAAAAGAAGCTCTTAATGTCAACTTAAGTTTACTTTTATTAAAATGTGGAAATTAACTATTTATGTATGGGTTCTTTTATCAATTATCTAAGATTTTATGTTTAAAAGGATAAAACAGTATTAAGTAACAAGTAATAAAAATATTCCAAAACATTAAAATGAGAAATCTTTTTTATAAAGTTATGATAAAACTAATTAAAATAAATACTGACACAATTTTATACATAATTCGAATATTAATTTCAACAAGTCGTTTCAGGCCTCCGAAAACGAGATGTTTGATTCAAACCACGTTTGGTTAATTATTCTTGATGATAACTTTAATGAGATAAATACGATATTTTCAAATATAAACCTATCAGTTAATTCTGATATAACAATTGCGCAACGTATTGGTAAGCAATTTAGATAGTGTGTATATAACAATATTAGTTCGATTCCCGTTAAAAATAACTTTTTTCCGATAAAATGGCCTCTGTTCGAGCTTTCACAGCTTTTGCGTTGTAAAAGTTAAACATTTTAAAATTTTCATACTTATGTTAGGACTAACTAACAAAGATCTTGTCGATGATTTAAAAACGTCAGGTCCTTGCGAACCTCCAGAAATACACTTTACCATCGGACAAAAAGGCTTTAAAATATCACGTCTAGTTGTGAGGGAACTTCTAGTTATGAGTAATTAATTTGTTTAAATTCAAAAGGAGTATATTTTAAACAGTATCTTTGTTCAGGTTCACGTTATACGCTATTTGAAATATTTAATTTTGGAAAAATACAAGGAGGTCTTTTACAACAAGCGATTACAGGACATTGGACCAAAGAAACGGGTGAGGGGTTAATTGATTTAAGACTTCCGGTCCAATATAATTATGATATATTTTTTGTAGGTCTAATATTGACAAAAAGTTTTAAATACATAAGAAGATTTGATTTTAAAAAACTCGCGCTGAGATTAATGTTAGTGGTATGTATATATTACCCACGGTATTTCCTCACATTTTTTGGAACTCTTGTAACATTAACCCAGTCAAAGTCATTCCTTAAAATAATATAATAATTTTTATATGTCGACTGATTTTTATTAGATTCACTCAACATAAATTGTTTGTAAGATTTGTATAGATATTACGATTTTTTTAATAATAATGTTACGGGGTCACAGCATACGAGCTCCCAAAAAAGACAACACACAACAACACTTTTTGTTCTACTTCTATTATTGTCTATGAAAAGAATCTTTGAGAAAGAGTACCATTTATATTTTACTTTTTGCATTTGCATACTTCCTGACCCTTTTCTAAAACAAAGTGTTTTAGAAAAGGGCAAAGTTACAGTTTTATTAATATAAATTTGATTCATTAAATGTATGTAAAACAGTATTAAATACAACAGTTTAATGTTTAAGTATCAAGGTAAACCTGAAGATTTTCGCCCTGAAATAATATTAGAGAGAGATGTGGCTCCTGGTATATCGATGGTGACACAGACCAGCGGTATGATACTTAACGAAGTAGCGACCATACACAATATCAAGTAATTTTTATTTCTTAAATTCTTAAATTTATCTAGAACGAACATATAGTGTCACTGACAAGAGACGAACCAAGATGGCGTCACAGTCATAGACTATAAATTTGAACAATTAATGTAAAAGTAACTTCAGTTTCTAGCGTGTGAGGTTTTGTGTTTAGTCTGTGGACTGGTTCAAGGCATCACTAGCGTTTTCTTTGTTTTTAATTTCGTTTTTTAATGGCGGCAGAAAATTCGGAATGTCATATGTGTCTTATCCTTTTAAGTTATTGTGGGTCGACATAATAGTGTAAATACATTTTGAACACTTGTATATATTTCATTGTCCACAAGTTTTACATTTTATTGTTATATATACCACAAAACTTCTTATTTTTAAGTCAATATGAATAAATTGATTTTGTATAAAATAATAAGCGTATACATTTTGTAGGTTCAACTTTAGTATATGTGACAGATGGGTTGGTGATTATAAAAGACAAAGCTCAAAGGTACGTTTAAAAAATATCAACTTTTAAAATAGATCTGAATGTAAACTGTTTTATATTTTATTTCGTGATATGTTTCTACCTACAAAATAGAGACATACCGGATGCACAGGTTCCGTTATTTTCTTAACAAAACAAATATCTTACAGGCAGTGACAAATTCGTTATTCTTTAAAGAGGTCGACATTACACCGACATTGCGTTTCTTATCTGATCATATGGACTACTATGATGTCATACATCAATACGTTACTTATGCTGAGTAAGTAGATTCATATTTTTAAATCTGCATTAAATAATGGAAAGAAGTCATTGAAAAAAAATTGTACCTACTGCATGTAAAGATCTTTAATATTTTCGTTTTCGACTTTTAGTTAATCTAAATTAATATATTAGTATTTTTACTTTGAACCTTTCTTGGCATTAAATGAATTAAGGATATCTTAATACCAGTTAGTGAATAACAAAATATTGTAGAGGCAGATACTTCTACCGTATTCCAATAACGGGCGTGGGTAAGTTTGAGAACCAATTCCTCACACCGTTCACAAAAGAGGTCTGGTTCTCTGTGTTGGGAGTTATTACGCTATGTGGACTCGGCCTGTTGTTGAGCGCTAAACTGGAGAATCGACCAAAGTCAGGGCATTATGCGTTTTTCTCGGTTGTAGCATTATCCTGTCAACAATGTGAGTATGTATTAAAATAACTATTTAGATTCGTCTATGTCCTGAATATCCCAGCTTAACTGATAGTAGTCAAGTCGATGTCGACTTATGGCAGTTTTGAAGAGGAAAAAGGATTCTTATATGTTACGTGTTTTTCTTTTAGTTTTCGACGACATAGATGACAGTGTTGTAAAGAGAAACTCTACGGGTAAGTTTTTATACTCGTAGCAAAACATATTTGATTTATTCATTTCAATTGTATTGTTTCGAGAAGCTAGCGTCGGACTCATCATATTCAAATCCGCTAAAGGCTTTATATATTCTATGTACGCTAAAACTTCTTGTTACTTGCTAGTAAAAACATCGACTATAAACTATTATAATTGGATTACTAACTGATTTCAACTGAATCGCCCACTCTGGACTTTTATAATAACTTATGCCCACAGCTCGAAAACTTACTATTCTGATCACGGGCTTATCATGCGTTCTGATATTCAACTATTACACAAGCAGTGTTGTTAGTTGGTTGTTGAATGGGCCCCCACCATCCATCAACTCGTTATGGGAGCTGATGGATAGCCCTCTGGAACCGGTCTTTGAGGATGTTGGTTATACGTGGTCATGGCTTCAGGTATATAGTGAAATATTTTAATTCTGAAAAAAAAACTAAAATATCTTTATTCACATAGGTAACTAATCTCACACTCATGAATCGTCATGAAAGTTCCCAAATCAAGGGTGTATAGCGGACAAGAATAACTGGCAAGAAACTCTCCGCCACTGATTTAAATCGCCAAGCATCTTTCATATTGTAAATATCTGCAATCATTACGCCTTGCACCAGCGAAATTTATTTTTGTTTTATATAATATATACATTAGGTATTTTAGTAAACACGTTTCAAGGTTCAAGATTTTTTTTAAACAAAATAAATAATATGATTACTGCATTCAATGTTATTATTGGTTCGATTGCCGTTAATATTTTTATTGTTCCGGGCTATTAACAAAGCTGAAAAGTAATACGTAAATAAAATATTTTAAATATAAGTGATTGAATGTTTCAGTTACCAGATTATTATTACAATAAAAAGAATGCGCGAGCCGAGGATGTTTTAAAGAAGAGAATAAAGAAGAAAGGCAATCTTATTCTAACATCGCCAATGAAGGGAGTGGAAATGGTAAGAAACGGAGGTGAGTGTAATTTTATGAGATTCAAATAATCATTATTTTTCTTTATACTTTGATGTTATATTCAGTTTAACTGGCAACTTATTTTTAATATAAATTGTTATTATCCAAGGATTATCTTTGGGAAAATTATATCCTGGGTTGAGTGGGGACTTCGCTTGTAGTTAGTAGCCTTTAACCTATCGATTTTTCTTTCCACGCGATTAAAAATTGCTTCTAAACTCAACAAATCTACTATATTTCTTTTAAATATAAGAAACAAAAGACTAATCTCTCACTTCACAAAAGTGATGCAAATGTTTTGTAATTAAAATGAACGGCTATATAATTTAAATTATTTTTAATTTATTTATTTATTATCAATTTGTTGCTATAATTGCTATAATACACATACCTATAAAGAGATGACTTAAATTAAATAATATCTGTGTTTAATTTGTTTCTTTAATAAAAAGTCAAACGAAACGTTAGTAGAGTATTTATATTCTGTTAATTAAAATACCTTGAAAACAAGACCCTTTACTAAAAACGAAGTAGCTTGTAAATTACAAGAACTCTCGTGACAAATCTTAGAAGTTTTAATCATTACCTCTAGAATATAACGAGCCAGTTCGTTTATCAAAGAGACTCTTGTTTTTATTATAGTTAAGTCGACGGAACTCGAGTCTAAACAGAGAATATTTTAAAGGGGTTAATTTTAGTTGTTAAGACGTTTTTGTTATACGTAAATGTCTCTTTTAGATTTGTTTAAAATGTGCCGTAGCGAATTGTTGACATACAATAGCTATGTCAATGGAATCACAAATATTTTATATATGGTGAAGGCAAACAAGAGCGACAGGCAAAACCAAAAATTATAAACATGCGTTAGGCACAGAGAGTTCATCTCCATATATATAAATATCTTTTTCAATAACTTTTTGTCATCTTATAAGGGGTTTTTTTTCGCATAATATTCGTATTCAGCACATATTCGTGTATGCTAGCATTTTTTATGTTTTTATAGCGTACGTTTTCCACTGCGACGCAAACAGTGCTTATAAATACATAGCAAAATCATTCACACCAAAGGAGCTATGTGATCTGGATTCATTGCCGTCCTTTGAAAAGGCTTTATTATATACGTCGGTACAGAAAAATAGTCCTTATAGAGAGTTCTTTATTTGGAGGTAAATATCTTAATATATTGTTCACAAATTCATATCTATTCTATTAATTAAGTCAAGTTTAGGTTTAAGCACTGTAGCATCCTCTACGAACGCGCCCTCTACGCTTAACTGCTACGGGGAGCTACGCTTTTAAATACCCTTTGGCTATGATTCCTGCCTTCCATGTCCTGAATATCTCAGCCTAACTGATAGTAGTCGATGTCGACTGATGACAGTTTTGAATAGAAAAATAAAGATTTTAAAGCAAAGTGTTCCAATACGCTGCGATGAAATAACAATTATTTTCTAACAGTTATGCAAGGATCTCCGAACAAGGGATAATGAAGTTAATACAATCTCGAACATATCCCAGTGTGATGAAGTGTGAGGGAAGTTCGCCAAGAGCTTTAGCAATGGGCGGCGCTGCTCCGGCATTTATAATGCTGGGTATCGGATATGTTACCGGCACTTTCATTATGATTATTGAAAGGTACTAATGCTGTCCAACCAATTCAAGTTTTAAAGAATTTATACACGCAGTATATTATTTGTAGTTCCTTCATACTTAATTAAGTTGGACTTTTATTTCAACTAACCTAAAATAATATAATTCACCCCGAAACCCAAGGATCAAAGAACAAGTGAGCTTTAAAGATGGCCGTGCTTTGGCCAGTATTAGAACAGTAATGCTAATTTAATCTTTACAGGATTTTGAAAGCCCACAGGGACAAGAAAATCTCAATAAACCGATGACTTGGTTGACGGATTCTGGTTCCCGGGTTCTATTTATATTTGCAGAGATTTATTTCATTGCTTCATATGTCAAAATAATAATTATAAGACATAAATAAAAGTATTAAGTTCATAAAGCACCTGAATTATTTTAAATAAACATTTTGTGGTGAGAAAAAGAATGGCGAAATTATAGTATGAATGAATATAGGTTAGTATTGAACTGATAAGCTAATTTTAAAGTAGGTTTACTTCGGGTAAGTCAAACTTGATGGATCAATATATCATCACCATTACATTAACTAATGTAAAGGTAGTCGTGACCCTTACGCCCTCAAGGGAAATCGGATCTTAACGACCAAGGTCGGTGGTTCAATATGAATATATTAATGTGGCTATTTCCGATCCGGCTCTTGTAACTCAGTAACTGATTTACAATTAGATACTAAAATTTACATTGGAAATATAAAAAAGTAAAATATGTCAAATCTAAGAGCTTTGGCAACCTAAACCAAAACTTAAAATTGCTACATCGAAAAATTATCGCCCTAAAATCACATAAGTTTGTTGTGTTATTTTTTTATTTCTGATGCAATACTGAAGTAATGATAATGATTAATAAACATACGATAGGATTATTACATGGAGCTTTAATAATTAGGTTTTCGTCATCAAAAACTTTTTGTGCTGTTAGAAGAGCTTTCTTAAATCACCCTTTTCGTGATCGTCGACGCGTAGACACGTGATCTGTTGAAATCAAACGATTTGTCATTTTTTCATCTTCTCTTTAATTCATCCGTAAAGGCTTCACAGAGTTGTAAACAATACCATTCTGCAGCAGTGTTATAAATATTTATATATGTATATGAAAAATTCACGGATCGATGCATAGTAATAACCACAATATCCTTTGACTATGTCTGGCAAATATTATTATAAAATATTGAAACAGATTTTTCCAGACTTTAATATTGAAGACGCAATCTGTTATTGGTTTGAACTTTAATCAAAGATATAGACTGTTCGTTTCGTTTTAAATCAATAGATGATATTTTAACTAAATAAAATTACTTCAGTTAGCCAAGATTTAAACCTTAGTTTAGCCAATACTATTATAGTTATATCAAGGAAGCTTTTGTGCTTTAAGTTTTTAGACCTTTTTTTCAACTTTATTACCCTATAAGTTCTATTATAACTACGAACTTTCAGTCTGGTTGATGCCGTCAGCCACAGCCAACACACTGCCGAGATGAATAACTGAATCACATTCAAAGATATAATGTTGAAACATCAAAGAAGAGTCTACTATAGAGCTTTTTTAGTATTTAGTTAATAATGGAACCTCGTTTTTAGTTCAAAACAAATACGCTATGATATATTAACAGAGTAAAGTTTGTCCTCGCTTCATTTTCGAGTTGCATTAACTGGGTACTGGCAGCAAAATGTGCGGTTTACTAATTACAGACGATTATTCAAGTTTCCGGTCCCTGTTACAAATTGAAGCCAGAAGAAAATTAAACGCATTGTTTTTATCCATTGGACTATTTATAGAAGAAATTATATTTTTAATCAAATTCCTTCAAGAAAAGAGCGTTCCTCTTCCTTAAAGGCCGGCAACTCACTTGTATGCCTCCTTTTATATATATATATATATATTTAGTCACATAGCATGCTTGTGTCCAAATATTTTTTTCCCGTGAATATATCGATGTTAGGATATATTATAAGAGATCTCTCTTTTGAAGGAGAGCCCCTATTTTAGACATTAGTAGTTATCAGACATTGTCTATGGTTCGGTTTAGAATATTACCAGTCTATTAATTACTATTACTTGCGTTTTATTTTCGTTTGTCTAAATTATTTGACAGTAATACCTATTTTCACTACTGCTTCAATATTATAAACTGTTTCAGTTGATGGAAAACCTTCATATTTTATATTAATTAACTATGAGTCAAAGTAGGGACTTATTTGCTGTTAGTACCCCAATATAAAAAAAAACCTGAAAATAGAGTTTACAGTTTAACCCAAAATGTATTTGAAATACGACTTTTACATAAGCACAAAAGCTTTAGTGTTTTTTATACATTCAAATGATATATGCTATTTAGTTTCTTATTATAATTATAAGTTAATAATAGATATGCCGATATTATAGAAAACGAATAAAGTTATATACTATATTTAAATAGTAGGTATTATGTATTATTATCACATATAAAATATATTATTATAACAACAAAATATTATAACAAGTATATTTGTCGATATGAATTTAGTATTAATAAGACCACATACCACAATAACATCAAAGAAACGTATTCTTGAATTTATTTGAATATTTCACGAAGAGGAACAAATTTAAGGTACAGACTGCTGTTGTTAAAACAGCGGACGGAAGAAATTTTTTCTTATCACTTCTCATACTTTACAGCCGCAGTCAGTAACAGATCTCGAAGGCTTATTTGACTTTCCTTTATTTGATATTGTAACAGATTATATCACATTGTTTATAGTTATAACATTTTATGTCATTTTGACAGATAATGTTTCCAGGGTTACCATGGCAACAGTATTAATATTCATCAATGGATGTTCAGTTTCTTGTTACGTGTCTACGATAATTTTTAGTCATACGATTTCAGGCCAATTGGCAGGCCATCTTTTTATTAAGCATATATTTTTTATAATTAATTCTATATTGCTAAATAACTCATGGACATTCAAAAAATAGTTCAGATCGCCTCAGTGTACAAGATACACGAGTCCTTAGAACGAGATCTAAAAAAAAGTACGATTCTTGACGATGCGCAATAAATACCCTTTTTACAGTTACCGCAGCCTGAAGCCAAATGTTCTTTGTATGTCATAAATTTAATATGGTTGAGATGTTTTATTGTTAACAATATTTCGCCGTAGGGTTGATCAAAAATACGTTAATCAAAAGATCAATCTTAAATATTTCCAAATCTACATATTTTTCTATACATTAACAATTACTTATTGTACGCAATGTTTATTTCTATAACAGTTCATTCTATATAAAATCCGTAAAAATCTATAAAGTTTTTACAAATTTCCAATAGCTGCAATACGCCAGTTATCAATAGCAGCAAGCACTCTCTATGGAAAAAATCTATACTGCCTTTATGGTTTGTTTTAGGGAGTTCAAATAATAATGTCATTTAGAGCAAGGATTACTCTCTAAAACTGACCAGAAAATATAATCCAGTGGATTAGATAACGGCCAGTATTGAGCTCTGATGAAGGCCCCAACATTCGTTTATAAGATGGGCTTTACGACCCGGTGTCGATTCTTGCTGAAAGTTTCGTTTTTAAAAAAATCAATTATCGGTGAAGTCATTAAAACAAATTCTCAAATAGCGTTTACATTGGATTGACAGCTTTTCATTAAAATAATTATAAATTTATCAAATATTGCAAATTAAAAATAATATAATAACCGCAATAAAAACTTCAACGATTATAGAACAAATTTCGCATACTTAGATAATGTTGGCACAAAAGAAAATCGCTGACACTGAAACAAAGTAACATTAGGGTCACCTAGGTGGTGATTTATGTACCAGATAAAAGCATTCTTCATAAATTTTTAGGGTGCACTTCAGCGCTTTTGTGGTGATAAGACATTACACGTGATTTCAAAATCAATATTTCTTACGTAACACATAAAAAATGTGCTGAACTATTAAAATTAATCTTCTTTTTTAAACTTGCCTAAACTAGTAAAAGTTTACGCACGCCGCAAATACGACTTAGGGTCCCTAAAGAAAAGAGCATACCACTCCCTAAAAGGCGGGCCACGCACTCACGAGCTCCCAGCCACGTGAGTGTCTATGGGCGGCGAGTTCACCTTTATGGTGTGCTTCCTGCTCGTTTGCCCCCTTAGCTAAAAATACCTGGGGATAACACGTCGATCAAAATTTTTACCAATGCATTATTGGAGAGGAACTAAGATAATGACTTGGACAAACCCTGGCGCTACATTATCTCGTTGCATTAAGGAATATCTTCATAGCATAATATAGTCTTGGTATACTTTGATATATTACACAGAAGTAAAAAAATCACATATCTTGTGAGTGTAGTTGAAGATGACCTGGCCCTTCGCCAACGATGTTGCCAATTTTGTATATAGACCCAATTTTCCGGTCAAAATAATGTGCAGTGCAGCGCTGACTAGCCAATTATATAATTAAGGAACACTCCACAAATAATATGCTTCGAAAGTTATTTCAACTAGAAAATACTACGGCATTTCATATTTGCATTTAAATATGAAGATATCATGTAATTAAATTGAGTCACGGACAATAACTTATTTTTAGTATTATTTAATGGCTGAATCTAATATTTGTGTTATTACGAATATAATTATGGTGATTATAGTTATGCCATTAGGCTTTAAACAGCAAATGTTGATAATCACTGGAGCCCTGTAATATTGATTTTCAGTAATGAACATTCAGTACGTGCCATGTATACTGTAAGCTGTTATAGCTCATTGTTAGGTTGTAGGTATACCGGCGTATCTAAAGTATATACTAAAGATAAAAATAACGGTCATCAGATACCTGATATCTATTATTAAAACATGGACTATATAAATCATTCTTACGTCACTAGTAAAGTTTTGCCTTTACTAGAAGAAATACTAATGAAATTTAATGATATATAGCAATGATGAGTATTTAATTAAATAGTCTAAATAATGTCTTAGAATGTTTTGATTGTACAGACAGAGATTTTAAAAATAGATTCAGCCTAAATCTTTTAAAATTCGCCATCCAGTCCCGGTGTAGCCAAATCTAAATTATACTGCTGTTGTGCCTTGTTCATTGCACCAGCCGAGTTGTCCAATCTTATGTCATCAGATTATCATAACATCACAGTCAGTATAGATAACCAAATATGTAACACACTCATACAGATAATATTTACGTTTCACGCTAGAACATAGTTGTAAAAAACACTACATTACACATCATTAAAAATCAAACAATCAGTAGAAACAAATCGTTTACACATATAAGCGGTAGATGCGTAATGTGGTAAATCACTTTTAGGAATTTTATTTATACAGAGGTAAATAGATAATTTATAGTATATAAAAACTAATATATCTAGTTAAACATATTTAACAAAAACACTAAACAAAATTTAAAAAGTTTGCTTCTTGTGGCAATTCGCATAATAATGGTATTTCTTCGCTGTATCCCGATACTTATACGTTGAGTGAGAAAAGCACCAGCTCTTGGGTCACTACCAGATGCCTACTTAATGCTTAATCTAGTGTGTTATTTTGGATTAAGTAAAAAATTCTTATATTTTAGTGTGACCTAGAAGCTCTCAAAAGGATAGTTCATAAAAAGTTATTACGTTCTCTTTCTATTCCGTATACGTGTCAAATACGAAAAGATATTTTATTACTATTTAAGCAGTATGTGATAGGAATCCAAGGTGACCTGGCGTTCTTCCAAGTTTCATGTACGTTACTAAATCCTAAAAAGGTGTGAATTTATAAGCGAATATACATTTTGTACAAGTATTAGGTAGCAAAAATTTGACGACTAGGGCGACTAGGGCCGTACTCGGGGGTTGCATATATATATATAGTGTCCTATCATACTAATATAACATAAAGTTTATGAGTTTATGTTTAAGACAATTTTTTAAACAGTGATCGCGCTTAATATATTATAGTTGAGTGGACTTGGTTGTGGGTATTTTTATTCAGTTTATTTTCGTACCCTCGTTACCTTAGATATGTTAAGTAAATGCACACAAGTAAAATCAGTTTATTTATGTATAGATATTATAGAGTATATCGATAGTATAGATATAGATTATATGCAATTTATTAATTTTGACATAATTTAAAACCGACGATGTTTAAAATGTGTCCCAAATAAATGTCTGTTATTTAATTATTAAATTTACAGTAATCTCAGTATTTTACGGACCACAATCGTTAATACCGGATAAACTAAAGAATGTTTTTTTTATACGTTACACAAATATCTTCTGTTTATCAAAGATTTTTAATAGTAACGATCTCTCAATAAATAAAAATCGCTATCACTAACACCGCAGACGTCGCGTAGACAATTTTAAAACCACCACAGAGTAGCTAACACATGACAGAGCGAGCAACTAGAGTGGATTTCTTGCAATAAATCTTGCTTTACTTGAGCTGTGGTGCTCTTAAAGTTACATACGAGGTCCCAGCGGTTCGTGAGAGCTTTAGTTCAATTTTTAAATGATAAGCTTGTAAGTTCTTTAAATATTCTAAGTTTCGAAAATTGTTGTCTCTTTGAGAGATACTCCATAACATTTTAAGTAAGATTTCCGTACACATTGTCTCTTAGTGTATAATGCACTTAATAAGGTTTAGTTAGGGTAGGTTAGTTTGGTATACCAACTTTTTGTGTCTTGAATTTTAATCTATTTATATAAAATATATTATATTTAAATGTAATTGGTGTGTATGTGTGCTAATAAAATAAAAATTCAAAATAATACAATACAATACATACAATTTTACAACTTTATTTAAGGTTCTATTTACACGTGTATGAAAACGTGAAAATATTTATGTGTCACCTACATTTACCTCTTATCCAAGGGTCAAAAGTCGGTTAAAATCCCTTTTATTACACCGGGTACATTAGACAGGACACAAAACCCTAAATTCCACGTTTAGAGTGGAATTTGTGGAACATTTTTAAGCCCTCTCAAGTCTACACAACGCTGTGATAATGTTCGATCGATATTAAATTGCATAATTGTCTTTCGGTTAAGTGGTTTAGGATACGTTTTCTTTTTTTTAAATTCTCGTTCAATGTAAAATACACTTATATATTAAGAACAGAATTGGAAAACGCCTTTTTGAAAAGAGTAAACTTTATTTCTTATACTTAGAGGCGAATGTTGGTCTTTAGCTTGTTTAAGTATCCTATTTATTCTGAACTCAAAACACTTATGTCAACACGACGTGTTTTGACCAGCGTAAAAAATTACAGATAAAACATGCGCTGCATACAAAATCTTAAATAAAAAAAATAAAAAATCTCGGGAGCTATTCCGCAGTACTAAAGAGAAGATTTTTTATAAGAAAGAATTACAATGAATTGTCAGTAATTCGTATTACCGATAAATTTAATATATTTTGAAAATATAAATCGAAATATCTAAAATTCGGAGGGCTGCGACACCAATCGTTACAACCAATTTTGTAGGTAGTAAATCATATTTTCTTCCGGCGGGGTGACAGTGGGCAATTATCTTCGCCGGGGGCGGGATAGCTGAGTAAATTTACACTGGACCGTAATTAATGAGGTGAGAACGGGTATGTCGGGATTATAAACTGTACTTCAAGTTATAAAACTCAACGTATTCTTAAATAAAATATTATGTATTCCATAAGAAACTTTTTACATAGTTTTATTTTTTATTATATATACACAGTATAACGTATGATGTATAAAAATAAAATCCAAAATGGGGTTAAATATAACAGTAAGCTAAAATACATACTAAAATCTTTTTTTTTTGAAATAAAGTTAAGGGGACACTAACTATATCTATAAAACAAATGATATGCATTTCGAAAGAATATAATTTCATTCAAAAACAACATGGTAAACGAATATTTTAAGAATCGATTCTGTGTTCATTTCCTAAGGTACGAACGCTTAATCGTATAACTTAGACCATACAAGCGAGCATTTACCCAACGACGAATTACGCATTGAATTTGAAAGTGAAGCAAAGACATGTTTAATAGACTATCAGATATCAAAATCGGAAATGAGGAAAAGCGAAAATTCTAAAGGAAATGTTGTCACGAAATGTTTTCCTCTTAGATGTAACTTTTTTGATAATGTACGTGATATTGGTTGAACCAAATCTAATAAAAAAATAACCCTTGGCAATATATTTTTACCCCTGAGATTTAAAAGTTATATTAATACTATAAAACACGCTATTACATACATAGTTTTTTACATAGATAGTCTTTTACATTACAGTCGATTGTATAGTTAGTCTATTATACACACACACACATATATATATATATATATATGCATGAAATGGAACGAAGTCTGTCATTATTTGCCTTGCATATCTACGCTAAGAAGCGCTCTAATTAGCCTACTCTTCCCAGAAGCCTATACTATTCTAAAACTACACGCTTTATGACCTGAATATCTCTTCCTAATACCGGTTTAATACTGAAATACTAAACCTTTGTGTAATACAATCATAGGTACATTATAAAAACCTAAGATTCATTTTGAATAAATTTCAATACGGAGAAGACAACAAGACAATGCTTATTCATAATTTTGTTAGGCAGGCAGTAAATAAACATCCATAAAATAACAGTAATGTAAAAGTAACGAAAATATATCTAGATAATAACAGATGTTAAGATTAAGTCATATTTAAGCTTTTGTTTTATTGATATAGTAATGTCTAAGTTTAAACGCTACAACCTTTGGTTGTGGGTGGGTCTTGGGTCTTCTGTGGGTCTGAGACGTGCCGGTTTCCTCGCCATAGGATGTGTTTCTCTCATAATTACACATCGACTTAAGTTACATACATAAAATAGTTATGAGGTAACTATTAGTACTTATTAACCGTATTTGTTAATTAATATAAATCTTTATTTTGTAAGTGGGAGTGCCATGCTGTTACCTTAGGGTTTCAGCCGAATGGGCAGGCACGGCCGGAGAAATACCACTCTCTCACAGAAAACCGGCGTGAAGTGATGCAATTGGACTTTGTTCATTTTGTACTCGCGTTTCGTTCGGTGAGTGAGATCTTCCGGTGCCCATCCTTTCCCCTTCCCCGCCCTCTTGTAACCCTCCATTTCCTTTTTTTTCCTTTCCTCCTCATTCCCTCTCCTTCCCTGTCCCCCCAAACAAATACTTGAATGATGGTGCAAAATAAAAAGAAATTACCCCAGGGGGGTACCACCTGTCGTGGAGAATCCCCTCCTGCGTGTCCACCTAACTGTTTTGTTGTTGGGCCCCCAGGCTGCCCTTCGTATTCTGGGGGGGGCAATTTTGCGCTCATATCTAAAAACACATCTCATAAATGTCGGGGCAAACAGAGTAAGCATCACTTGGCACCTTCCTCATCGCTTACTGTAGACTTCTGCAATGTGAGGGGGCTTGTTTCGAACTTAAACGCTGTTCACCACCACCTTGAAACAGCTTTGCCGGCCTTACTCTTTCTTACCGAGACACAGATTTCTTCTCCTGTCGACACCTCTTTCCTCTCCTACCCTGGTTATAAATTAGAACATAGATTCTTGCCAAGGGCTGGAGTGTGTGTCTATGTCCGGGATGACATTTGCTCTCGTCGCCTCACGTTTCCTGAAGGAAAAGACCTATCGATTCTTTGGCTCCGCGTAGACTGCGATGACCATCCGCGATTCTACGCATGCCTTTATAGGTCTCATAGCGGTAATGCCGAAATTGACCGACTTGTGGAGCACATACAATCGGCTACAGACTCCTTGATTGCAAATGTTCCTACCGCTGAAGTCGTAGTTCTTGGCGATTTTAACGCCCACCATACCGACTGGCTCGGCTCTACTACCACCGACTATGCGGGAAGAATATTTCACGACTTTGCCTTGGCCTACGACCTGACTCAAATGGTGCCCTCGATCACGAGAATCCCAGATGTCGAAGGTCATAATCCTTCACTGTTGGACCTGCTGCTGACTTCTCACCCGGACGGGTATCATGTATCAGTTGATTCCCCATTAGGATCTTCAGATCACTGCCTTGTTCGGAGTACTATAAGAACAACGCGACTCACTAGACCTCGTTTTGCAGGTTGTCGTCGCGTCTGGCACTATAGGTCAGCAGACTGGGATGGAATGCGCTCCTTTTTTGCTTCCTACCCGTGGGGGCCGATTTGTTTTTCGTCGGATGATCCGAATGCTGCTGCCGACTCTGTCGCTGATGTGGTGCTGCAGGGAATGGAGCTTTTTATTCCTTTCTCTGCTGTGCCCATCGGTGGCAAGTCCCAACCTTGGTTCAGACAGTCTTGCAAAATGGCGGCGCGCCGAAAGCTTGAATGTTATCGTACCTGGGCTCAAGCGGCAGCATCACGTGATGTAAATACCAGCGTTCTTAAAAAAGCATACAACTCGGCCTCTAGGTCCCTCAAAAGTGCCATTGCTAAGGCAAAGTCTATTCACATCAGCAGAATTGGTGATAGACTGGCTCGGCTCCCTTCTGGGACACGTGCATTCTGGTCTCTTGCCAAGGCTGTTCAAGGAAACTTCTGTAAGCCATCTCTTCCACCACTACTTGGGGCGAACAACCTGATGGCCAACACCCCGAAAGAGAAAGCCGATCTTTTAGGCTCTCTTTTCGGGTCCAACTCGACGATTGATGACCACGGGAATACTCCACCGACGTTATTGCGGTGTGATACCTCGATGCCCGAAATTGTTTTTCGGCTTCGTGCTGTACGCAAAGCCCTTACTTCCCTGGATATTCATAAGTCGAGTGGACCGGATGGTATTCCTCCAATAGTGCTGCGCACTTGTGCTCCTGAGTTGGCTCCGGTCCTGACGCGTCTTTTCCGGCACTCTTATTCACTCGGCATTGTCCCGAACGCTTGGAAGACCGCCTTGGTTCACCCGATTCCTAAAAAAGGCGAACGCTCTGATCCTTCAAACTACCGCCCAATAGCTGTTACCCCTTTATTTTCTAAGATAATGGAGACTGTTATCAACAGCCAGCTCCTTCGTTACCTAGAGGAATGCCAGCTGATTAGTGACCGTCAATACGGTTTCCGCCGTGGCCGCTCAGCTGGTGATCTTCTAGTTTTCTTAACTCATAAATGGGCAGAAGCTGTTGAGTCTAAAGGGGAAGCACTGGCGGTTAGTCTGGACATAGCAAAGGCCTTTGATCGGGTATGGCACAAGGCGCTTCTCTCAAAACTTCCAGCTTATGGGCTTCCCGTGAAGTTATGCGACTGGATCTCCAGTTTTTTGGCCGATCGGAACATCAAGGTCGCTGTCGACGGTGCATGTTCCGACCTCAAATCCATAAACGCTGGAGTTCCCCAAGGCTGTGTACTCTCTCCTACGCTGTTCCTCTTGCATATCAATGATATGTTGCACTTAAGCAGCCTTCATTGTTATGCGGATGACAGTACTGGAGATGCTCTATATCACGGCCGTGCAAATATTTCCCGGGTTGATGTCGAGCAGTGTCGGGACAAACTTGTATCTGAAGTCGAGACTCTACTGCGTGGAGTCTCGGATTGGGGTCGACTTAGCTTAGTCCAATTTAACCCCTCGAAGACCCAGGTTTGCGCGTTTACCGCTAAAAAGAATCCCTTTGTCGTGGCCCCACTATTCGATAACACTCCTCTTAAAGCCTCAGCCAGTATTGGAATTCTTGGTGTCGATATATCGAGCGATGTCCAGTTCTGCAATCATTTGGAAGGTAAGGCTAAGTTAGCCTCTAAAAAGCTTGGTGTTCTCAGCAGGGCGCGTCAGTATTTCACATCAGGCCATCGCTTGCAACTCTATAAAGCGCAAATTCGGCCTCATATGGAGTACTGTTCCCACCTCTGGGCGGGGGCGCCCCAATACCAGCTCCTTCCATTTGATCGCATCCAACGCAGAGCGGCTCGTATCGTCGACGACCCCATCCTTTCCAATCGGCTTGATCCTCTGGCTCTGCGTAGAGATGTAGGCTCCCTCTGCATCTTCTACCGCATTTATCATGGGGAGTGCTCTGATGAATTGTTCGGGCTAATACCTGCAGCGGAATTCCATCACCGGACATCAAGGCAGAATACGAAATTCCATCCGTACCACCTTGATGTCTGGCGTTCCACGACTGTGCGTTTTTTAAGGCAGTTTCTGCCGCGCACCACCTCTTTGTGGAACCAACTGCCAGCGCAGGTATTCCCGATCCGCTACGACTTGGGGACCTTCAAAAAAAGAGCGTTCCTCTTCCTTAAAGGCCGGCAACTCACTTGTAAGCCTCCTGGCGTTGCAGGTGTCCATGGGCGGCGGTTGGCACATCACTCGAAGTGACCCGCCTGCTCGTTTGCCTCCTCTCACATAAAAAAAAAAAAAAAAATTTTAACAGGTCAGCTATCGAGTTTCTTGCTCTTCTAAGTAGATTACTTCGAACCGATGCTGATGTAAAAAAATAATGATTCAAAAGTGTCTTTATAAAGACCTACATGAATAAAGATATTTTGAGTTTGGATAGAATGGTGAAGATTTTCCTGTCCAACAGATTATCACGTCGTTCTCCGAATGCGGGTTACAGTGTGTTTTGATTTTTGAATTTAAAAATATGTGTTACCGAAAAACCCAGTATTGTCAATGTAAAGATATGGTCCAAATAGTAATCTTTGATATATCATTCGGTTACTGTGAATAGATAAGTTTTAATTCAATTTTATTACATAATTTCCATTGAGAAAGGTAGTTGATTGATGAGTTGTCTAGTCTTATACGTTTATAGATATTTTGTGAAGTATTATTGTATGTCTCACGTTATAACTTATATGAAAAATAAACTTTATAGAGTCCCGAAGCCGCATCCACTCGTCATATTTAAGTCTCTCAACCCTTAAGTCGTTTGAATCACGGTTAGGATTTAATGGATTTTTCACACAACGCTGTCAAAGACAGTAAAATTGTCTTTGGCTATAGGAAATAATATTATAACCGAGGACCTAAAAGGTTTACGGTGTTTTTAAGAAAATATAAATAAAAAGAAATTCAAATAAGAACTAACACATATGAATCGACACTACATGTTCTGCCATATCCCAAATCAAAGGCGTAGAGAAAAACTGGCAAGGAACTAGCCTATCTAACACTTCAAGTATGTTCTAAAAGTTGTAAAGAACAACATGCTCGAGCACATGCATCAATATATTTAAAACAAAAAATAACACCTACTAGCGGAGGGCATGATGAAATAGGAGCACACATTAACGTTATAAGTTTATTAAAAGAGTTATTTTTATGATTTACTACGAATTTGTGCAGCTTAGAATAAAATACTAAGCTAATTATAAGACATCCAATATGTTCTCCTATATATAATCTTCATCCTTTATGTAATCTGTAATGACTCTTTCCTAATTATTATAATTTATTTAGGTACAACAGTACGGTATCAGATTTCATTAAAAACTCTTGGTTAACAAGTAAAACAAAGTTACTTTTCAATCAATTGATTTATAAAGTAACAATGAGAGCTTCGCTCGTTTTAATTACTTTATGATTTATAAACCTGATGTGATGTTGCGATGGAGCAATTAAATTATTCTGAACTCTTATCTGGTATGAATTAATCATACGGTTCATAAATCAATAATCTGTTGTTTGTATTTTTATTATTGTACATAAACCTCTCGAGTAGAGACTTTTGGACCTTTAGGTATAAGTGCATAGGCGCTTATTGAGAAAATAAGTAAGCACCTGGTCAGTACCGGTGATATAAGAGCTGGTGCTTTTCTCGTTCAACGTATAGGCATCCGCGTAGAGAAAATGGATTCTGCCACAAGGACCAAACTTTTTAAATTTATTTAAGTATTGTGATCTACATTACTTTTATATTAGAAAATTTTAATACGGCTTTCACGTCCTTTACATATTATTTCTATAATAGTACCAGTCTATAAATGATTAGCTACAGCATGGCAGACCGGGATCGATAGATATCGTTTACCATAGAAACTGTATGTGAATTTTGCTAGTTATTAAAAGTTACACTAGAATATATTTTATGAGACAAAATGAAGGTTAAATTCAGTTCATAATTCATGCATTCTTCTTAACTCAGTTAATATTGTTTCGAAAAGAAAACCATTTAATTGGATTATTTCAGTTTCGATACTTTTAAAAGTTTAGCGGTAGCGCACAACGCATTGTTTTGAAACAAAAGGTAACACAACTAATCCTCGGAGGCTTTACAGGCATTGTTCAATGTTTCCTTTCACCGTATTTGGTGCCTCATAGGCGGAATACACAAAATTCCTTCACCAAGATTTTATTTTTACTTTTAATGAAACTGAATGTTAAGAAAACTTTTTGGTGCACAAAACGCAGTAAATATTCCGCGGTCTTATATTTCTTTTGGTATTATATATAAGCCCATATACCAATGTTATTTCTATTCGTAATGCTCCGTTATTAAGAATGTTATATAGTTTATCAATACACTCGAGAGATATCGTGATTTATAATCCTTAAGATATGAAATGTTATTTCCACAGTTAAGTGTATAATGCTCGTAAATCTCTAGGTTTCTAAATGAGATTTTTAAATTGCCAAAGCATTGTCGAAACTGTTCGAGCATAATGTCACGGAGAAATAGTTCGCAATGATTAGGTATGCACTTCGACTCAGTCTTTGGTAAACAATACATGAATCGGCGTGCTTGCGAGCAAAATTTGGCTTCATTCGTAGTTAACATAATCGACGAATTTTATAAATTTATTGTCTACATGTCCCATTTTCTACGAAAAACCTTATTCTAACATGTCATGTTATATAACTAAGGTAACTTAATATTATTACATCTGACCGTTTTTGACAAATATAATTATTTGTGTACCGGTCTCTGGGTGTAACGATTGATTAGCACTTATTTAATGAAACATCTTAAAAGTTCATACAAATATTGAGTTGCTTGTTTTGTCTGGATGAGTTTTGTTATGTAAATAATGTTTAAGATTTACATGTAAGTAAATGTAAATTGTTAATAATAATAAAGATCTTTTAGATATATATTTAAGATAAGATTTATTTTTTGAATTGGATAAGGAGCAAGAAAATAATTTCGCCGCCCATAGACATCTTTTCAATATAGTGACTGGCCTCTTTTCAATGTAAGAAATGATTTTAGATTTAAGATTAAAGGTAATGTAACAACACTTTGTCTTAAATGAAGTTTAGTAGAATTATATAAAATTGGTTGAGTATGTACCAAACTATAACCGCAGTGAAAGTTTTAAGTAATTCAGTGCAATTTGCATTGTAAACTAGGTTCTAGTACAAGTGGCAAGAGAAAGATACTGACATTAATCAAATCTAAGTTGGAAATGTTCACTTTATTTTCTCAGTTCAGATTCTAAAGAGGCTGTTTCGTAACCCGTATTTGCCAGCTTTTACAACCTTTAGGATCTTTGTTTAAAATCAAACCCCTTATTATTAAAACCAAATCAGTCGAATTGAGTGAAGTAATTTACAGAAAGAGACGATAGAGTATTTTTGCGTATTATTAAAATTACAGGTATATAATATTTATTATATTTATCAGGTTATTAAACATATATAAATATATATTCATCATTGTTGATGACATAATGAAATAAATATGACAATTTTAATTGAAACGTTTTTAAAGTAATAACTTATCTTGTTTATAAAAATACATGGATTACAACTCTGGAGAATGTACCACGAAGTCCTGCGTAGCAAATGAAGCTGTTTTGGTAATACTTTCCGCAGAGATCCATCCCACAACAATGCCGAACTCAGTAGACCTGGCGGAGATCTATATATAGCGGTTGCCAAAACTTGGTGCCTGGAACTTCGTCGAACTTGGAGAGAAAGCCTTTAGACCCAGAAGAATGCAGAAGTATCATATCTGCCCACAGACCCGACGTGGGGCCTAATGACTCTTTTAAGTAATGAAATATACGTCCATGCAACTATTCCTTGTGCAATTAAGAATACATCACTCGCATTCGTTCGTTATTCCGTCATATTTGTTTATAGTCTGATGATATTGGTCATAGTCTGATATCAGATAAGATTCGTAGTATTTAAACTTAGCAAGTGCTGGGTGCTGTCCAGTCAGTTAGTCTCAGCACAAGATGTATCGTTTTATTATTGTCGCGTTTATCGTCAGTGTATCTGGACAGCTTCAGTTGGAAGGTGGCTGTGATTTTAATAATACAGTTGGCCTGAATTTGAATGCTACTTTGGTAAGATTTTTTGGTTTATTTACGAGCGCAGTTCCGTCACAGCAGATAATTTGTGAAATGTGATCTTACCTTCAATTTTTACAGTTTTGAAAAGGGAATATGTATGTTATTTAATTTTAAATATAGTGGAATAGAAAATCTAGATCTGTGTTCAAAAATAATGTCTCTTTCAGAAAACTAAAATTAATTATTAAATTAATACATATACGTAACAAGTTTCCCTTATATATATATATATATATATATACATATAGATAATTTTTCGAAATTGGTCCGGCAGTTTCAGAGCCTATAATGTCGAACTCAAAATTATAATATTTAATTGATTATTGTATTTTATTATTTATTAATATTTTAGTTACAAGGTGATTGGCATATATTACGAAGAATTCCAACCGTGAACGAAACTGGACAGTGCGCCTTCAGTACTCTTTCGGCGATCACAATCCGCGACAATGCATTTGTCTCAGCTGAATTTGAAATTCGCGAAGTTGTTAACAAAAAACTTGTCTCCAAAAAGGCAGCTGTCACGCCTGGGACTGGAAACCAACTTGTATTTACTTTCCCAGGTAACATTCCATTTACAGCCTCGGCAATGTTGTTAAATATAAATAGGCTAATATTCAAATTGGCTTTGACTTAAAAAGCAAAAACATGAGCTCACATTAAAATATAACAAGGAAAAGCTTTTAAGCTTTTGTGTCATTATTATAGTCTAAACTTTCAAAAATTCGTGACGACTTCGAGAATCGTCTTTCATTCTAACTTCGCTGGATATGAGATTTAAATAAGCATTATTAGATTGCAAACTGTTTCGTAAAATCCAGGAATGCTATTCCACTATAGTTCAAACATGGGATAGGAGTATGAGTTATAAATACTGACAGATATACAAACCGATAAGGCTCGTATCAGATAAACTGAAGAGATTAATGTGGAGTGTTTGAGTGGACCAGGTCATGGGAAACAATTTTAAAATAGTATATAAAACACACTTAAAGAATGCTCATAAAATCTTTTATAATACGTTTTAAATTATTTCCTTATCTTTAACTAGTATCATTATTGTTCTGGTTATCACTTACAAGGTCTGAACCTCATTTTCATTTAGGTTCTACTAAATGAAAGTTATAATTTAAACCTCTTTCAGATGTAACATTCATAGGTCAAGTCTTGGCTACTGATTATACTGGATATGCTCTGCTGTATGGCTGTAACAACATACAAAACAACACGCAGAGAAATGGTAATGGTATTAAATAAGTGCTTTAGAGAGACATATTGTTTTATACATAATGAGATATATTTAAAGTTAAGGTCATTAGTCATATAACATTTTCAATTCATAACACATACAAAACTGCATAGGTTTTGGGCGTGGTAATGTCGTCACAAAGCATTCTTAATTATATTTTTAATCGTCTATCGGATGCGAAATCGGTCTTATAACATTAGGGAAATTAGTGTAGACAAACTAATAATTAAAGAATTAAGTTGGCGCCAGGTAGTCAGTACCGGTGATCCAAGAGGTGCTTTCCTTGCTCAGCGTGTAAGCATCGCGATACAGCGAGGAAATGCCGCCAGCATTGTGGGTAATCTGCCACAGGGACCAAACTTTTTAAATTTTGTTTTATTTTAAGTTACTTATAAGTAAATTTACTTATATATTTAACATAAGCAACTGTCAAATTATATTACAGTCTTTACGGAGAATACACTTCGTTCTTGTTTAGTTTTTCCTTTTTAAATATACTTGATCCATGGTGTCCCTAATATTTAAATGTCATGATTTTTTCAGTAAGAGCGTGGCAGTTAAGTAGAGCTGACCAATATACGACAGCTCAAAATACAACGGTCAATGTAGCAGTCGACGCTTCAAATGATTTGAGAAATGCCATCTGGGAGTCTTTGGGATTCAGCAAGGCAGAGTGCGAAACATCCAGTGCAGTTGCCTTAGTATCGCCTATGATACTAACTATTGTCTTATATAACATACTTGCTAAATTAATATAAGACAGGAGTGCCCTGTGACTGTGATGTATTTATTTAATTAAGTTATAGTGGTAAATAAAAAGACAAGAAAATCGTATGCTTTTTTTTTCAATTGATATTTGAAACATAAATTCACTTGTGAACGAGGTATGATCCAAAAATTATATTAAAAATATAATTTTGTACATAGAATTACGTTTTAAAAAACAGCATAAAAATCATATTTCTTTTGTTTGTACTGAGAAACTATAATGCCGATAATGTTTTACATTACCGATTAAATATAGGTATATATTAATGTATTTTATACATTCAATAAGACATCAGGATGAAGGTCATACTTTAATATTCTTATATGTTCACGCAATGTAAAGAACTGAAAAGAATACGGCATATAAAATCTTTTCTGTATTCAGTTAACTGTTTCTAGAGCCCTATTATTATGTCACTACACGATTACTTTAATTTTTAATGTAAGAATTTTTTATCAAACTCAAACTCAAAATATCTTTATTCAAGTAGGTCTTTATAAAGACACTTTTGAATCGTCAATTTTTACACTACCACTAACTGGTGGAAGGCAGTCTTCTACCGAGAAGAACCGGCAAGAAACTCGATAGATGCTCTTTTAAAATAAACAATTAATACAAAATTGTGCTACTGACAATTAAAATAACAAAGCATTGTAAGGCTACTCAAGAATTGAACTGTCCCGATGCTGAGCCAATTGCCGACACATTAAAAAGATCTTTGTCCTCTAAATATTATTTTACGGTATAGTATGCCTTTTCAACCAATTATAGTAGCTTACATTTACATATTAGAACCTGATAACGTTTTTCATTCGTGAGAAAGCGATAAATAATCTTGAATGACATCCTATTAATTCCGATATCATATTAGTCATCTATTGTGATTTATCTGATAACTTGTGAGTACCACTTAACACATATAAATGTTCATACAATCCTATCAATAACAAATATGAGAATGTTATGAGTAACACAATTTAATTTAATTAATTTATTTAAATCTTCTTCATTCGATTCACGAATCTTGACAGTAACAAAAGCAAATGGTACCAAATTTTCCTAATTTGAATTTGTAAATATCTTGTTTTAACTTTATTCTTTTTAACGATAGCTAAACCAAAATTGGTAGCTAGGAAATTTAATTCAACTTTATACATACAAAACCTATAGACATGAGACAAGACGAGAAACGAGAGATAAGATCCGAGACGAAGTTGAAGTCAAAGTGTTTTGATTCAGATGTGGTACCATATTGAGCCCGTGCCCATGCAGCTTATCAAAAAAGTTTACACAATAAAAATAGATTATAAAAAAAGCCAAAAAACAATAACAAAAAAACACGAAAAGAAAAAAATAATATATATATATATATATGTGCGGCATACACATTTGCTTGCTGGTTTGGTGGTAAATAAAACCCGAGATTGTTTCTTTCTTGATCTTCTTATTTTCACTGTTGCCCGCCGACTGTGTCAATAGGTCGGACAGGCCATCCTTTTATACAAATTTGTTCGAACTAATACAAGCGCTCTGATTGGTCAGCTAATCAGAGCGCGTGATTTTCGGCCAATCAGAAAGGGTTAAAAGGTTTACAATTTTTCTTATACCCTAACGTAAAATTCTAACAATTTCTTTTAAAATATGTAAATACAAAACATACGATAATTAAACTTTTGATTAAATAATAACTAATTATAAATATTAATATTGTTATTAGTGTCTAGGTATCACTATTTTTCAATGTCTCACTATAATTATTATCACTATTTTTCGTTATCCCGCACATCACTCCCGCCGTGCGACCGCGTCGCATCAGTTTCCGGCTCGATGTCTAGGGGCAGGATCACCAGCTTCCTCACTGGCCGGCGCAGGACTCCTCCTTTGGTCAGCACGTCCACTGTCCGCACGATGTTGTCTGGACCTGGATACGTAGCGACGACTCTTCCTCGAATCCACACGTTGCGGGGCAGGTTTGGATCGACGATTTGCACGAGGTTGTCGACTTTCACTGCATGGCCTCGTCCGTGGGGCTCCCGCCGGTGTTGGAGCTCAGGGAGGTACTCCTTCACCCAGCGCTGCCAGAACATGTCAGCTAACCTCTGCGCAGCCCGCCAGCTGGATCGTGAGACGGTGTCTTGCTCGGTGAATGTGCCTGGCTGTGGCACGCGCCCTGGTCCTCCTAATAAGAAGTGGTTAGGAGTGAGTGCTTCGGGATCTTCAGGGCTGACTGAGACGTGAGTCAGCGGACGGCTGTTCACGGTGTATTCTGCTTCCGTCAGCAGCGTATACAGGACTTCTTCAGTAGGGTGGCGTTCGTGAAGCGTCACGTTGAGCGCGGTCTTAACAGAGCGGACCATTCGCTCCCAGGCACCACCCATAAACGGAGCTCCAGGCGGTATGTAGCGCCAGATGATCGTTTTCTTTGCCGTTTCTTCTGCGGTGGCTGCGTCAATGGTCTTTCTTAGTTCTTTGTCGGCGGCCTTCAAGTTAGTGCCGTTGTCCGACCAGATTTCAGCTGGGCAGCCTCTTCTCGCGATCATTCGCCGAATAGCCATTACCGCAGAGTCCATGCTGAGAGAGCCGGCGACTTCAAGGTGGATTGCTCGCGTCGTGAGACATGTGAAGATGGCCACATATCTCTTCTGTCTAGTTCTTCCGACGGTAACTGAAAGGGGGCCGAAGTAATCAACCCCGGTGAAAGTGAAGGGTCGCTTGTGATGAGCTAAGCGACACGCTGGCAGATCCCCGGTCCTTGGATGTGGTGGTGTCTGTGTTCTCATTCTGCAGAATAGGCACTGTTTGAGTATGGAGCGCGTGATTGGGCGTAGTCTCAGTACCCAATACTGCTGTTTGCACTCGTTGACGGTGGCTTCAACACCGGCGTGATGAAGGTGCCGGTGTATGGCTTGCACCCAGAGTCTGACCGTAGGATGATCACCGTCGATTACTAACGGGCTCTTGAAATCTTCCTTCATATCTTTGACCGCTTGAATACGGCTCCTCAGTCGTAGCGTGCCGTTGATAGTCTCGACGCTGAGCTGGTGAAGACGGCTTTCCTTGTTTACTGACTTTCCACTGTTCATGTTCTCTATTTCTTCCGCAAAGGACTCTTCTTGAGAAGATCGCATTAAGAGTTCTTCAGCTCTTTTGAGCAGCTCTGCCGTAACTGGTAGCAGTTTTCTATCTCTTGATGATTGATTTTTCTTCTTCGTAGGTGTCTGCTGTTTAGCTGTAGCCTTATTCTTTCGC
Organism: Leptophobia aripa; assembly: GCA_951799465.1. Lineage (NCBI taxonomy): Eukaryota > Metazoa > Arthropoda > Insecta > Lepidoptera > Pieridae > Leptophobia > Leptophobia aripa. The sequence goes on from OX637277.1 coordinate 528,982, forward strand.
CAGACTGGATCCGCTTCTTTGTTCCTTTTAGTTCTGTAATAATTGACCTTCTCCTTGTGGGCTCTGCAGAGTTGTATGAACTGCAGAACACGCGCTGTCGAATATCTGAGTCGGTCCCAGTTGGAGAATTTCCCTGGATCTGGGAGACCCTCTGCTAGCCGTATCATTTTTTGATGGTTCACATGATGCGTTCTCTCTTCATGTGTTGGTTCTTCTGGTGTAGTCCTCATGTTTTCTATTGGCCAGGCGTCTTCTCTTTGGTATAAGAAGTCTGGCCCTTTGTACCATCGATGATCCTTGTTGAACGCGAGTGGTACGTCGCGTGTGGCGTCGTCTGCCACGTTCAGTTTCGTCGGAACCCAACGCCAGTCGCTGACATTGGAACTCTCTTCTATTGCTGCTAGGCGATGAGCCACGTACGGTTTGTAGGAGCGTGACCCTGTTCTTATCCAGGTGAGTACGGTCTTGCTGTCTGTCCAGAATATTTTGCGGTCGGGCTTTCTCTCATGTTCCTCGATTACTGTTTCAGCAAGTCTAGTGCCCATGACCGCCGCCTGTAGTTCCAACCTCGGTATTGATGTTAGCTTCAATGGAGCTACCTTTGCTTTTCCCATGATGAGGGATATACCGACTTCACCATCTTTTGTCACTGCTCTCCAGAAGAGTACTGCTGAGAAGGCTGATTCACTCGCATCGCTAAAGACGTGGAGTTCTAAGGAGGCGGCGTCACTGTAGTGTAGATACTGCCGCGGGATTGTTATGTCGTTAAGGCCTTTCAGTTGTTCCATCCAGGTTTCCCATTGCCAGGTCTTTGTCAATTTGGTCGTCCCATGCCGTTCCTCTACGCCAGACTTCTTGTAGAATTTGCTTCGCTCTAATGGTTACTGGAGACGCAAATCCTAGTGGGTCGAAGAGTGACATTACTATTCTTAAGGCTTCTCTTTTAGTCGGTTGCTTCCCCTGGATGAGTGTCAAGGGTATTCTTGCCAAGTTGAGGTTGAAGGTGAGCGCGTCCGAGTGAATTTTCCAAACTACGCCTAGTACTCGTTCAACCTTCTCTTCGCTTTTGTAGAGTTCCATGTCATCATTTAGTTCGTTTTCTCCCAATGCTTCTAAAAGTAATGTGGAGTTTGACTTCCATTGTTTTAAGTCAAAGCTGGCTTTCATGTGTACCTCTCGTACACTCTTCGTAATGCGGACGGCATCTTCGAGACTTCTGAAGCTGTCTAAATAGTCATCTACGTAGTGCTTCTTGATTATTGCAGCTGCGGCCTCCGGATACGTGGTCGAATGTTGTTTAGCGTTCAAGTCCTTTATGTATATCGCTGTTGAAGGAGAACTTGACGCTCCGAAGATTAGCGACGTCATTCGATATTCTTCCGGGGGTTTGTTATCTCGTCGATCCCCGCGCCATAGGTACCGAAGTGCGTCTCTGTCTTGTTCTCGCAGCTTCACTTGCATGAACATTTCCTTAATGTCCGCCGTTACTGCGACTGTATGTTGCCTGAATCTCATGACGACACCTGGCAATGATTGTAGTAGGTCAGGCCCTTTGAGTAGCATATCGTTGAGTGCTACTCCCTTGGTCTTGGCTGCAGCGTCGTGAACCACTCGAAGTTTGTCCGGTTTCATTGGATTGATCACTGCAAAGTGAGGCAGGTACCAGGTTTTGTCAGTTGTTTTCTGAGTTGGGGCGGGCTCGGCGTACCCCTTTGCGACAAGGGCGTCCATTTGTTCGTTGTATTTTTTCTTCAGCATTGGATTACGATCTATCTTCTTTTCAATATTGAAGAGTCTTTTCAGTGAGTTTTGATAGTTGTCCGGAAACTTAATGCTTTCTTGGCGCCAGAGAAGACCGGTCTGGAATCTTGTTTCATCTATTTTGCATGTTGTCTTCTCAAGGACTCGTAGAGCCCTTTCTTCTGGATCGGTCTTTGGTTTCTTCGGGTTTATGCAAAGTGCGTCCATCTCGAAATATCGTTTGACCAAGTCTTCTAGGTCATCTTTTGGGTCTTCTGTTACGTGTGACACAAAGTCGATCTTCTGTCCAAAGGTTCGGGTTTGGCTGCCATGGAGCACCCAACCCAGCGGCGTGAGAGATGCTACTGGGTCGTTCTTGTCACCTCTTCTTATTTCTGTAGTTAACAGAAGATGCCAATTGTCTTGGCCGATCAATATTCTTGGCTTAGCATTTGTATACGTAAGTTGGTTTCGGATGTCAGTCAGGTGTTGACACCCTTCTACGATTTCCTGTGACACTCGTTGCGAGGAAACTTGTAGGTTCTTCATCGTGCGTGCTTGAATTTGCTCTTCGTGGTCGTTGAGTCCCTTCAGTTTGATGGTTACTCTTCGGGATGCAGCTGATGTCGTCGTATCGTTGATAGTTTTTATTTTCAATGAATCTATGGGTCCTGTTGCACCGATGCTTGTCACAATACTGTCATCTATGAGTGTGACTGTTGACCCGTCATCCATCAACGCGAAGGTGTTGACTGTTCCTTTCGGTCCTTTCACCTGAACCGGTAGAATCTTTAGGTATGATTGTTTTTTACATGTCCAGGTCGAGTTAATGACTTCTGTTGTTTCTGTTTTCTCTGCCTTTTTTTCGTGATGCAGCATCTTGTGATGTGTATATTTGCAGTTATTGACACCACATACTTTAGTCGAACAGTTGTGTGTCTTGCTTCTGTATCGAAGACATCTGAAGCAGAGGCGTTTCGACTTGGCCATGTCCCATCTTGCATTGTTATCTAAACCTTTAAACTCTTCGCATTCTGTTGCGTTGGTGTGTCCCGTGTCTTCGCATACAGAACACTTCGGGGTAAATGTCTTCTCGGTAATACTGTGAACCTTCTGCGTCTTCTTCTGGGGTGCGGGTGTATATTGTGCGGCTATTGGTTCCGGAAGCGCGTAAGGACCGCATAACTCTGCTTCGCGTTTAATAAACGTTTCTATTTTTAGGAGGCAGGGGTCTTCACGTGGCTGTGTAGCCGAAAAGTCATAATACCTGTACTTCAGCATTGGCGTCAGTTTGTCCACTAAAGTCTTCGCCAGTTCTGGGTTGTACATGTAGTTGTAACAACCCAATGTTTTCAGTGTCGCTACCACGTTAGAGACTTTAGTGGCGAATATGCAGATGTCCCTTGGTGATTCTGTAAGGCGTGGTAAACTTCGAAGCGTTTCCATCTCCAGCATTGCTATTGACTCTGGTCTTCCGAATCGCGATTCCAAAGTCTTCATTACCTCTGCTGGATGTGCATTGGTCATCAAAAGACCTTCGACCGCTTCTCTTGCCTTCCCCTTTAAGTTCCTCCTAAATCTGTTAATATTTTCAACGGCGCTAAACATTGCTTCCGTTTCATTGTAAGCCGCGCGGAAGGGCAGCCACTCCTGATGGGACCCACTGAAGAATGGCAGGTCGATGAATTTGGGTCGTTGGGCGGCGCTGACGGCTTTAGTGATAGCTTCCGCCAGGAGAGCTATATCTGCCTGTCCTCCCGCCGGTGATCGATGTGTTTCTTGTTTCACCGTTAGTCCCTCTGAAGGGCAGTGAGGTCCGCTGACAGCTGGCAACGCCTGGTTTTCCAGCCAGTTGTCTACTCTTGCATTAACTTCAGATAGGGAGATATCGTCATTTTCTTCTTCCTCTCCGGAGTCTTCGTTTTCCAAAGTGGCAAGGCGTGCTGCAGCTAATTCGACTTGAAGGCGCAGAAGATCCTCTTTTGCCTTAGCTATTTTTATCTGTTTTGTTCGACTATGTGTGGAACTCCCCCCCTTCTTGCTAGGGGGGGGAAGTACCAGTGAACCGGTTGGCTTTGTTTGACCGGCGACTATTTTCTTCACTCGCTTTACTGTATTGTGACTATGTTCCGTTTCCAGGCGAGCATCTTTGGTGACAGCGGTAGGCGGCTTCATCAGCTGTCTTGACTTCGCACCGGCTTTTAGTGTCGCTGCCTCGGAAGGTGCAGCGGCGCCAGCGCGGTGTGAGGCCATGTGCGCAGTTGCGGCTGAGGCGGAGGTGGCGGCAGTCGAGGAAGCTGTGGCGGTGGCGGAAGTCACTGTGGTTGGCGGCGTCGTCTCGGAGTAGTCTGTTTGTTTCGAAGTCTCCGTGGCGGTCGTCCCTGTTGCTATTGATTCTAAAGTGGCTTCCGCGCTGGTACCGGTCGCCGAGGTAGCGGTTGTACCCTCGGACGACGTCGGCTTCTGTTCTTCCGTTGGCTTGCGGCCTCTTCCCTCGGAGCGAGTAACTGGCATCCTGTCAGCTGATGTCTTCAGATCTTCAATGTTCAATCTTCAAATTCTTCACCACAGTATATCCGGCTCGAAGGACCATTAAATGTGCGGCATACACATTTGCTTGCTGGTTTGGTGGTAAATAAAACCCGAGATTGTTTCTTTCTTGATCTTCTTATTTTCACTGTTGCCCGCCGACTGTGTCAATAGGTCGGACAGGCCATCCTTTTATACAAATTTGTTCGAACTAATACAAGCGCTCTGATTGGTCAGCCAATCAGAGCGCGTGATTTTCGGCCAATCAGAAAGGGTTAAAAGGTTTACAATTTTTCTTATACCCTAACGTAAAATTCTAACAATTTCTTTTAAAATATGTAAATACAAAACATACGATAATTAAACTTTTGATTAAATAATAACTAATTATAAATATTAATATTGTTATTAGTGTCTAGGTATCACTATTTTTCAATGTCTCACTATAATTATTATCACTATTTTTCGTTATCCCGCACAATATACATATGAACAAGTGGAGTACGAGTATATTATGTAAAGAACGAGCATGTAAGTGTGTGTGTCTGCAATGGTGTTGCTGTGTGAGTGAGTGTGCGAGGTTGAGTCTTAGTTTTTTTTTATAAGAATTTCTACTTAGGCCAAATAAATCCAAGGACAGATAGGACTCATTATAGGTTCTGGCTGCGCGACAAAAGACTTGAGTATTTTTTTTCGTAGCTTGTTCTTGCATGAGGGACCTGAAACAAGGCAAGACTGCGAGTGGGATAGGCGGGTACCAGAAAGTTTATGCTATCCAGTAGCCCGCTACAGTCTATTCTGCCCGAGACCAAGTCATGCAAAAGCGTCATATCATGATATATAGAAATCGTATAGAAATTTAAGGGTAATAATAGTTGAACTGTGCAAACGAATTTAAAACAGTAAAGATTAGATATGAATTATTGACGGTGATAAGCACTAATGGCGTCTTTTTACTGCGCAACAACAGCTTACTTGACGTAATACTAATTAATGAATGATCAAAGCTACATTTCCCAGGCAATTTTGCTATGGTAAATAGTGTTTGGATGTACATAGGGGAAATAGTTTTATATAGCCAATTGCCGTTAAATATAGGATATTTTTTTACTTTAACGCAATATTTAGTTTAGTATATTCTTAATTTACACATACAGATCCGAAATACACATTTACCGTCATCTCTATTGTCTATGAACGGTTATTGTTAATAACAATAAATAAAACCATTTATCTTTAATACAAAATATTGATTCCACTAACACATTAATACAAGGCTGTGTTGAAGATAAAGGCTTCTGTAGTTGACAGATAATTTCGAACACTGCGGCCATTTATATTCTGTGCGTGCAAGCCTATATTGTACACATGAAAAGTGTTTGCTTGATTTTACTCTCCAACATTGTTTAATTATAATATAACACATCTACTATTTATCCCTTTGTGGCGTCATTTTTCCATTCCTTATTGATTTTTCTCAATACGGCGGTTGAGGGTTCTTAATGACGTCATTTACAGACACCAGCTTATTTATTTCCTCTTTTCTTACCTTTCCTTGAACTTAAACAAATGGAGCAATATATATAACATAGACAGCCTATACCAAGAAGTTATATCTTTTATAACTCTTAAAATTGAGTACTAAAAATCAGTATACTATGCAATAAACGCATAGTTATATACAGTCATGACTTCATTGTTTGTTTTCAAAGTAAATAAAAGTTTATTATAAACTTATGCTAAAATCTATAGCATGTTTCCCTGTGGGACGTCAAGAAAGTGTGGAAAGGTTGAGACCGCCTGCGGGTATCACGAAATGAACACATGACATAACACCATCTATTAAAACGGATGGTAGCGATAGCAATGATGTGATACTCTTTAAAATAACATTTGAAGTACATCAATAAAGTATTACACATTATGCTAAGATCCCTCGATAAAGTCAGAATTTAAATACTGGCAAGTTCGTACCCACCTACTGTCTATGATAGAAGACAGAATGAAGCCGAAGGTTCTATTATAATAATAATTATTTTTTTTGATTTCGTAGTAAATAGAAATTTGTCCATTTAATGTATATGTTATTATATCAATTACGTTAAACAAAAATATTGCTTTCCTAATATAATTATTTTGGAATTACTTTCTGAGGAGCTTTATAATATGGATTAAAAATTCAAGAATGTATATTTTTAATGTCCCATATTTACGACTCAGATGAGATAGTTGGGTTTCATGCCCAGTAACTCGTATTACAATACAATAGCTAAATAAATACACACCTTAGCCTCAATCTATTAACCTTATTAGGGAATCTCATTTACATAAATAGGTCCGTCTGGTGATTCTTTTCAACCAACTAATAGGAACTTGTATGGTAAAATGTTACCATACGTGGGCTAGTCATATCGATACGAATTTCTTACGCGTCTAAGGAGTGATTATTTTCGAGTGTCTATGATTAAACTTGGAATAGATGAGAGGACTGTACTTATAATTATCATGTATGCTTGTAGCTTGCACTACATCTATCAAAATGTTTCCTATCAAATTATATATATAAACAAATTATATCAAATTATATATATATATATATATATATATATATATATATATATTGTAGGCTGTATTATATAATAATAAGAGATAAAATACTCTTCTATTTATGACTTATTGCATTATAATTGAATTTTATGTATTGTTTATATATAATTATGTAGGTATAACTTATTTATATGTAACATTTATAAGCAGCAGGTATAAGCTTAAATACTATTAATGTTGGAACAATTTAGCTTCTCAGTGTTTTAGCCAACGCTACAAGAGTTCATTAACCTGCCGATGACGTCACTCTTCGCAGAAGCTACAGGGTGCTCGCGGCCTCTATGCATATTTAATGAACTTTTGTTATATTTGCATATTTTAACATCTTTTGAGTATTAAAGCGATTTAACACCAAATTTCATGCGCTCTTTGGTGCTGGCATTTCTTTGACTTTGTTAAAATAATATGTGATTTATTTCTGTATGAATTAAACTTCTCTTTATAACCGTTCTGTAGAACTTACTTAGCTATTTCGGAGAGTTTCTTACAAGTTCTCCACGTTTACAGTATTTGAGAACAGACAGTAAATGTAATTGTAAAGTATTTTTTTTATTTTTTATTTATAGTACTGTTTGATTTTGTTTTTTGGCAGTATTTTACTTTAAGACACGTTTAGCACCAGCTCTTATATACAACCAGTGTTACATGCAACCAGTATTACATGGCTAGCCCATTTAGAGAAAGATTTAAAATCATATATACAAGGTTCACATAGGTTTCATGGATTAGTTTCATGATTACCGAATTGTTTATTTATAATTTTAGAATATTTTTGGTGTAAATATTCTGTTCTTCTCGTGCAAAGGGTAATAATTTTGTTATCTGCTAACACAACCAAGTGTTGTATTGATGTTGAGAACAACGCTTTGGGCTGAAGCCAAAACCTCGTACAACCAAGCCAATGACTCAGCCGGACAATATGTCACCAGCAACGCTATTTCACATGAATACTATACTTATTTCTCCACTTGTAAGAACTATTTGCCAGAGTTAATAACATGTTATTGATTCTGGCAATACTGGGAACATTACAATAATTTGATGTCACATTAAATTAATGCGCCTTAAAAAATGTCGCAGCAATTACAAGGTTTAAATTTTAAGGTTATCTTTAATATCAGGCACTTACTTATTACTTATGATAATCAAACAGTCGAAAGTTACGTAAAAGGTACGTCTTTATTCATCATATCGTCTTAATAACTCTATTTCAGTTATAAATACGTATATGTATGTATAAAAAAACTTAGTAGATTATTAACACTAAAAAACGCCAAAGGTATTTAGACTCTCGTAATATAAGGCTTTAACCTTCATAATAAAAGGTTCTCTCACGTTACATACCACTGTCATAAAGTAGGATAAGCTGGGCCGTATAGACTGTTTGTCGGCTTTGAGGATTTAGCCCACAAAATTGTATTATAAAATAGGCAAAAAATTTGGTAATACCTAATAATATGGACGTGGGATCGTTTACAAGATTATTAGAGGTTGGAGTCAATTCAAGAACTAACAATTACATTTACAGGCGACAAACTTGTATGGCTCTTCAGCTCTGCTACATTATATTGAGCTTTGTGTATGAGTTGCAATTCGCAATTCTCTACTGGTTGTCTGGATGAGATTGCTGAGTGCGATTAGGCCGCCGGTCGCCGATATGTTATATTTTTTTAATGTTATTAGTTGTGGTGAGACTATTACCATAAAATTGGTATTTTTTATTGTTTTCCATAGCATATTTTTTGTGTATGTAACGGTTGTTGCAACTATATTATCAAGATATTAAGTTTTATAGAAAATCTCGTTTTAAATATACCTATCTGCTTTGTTATAAGCATCAATAATTGTTTAGACTAGACTTAATATACTACAAAAACACAGATTTAATCTAATTTTATTTAAATTATTCTTAAAGATAAATAATGTTTCACTTTTTTGAAGGCCTTACAGCTGTTGCTATCTATATCTTTATTGGATACTATGCCCCTCGCATAAGAAAGTTCACTGGGATTCAAACCCGCAAACTCTCGTTTAAGATTTGCATATTTAAGCCGACAAAGCTATGATTTAGAATTTACCGTCTTCAATCTTAAGTACCCTCAATATTATCGTTAAAATCTAATGAATATTCAAAAATATTTATCCTGTATTACCTTTATTTTATATGGGACATTATTCTTTTGATCAGTCTTTTGTATTGGCCTTAAACTAAATCGGTTTATAGTGATATTGAACGTTAAAAATATTATTTGAATATATTTCAAAGCTTAAAATTGAATGCAGAAAGCGCACTTTTTAATGTCTGAAGTGTGTCTCAATAGCCAACAGCTTGAGTGGAATTAATCAATCGACGCGGCTCAAAATAGCCCGATCGGCCTATTAATACTGATCTTAGTTTAATGGAATGTTTAGATATACAACTGATTCCGTTCTGGCTATCTCAATCAAGATTTAACTCAGCTCAATGCTGATTTACGAGACGGCAAGTGATAAGTGTGATAGAAGGCGAGTCATTTCGGAATCAGTGATTAAAACCTTTTAAATAAATTGATTAAAATTGATTCTTATACACGCTATTTTTAGAGATAAGCTTTAGTAGCTGCCATGAATGGAGCTAAAACTTGAGGCTGGCAGCGCAAGGATGATAAGCTTAATAGAAAATGACAGAGAACAGCACTGAAGATGGATAACTGTAGATTTATGCCAGAAAAGAAAAGTCTTACTTACTTTTTAAAATAAAAGCTTGTAGCTTTTAGACGTTGTCATAACTAAAAGTCGCTGAAAATAAAAGACTTATTCATCGATGAGCCTGCTGGTGTTTAAGATAGAAGAATGCAAAGAAAAAAAAACTCTTTTAAGACTTAACTATAGGTCTGGCAGTGCTACAGGTTTTGGATGCTGTATTTTTTCTACATCTAGATTTACTCATGTCATGTAAATAATTTGATTATAATATAGGTATGAGAAGGGTATTTTTAAAAATTGTATGAGCATGAATTATTGTAAGCATTTCTCGAGGAGCTGAATAAAAACCAACGTATGCAGTTTTTATTTTATTTCAGTGATTACTGATTACATTATTATAACATACAATATCTTAGCCTATTGATTCTAAAAAAATCATTTCCAATATCGCCTTACCTATTTAAATTTTTTTGATTAATCCAATAAAATAATCGGTTGTATTAATTACTTTAAGATGGAAATCGAGATACATATGATAACAATTGATAAATGGGGAGACAAAACAACCCCCGGACTAAAGAAAATCTTTGGTATCATTAAATAAATTAACTTAACGGACGTAAATAAAGTTAAGGAAGCCTTGAAATCGATATTAAAAACCAACGTAAAGAAACTTTGTCAACGCTTAAAGGATTCTCTATATTATCAGCTACATTTTAATTAACGCATTAATCATTTTTATTACGACTAATTCTCTGAATTGCAAATTTTATCGTAGTTAACAAACAATCTTTCTTATCATAATTAAATCTACGAATATTCACTAAGTCACTATGCTTAACGTTAAAGGGCTAGAGGAAAGATGCGATGCAAATTATATAGAAGACGCGTCGTTAATTGTAAATACAATCAAAACATGAATGAAAATGGTTCCTCGTGGATGTCTGGAGATGTTCAAACAATGTTTAGTATTAGATTATTGTCGATATCGATTCTGACTCTAATTATGAAGCATCTAAACAATTGGTTATTACTCACAGCCAGAATGATTTTTCATAGTTCATGTCTAGATATGGTAGGAGGAAGGTAAATTTATTATTAAGGGTTACATTTTAAACTAATTCGCCTACAAGTTTATGCACTCTATTTAAATTTAGGATAGAACTCCCTTTAAAGTGGAATGTTAACTAGTCGAAGTTACGGAAGCCATTCGATTGCAAGTGAAACACATTCAGATGGCAATCAAATGTATTCAGTGAATCAAATCCGATTTATCTTAGATATAATTTAGAAGAAAGTTACTTTTACTACAATTAGTGAGTAGGTAAACGCGTGACTTAGGTTAATTTATTTCAATTTTTTTAAATTTTGAATTAATACTAATCTAATCAAGTGCTAGATTTTAAAATTTCATAGTTATAGTCTAATGCTTGGGTAATGCGAAATGTGGCATACAAATCAAACTAACCGTAGAGGAAGATAGCTTACTGTTATTGAAGCTTTACTAGAATAAATGCACCGCGGAATGTACCTGTCATCATAGAAAATTATCCTAACTCGGCTTAATATTAACTGACTTGATTAAGATTATGTCGTTTTATAAGACTTACTATTAATTTTATATTTAACGTCACTACTTTAACATTTCATTTAAATCGTCTACTTATTGCCGATAACTAATTTAAATTCCTCAACAGCTTTCATTATTCCGTGATTCAGCCAATAGATGGTAAGTTGTGATGTGCGATTGACTAATGTTTCTCTTTATAATCAGTTATAATCTCGCTTAAATACGAAGACACACGAGCTCAATGAATCTTCGCATTCGTTTCTCGATTAAATTTACGCGTTGACAAAGTTAAACAAATGCATTCAACCAAACCGATGTTACGTAACCGTCCCATTGAATCCATTACGATTGCACACAAATTTTATAGAGGAAGTTGCAGTTTTGCGTGTAAACGTGCGGATTCTGACGCAGCTCAAATCGTGCTCTCAAGGCTTCACATTAAATTAATTGAAATCATAACATTGGTTGTCGTACGTTATAACAAAATTTACAATTTACGCAACGTTCAATGATTGTTTCTTTCTATTCGCATTCGATCAAACCTGTCTATCTCTAGAAATACAAAATTTAACGTATTTACAACCACTTTTTATCCCTTTTAACAGAACACTCATAAGTACCGTGCGTACGCGCTGTCAAAATGTACATTCTTTACAATTGAGGACTAGATTATTTGGTGAACATATGATCAAAATTATACTTAGCCTTACTGATGTCTACTTTCCGGAGAACGACCGCTACATTTCTATTAATCCATATTGTCTGGCAGTTGCTGATTCAACGCACCACGGAATGTATTCTATGTAACACTGGATTCGGGGCCACTCCGTATTGCCGATTAGTAGCTTATAACCAGACTAGTTCGAATTCGAGCGAAACGTTATAGTTTAGATTTTTTTTTTGTTTGTTTTTACTTATATTTGTTGGTTTTACATGATGATGCATTTACCCTTTTCGGCCCAAGGGTTGTTTTTCTTATCGGGGGCGTGTATGAGAGGATCATTCTTTTCATTTTCCTCAACATACTCCCGCATCCTGAAACAATAAATAAACATTACAAGATATTCTATAGTCGTACACATATCTTCTAGACACCACGGATTAGTGAGACTTTTAAACTTTTAGAGTTAGTGTTATAAGTTCCAAATCAAATAAACTTAAAAAAACCGTGAAAAGGTTTTAATAGATTATAAGAGTGCTCGTATTATAATAATGATACTGAGCAAATTAAGTTAGATATAATTACAATTTTGGCTCGTAATTTGATATTAATAATTGACGATAATAGAACGTATAAAATAATCTCACTTTAGGTGAGCCTATAAACTAAAATTATTGCTCAGAGCATAATAAAATCCCTATATTTAGTTAAGACAGTACTAAAGCCATGAAACTTTTATTAGGCTGTCTACCTCTTGATGGGTCGTTTGGACTTCTATGCGTAAACAATTTAAGGTCACATCCAATGCTACTGTATTTAGAAATCATATAAAATCAATTAAAAGGGATCTTTTTAGAGAAAATTTTAATATGGGACTAATTTCTTTGAATAGCCTCGGTGTGCTGTGTGTTTGCGGGTTGTTCTCATTATAACGTAGATGTGTGCTCCTATTTCGCCTACCGATTATAGTAAAGGTTTTTTTATTATGTTATATAATATAATATATAAATATTGACCTATTTGCTCGTGCATTGTTGTATTGCTAGCAGATCTTTACATTGTAAAACATACATGCAGGAAATCTGCACCAAAAAATTATGAACCTCCTCGTAAAGACCTACCTATGTTTAGTTTTTACAATTTTAGTTATAGATATGTGGTTAAGTATCGATTTTTTTTTATTTACAAGACACGGTTATATATCTTGTAAGTCTTTACAAGATCGCAAAAAGCTTTTTGTTTTTTTTTCATAATTTCCTTTAAGTACCTAATGTCTGCAAGATGTAAGACGATGCTTGTTGTGGAGAACACTATAATTCTTGAAAACAATAATCCGTATTGTAATGGAACACAAAGGAAGTACATATATGTTCTCACTATGCTTTACATGGACCTTGAACGCGAATATTGTTATTATTGTTATATATTATTGTACTTAAACAATATTCGCGTTTCTACTTTTGTTATGATGAAAAAAAAAATTTGTGGTTTTCTCTGTTTTCTCTTATTCTGTCTCACTACATTTTTTATTGTGTGTTATATTATTTAAAGTACAAGTAATTTAAGCATCCTCAACACATGATATAAATTACACACTCTACTAACAGTGTGTCAATTATGTCAGATATAAGTTAATTTTTTTTAACATTTTGGACTTATTAATATTAAATATGCTGCATTACAAACCGAGATATTGTTATTTTGATCTAAATAAATAGATTTACAACAACATTATAAGTTTATATATATATATATTTATGTTTTTGATATAATTAAATCCATGTAAATGACTAATTAACGCAAAAGCACAACGTTTACTCACGAAGACTTGTATTAATACGTCTTAAGACGATTCTTGTTTCAACGTAAACAACTAGCATCTATACAGGCTCGGCCTAGTTTAGTTTAGTTATGTTTTATCATTAGGTGCAATAAATAATTTTTATTTATAGTTCAAATAAGTGCTATATCGCGTCTCAGCATACATTTCTACTAATCTCAATTGACCTACATATACATAATAAAAGCTTGACGAAGCTTAAAAGTTCGGATCGGTTACATATTACAAGAGAAATCCCAATTGCCCAGCAAATAAAGCGTCGCAAGTGGAACTGGACCTTGCTCACATTTTCCGAGATCCCAAACATATTCCCAAACAGGGTCTTGAATGGAATCCTCAAGGAAAGTGGAAGTGGGGCCGTCCTAAATAGACCTGGCGACGTACTGTTGCAGATGAGGCGAACCGGTAAGACTTGGAGCGAGGTGAAATGCGAAGCGTCGGATAGAGCGCAATGGATCATTGCTGTGGATGCCCACTGCCCCATCGAGGGACATAGGATTATATGTCAAGTGAGTCACATATTACAAGAACGTTACATTTATTTTGAAATATCAATGTTTTTTCTCTATGTAATTACAATACAAAGTCTACAACTAATTGTCTTATGTAATATCGTATTACAAAGCCTTGACAATCCAATTTATACTGTTCACGGTAAACATAGAAACCTTAAGGCTGGCTGATGCAAGTTTAGGAGAGAGCAAATACTTAATACACCTTTATTAAGTATAGAGATAAATTTATCTGCAGGTACCATATTATCTATTAATTACTCCACTATTAGTCCACTTTGATTCAAAATGTGTACTGAGATCATTTCCAAAAAAAGAAAAACTACCAAGCCGAGTTTCTTGCCTGCTTCTTATCAGCTTGGTCGCGTACAGACAGGCGTAGAATCACTTAGATTTAACACGATTAAAAATGGTCCAATGTACCTTAATGAATAAAGATATTTTGACTTCGACTTAGTATATGAAATAAAAGTTCACGGTTCAAAATTTTCATTTTTAATTTCACTATTATTTCCCAATATAAAAAAGTAGCAAGCTTATATTTTACACAGGAGAATATAACGAAATTACATATATCAAGTAATTTTATTAAAAGCACACTTCTATTGAGTAGTCATGAATAATTCAGGGCAGACAAACAGGGACATTTTATAAGATATATTTTTCCGATCATGTTGCATGTGCCCTTATTGGATAGACGTGATCCATTCTATTTTTACTTATTATGGTTTTTATTTCAATAAGAAAAATCATTCAAAAAAACAGGTAACTTTTCTTTAAGATTGAAAGATATTATTATGTGGTTATAATTTTGTAAGTATTTGCTCTGATTCAGTTAAAAAATATTATAAAAAAATAGACAAAAGAGCAATGGTAACTATATAAGCTTTGTCAACTCTGCTATCATCCCTTCGATACTATCGGAATACTAAGAAAAATATATTTCCTTGGCCTTAAGGGAGAGATATGTTCATTTCTTGATTTTTTCAATTTATATATAAAAAGCCTTACTACTAGTCTTATTATTATATTTTAATACAGTACAGTAGACTAGTAATTCATCACAGTCTAATAAGCTTTTATTATAGCAATAAACTAGTGTCATAAACTTGAAATTGAATTATAATGTCTAATAAAATATAATATTAATTGATATAAACGTGACATTATTAAAATAAAATCACGAAGTGTTTCTTGCCCGTTCTTCTCTACGCCTTTGATTTGGGCACTGGCAGTAAATATTTAATTTAAAGCTTATATTGTGTTCACCATTTTTACACTAGAAATTTGTTCATAACATTTTACTCGGCTTCTAAATTCTATAACGAAACTGGTAAAAACCGTATTTTTATTATAGCAACATTTAGTGATGTGAATTATTGATTATATATTTATGTCACCAATGATAAAATGTGTTATGGTTAACAGCTGACTGAACCCATAGGTCACTAAAGATTATCGTATTACGTTGGTTTACAAGTTAATTTCATGACAAATTATATATACACCAAACATTCATACACACATACACACATACACACTCACACACGAACACACACCATTGTTTTATTTGTCATTATTTTTAAGTTTGCTACACACTGCACAGGTATCACAATATTGTTAGCGTTTCTTTGTACGTTAAAGAAGAAACATTTTTTAAATTGTTCCTGGATTCCAAATAAAGAAACAGTTGAAAGATAGTAATTATACTATTTTATTATAGTTTTATTACACATAAATCCACACTTGTACCTCAAATTATATATTCAGTAACATTCAGATTATATGTCTGGTTAACGGGAAAATGTTAATTAGATAATGGGTTATTACAATTGTTAATTATCGCGTGTGTTCGCGTTTGTGTCAATAACAAGTCATTTTATAGTTTTAACAGAATTGATTGATATAAACTAGACATATCTAGTTCATAGGTGACCGATTCCCTTCATGACGCACTATTTCCACCAAGATAATAACGCTAGTGTAAAGAAAACTGTGTGTGCGGCAGAAGGCGTGAAAAGCGTATATATTAATTCTAGGGAAATTGTATAGGCATTTTCAATAAATTCTTAAAATCAGTTCCAAATTTTTCTTTTAAATTTAGTCATATGTTTTAGTAATTTTTATTATCCGCGTTGAGCATTATATTGACAATAAATAAAACAAGATATGACAATTTTTTTTAGGACTGAATCGCTCGTAATGCTGTTATAGTTGGTTGTCATATCATATCATAGATCGTGAGAACAAAGTTAAAGTCTATAGTGCTCAGTTTAATACCTTATATCAAATTGGGCTTTTCAAGCACTTTCTTATTATTCATAAATATTAATTTATTGATTCAAATTAAATGTTTCACTTATAATTTTATTATTGACTTTCATTCCTTATAAACCACTTGTGTCAAACATATAAAGCTAACAAAGTATACAATTTCCAAATGAAAATCTATGTGTAGTATAGTAATCACTATGCGTTGGAAAAGTTGGAAACGAGTGAGTAAAGAAATGTTAAAATCTACTCCGATTAAAATTACCACGTGGGTGTTCTGTGGCCTTTAGGGAGTTGCCATTTGACGTCAGAATCTTTTTATAACTATTATTTAAAAAAATCATTACCAGCCAAAGTCAACTTTTAACCTGCGCTACAATTAATCAAAAATATATTTACTCACATAGGTAACTAACTATATACACTTATGAATCTTCAAAAAAGAGAAAATAAAAATTTGACTTGGAACAATTTGACTCCACGTTTATTGCCAGTTGCTAAAGTAGAGCAGACGAGAAGGACCGGCAAGAAACTCTCTGCCCCTCCTACAGAGAGTCAAAGTCAAAAATTTGTTAACAATTTTTTCCTTCTTAATATATTCCTCTAGTAATAAACATCTATCCTGATATATCCTAGCATTGAACGCTCAACTTAAACTTTCAACTCAGAGATTTATTCTAAATTTGTTACCGTTAAGCGAATATTAACTAGAGCATGCTTATTTTTGGTCTTTTAAATAACGGAAGAAATGTTTGGCCGTGTTTATTTATTCTATTATTATTTAGCCAATGTCACTGGGAGAAATTGATTAGGGCAAGGAGTCTATTGATTTATAAGTTATAATAATCCAAATCGACGAATCACATTTGTTAATAACAAAAGTAAGAAACTGGGTGCGTGCACGAAGTGCAAAGTTTGTATGGAGATGGGATTATAAGATTATCTACTTAATGTTTTTAGAAATTATTTCTCACAAGGAATAATCTAATATACATATATACATTTACGATTATTCAAAATCCTTTTGTTTTGATGACGATAAGCTAGGACAATATTGGGTTTGTCGTATTATGCGGGCCCTACATAAGCCGGGACCCTTCTTGAAGGTTTCTAAGCAATGTATGACTATCATTTGTTACGACATAATAATATTTTATGTGAGAATTTTTATATGCTTATTTAATATAACATACCTTATTGTATAGACCTTTATATACGATATATAGTCGTGTTATGAAATTTGAATATGTAACAGTGTTTGATAGTCAACTCTTAGTAAATTTTAACGTGTTAATATTGTTGATTTTTTTAGTTATTGGAACGAATAAAATTAATAATTTATTAACGTAGTGCAAAGCAAACAGAGAGAGACGTATTATAAATTTATTTAAATGTGTCGGTCTGTCTAACTAATTAATGTTTTTGTTAACTAAATAATCAAACTCAAACTCAAAATATCTTTATTCAAGTAGGTCTTTATAAAGACACTTTTGAATCGTCAATTTTTACACTACCACCGGTTCGGAAGGCCGAGAAAAATACCTTTCAGTCAGTCAATCAGTCATATCAGTCATATATAATGTTTAGGGAAACCGTTTATAACATATAAATGCAATATAAAACATATAACGAAATATCGAAAATCGTCTGGCAACTTCGTTCACTAATAAATTTTCTAGAATGTTAGAATAAACTTGTCTGTGCATTGTGAGAAAATTGAGTTTTTTAATATAAAAGATATTACTTATAAAATGGTATGGGCAGAATTAATAATACTTATCTTCGTTGCGATAGAAATGCAGGCAACATATATAACTACAGGCTTGTAGTATATGACAGATTAGAATTTTGGTAGCGAAAATTCATTAAAATAGATAAAATTTTCACTTAAAATATTTATGTTATATTTAAGACTAATGAAATGGCTAAACCTTGATTATAAATTACAGAAATATGGATAGCAACATAGTGTATGAAACAAAAAGCACGTCCTTACGAAAAGTAGTTCCCTGTGCAAAAATCAGAGCAACACATTCAACCACGATTATGAACCATAGACCATAAAGAACAAGCACTAAAATGGACCGCACACGTGAACCACTCCCGCCCGTATGGCCCAATACGGCCCAATGGCACACAATTACGTCACCGCACTAATGTCTCATAAAAAAATAATATTACTCACGCTGCAATGCTTTTTGATAGCGGCCAGCGTTCCATGGAGGCCTGGTACTTCATGTTTTCGATCTGCTTTTTCAGTGCCTCTTTGTCCATGGTTGCGAGAATACTGGCGTCCATCGCGCAGAATCTGTGGTATAAAACACCCACACACAGGTAAGTGTCGTATTCACGTATTGGTTACGCTGTGAGCGCAGCGACGGACAGTCAACGTTACAAGTGAACATGAAAAATCAAATATTAAATAGTCTTTTCTATTTCACATTAATTATAATTTGTTATTGTTCGGTGTTCCTCCTCCTCGTTTGCCCCCTCTTCTATAATAACATATATTCAAGTTAATACATATAATATAATTATTAAGCACGAAAAAATAAAAAAAATTTTTCAGCATTATTAAATACTTTCAGAAGTAGTTGTATAGAATTGACATAATATTCATATAAAATATCTTTAATAATGTAATTTCATTGATTATTTTTTAGTAAAATCTGTGTGCATAAATATTATGTTTAAACACATAAACATGACTAAAAGTATAGGAAATGTTTTTTAGTTCCTGAATTAATGTGACTAACATAACATAATTTATTTCTACATTAGTAGAATAATAATATAATTGAGACAATAATATTTTATTACAACAATAATTTTACTCATATAATACAATAAGTATGTACGTATTCTTTTATTTAGTGCTACAGCTGCTCGCATTATTATTTTAACAAACCCACAGACCACCATTTTAAAACGTACATGCATGTCAGTTGTCACTTGAAAAAAAAACTATTTATCTTCAAATCTTTCCAACAACCTGCGAACTTATTTCAATTACTTTTTTAATTGTTTCTTTCGTTACCATTACTAATGATAATAAATTAATTATAATTTATGATAGTTAAGGACATAGAACACTTGTCGTGTTATCTGTACACAAACCGTCTCGCTTACACTGTAAGGGGATCTTAGGGTGTGCGTAGACGATGCGCGCGCACGCTGTTACAGTTTCTATGACAACCCTACGCACACTACAATAATTTTGCGCAAATTTAGTTAATGTACAGGCCTACACAAAAATTTACTTTATCCCATTCAATTACGGTTCTGTTTAAGCCGATGTGGAGTGTGTAAAATTAATGAATTAGGCGTAATGCTTGGTAGTCGGCCGTGTTTTGTATCGCATTTATTCCTCATGCGCTGTATCCGAGCCAAACGGGCTGTCAAAATTAAGTGACGCATTTCTAATCGTTATTCTGTGCGAGGAGGGACTATTTTTGTGTGCATTTGTTTATGTATATAATTCCAATTTGAATCTTTGCATGAAATTGAAGGGTTGTACCCAACATGAAAATTTATTGTATTTATTGTGTTTGTGACATTTCTCATGTTGGTACTGCGATTTGTTTTGATGCATAGCGATGACAATGTGAATTAATATTGTCGCAATGTCATTTTCTATAGATAACAAACCAATATAAATCCCGCCATAGCTTACATATATTTATTATATACTCTAAGTAGTTCAATCACTACGTCTTTATTAAACTGTGCTTTAGCTGTAAATTGTCGAAACTAATATGAGGTGGGTACGAATTATTTGTTAATTGGTGAGATTATATTATATTATTTAATCTCTGTTAAGACTTATTAAGTAAACTAAATGTTAATTGTAGAATTCGGTTGAATTTTTAATCAATTTATATTAGGTAAAATTATTTATGGGATATCTTAATATGATTATTATTTAGTCAATAGCTTAGTTGTACCTTAATAAAGTTATGTCATTTACAATTGTCATACATACATATATTTGAACGAAATATGTGTCGATTTATTTCTTAATATCAATCACGTGATACACAAAACATGACTCAACAAACATACTTATATTACTTTATACGGTTTTAAATTAAGTTATTATCTAGTCTATCTAGTTATGTCTGTTTTCATCACAGCTTTAACGGAATTGGTCGTAAAGAGACAAAAGCGCTTCAATTAATCTATTTTAGAGAAATAATTCTCACACGGCATGAACTTTAAATTTGGAATGTGAACTTATAATTAACTATACAATTTATTCAGAACAAGAGCTACGGGGTTTGAACGCATTTTGAACAATTACATTTTTTAATTTTGTCTTTTAATTTCAACTATTTATTTGAAATGTCATATTTATTTGTATCTATTTCTTTGTATGTTTCTAATGTAATTGGTGGGTATATAAAGTATATTACTCTTTTTTTGTGTGTTGTCCATACATTCCCTCTTAGTACTAATAAACAAAATGTTGGGCTGTAGAGCTATGTGACCAATTTAGCGTTAAAGACATGCTACTATTACTTTTAATAGGACAATCAATTTTAAAAGTAATACTTGTATTTAAAAGCTGAGTTATGAGACCATTTTGAAGTTGATATTTATCGTAGTTATTAAACAAAACTAGATTAGTCAAGATTTTTACTCTGGAGGGTCCCGCGTTGTAACATTTGTGTGATGACCAGGTCTTAAAAAGGTTTTATTAAGATTATCGATTGTGAATCTATAGTGTTATAACACAAACTATAAACAGTTTATCTAGACTCTAGAGGCTATGAGACCGAGCCTAAAATGTGTCTAATAATGTGCCTAATAATGTGTTATTTGAATTGCAGTCCACTTCGTGTGTTCAAAAAACCATCCCATATAAGATGAAAAACCTGTGTCTGATTCTTGATTTTATTTCCAAAAATTTTCCCCAGCAATTTGTGCCTGAAACCCATCCTGCCTTTGAATTTACAAATATGCCAATTACCTCACGTTATTTTCCTAAAAACTTTCTAAAATTAAAAAAAAACCCTTTAAGTCAACCTTCCACTGCTCTCAAATAAAATGTATATGCTTGGTTTTAGCACTTGCGTTACCAAAAACATAATGCCGTCTAAGAGAAATCATTTCTCACTAAAATCATTGACATTCTTTCCCATTGTTCTTCGCTTTTAGTTCCGCAATGAAAGCAAGTATAAAGCGACGTGATTGTCTCATGTAACATTTTTGCTTTTAACCATTTTTCATATGGAGACGAAATAATTTTTCAAATAGTGATTTAATACAGCAGCGACATTTGTTAACGGAAGCTCTAAACATTACGATGACGTCATCGAAGCTGATCTATTATTCAATGAATGAAAATCAAAACTAACTTTAATCAAAAATCAACTATCTTAATGAATCGTTAAATCAGACTCTTCACATTTACATACATATACTACCAGTTCCCAAACCAAGGGCGGAGATCGGACGAGAAGAACTGGCAGAAAACTCTCCGCCACTCCGTTAAATCGCCAATATAATAAAACTAGCTGATCCCGACAAACATTGTTTTGTTAATAAAAAATGTCTCCAAAAATAGATGTTGGCCGATTCTCCGTCCTACTCAATATGGCCACAAAATTTCAGGAGAATCGGTCAACCCGTTTCGGAGGAGTACGGGAACGAACATTGTGACACGAGAATTTTATATATTAGAGATTAAATAAAATAATCGCTTCAATAAATCAGTCCAGTATGATAATAAAGAGCTTATAAAAGTGATTAAAGTTCTTTTTGGATTGATTCATTCATTTTGTAACTGTATCGCAACATGAATTAGGAGTAAATATTAAATACTAGCTTTCCGCCCGCGGCTTCGCCCACGTGTGATTTGGTTAAGTATATAGCGTTTCTTAATGATCTCGACTTTCTTTCACGGGCTAAAACTTGTTACAATTGGAATTATATAAAATTATGTGTTACTCAGGGATGATGTAGCTTTACAGGATCCGATGATTCAGGGAAATCGAGATAAATTTCAAATTAACTTACAGGCAATTACTTTTCTGCAAATTTTATATTCTGATAGTGATCTTCTTATGTGGATGAGCTGACGATAGAAGGTAAAACTCCTCAGCGTTAAAAGAAAATTCTTACGAAGTTATGAGTACGACATACGTACTTGTAAGGTTATTAGTTTGACCGAATAATAAAAGGTAAACCTCATTAGATTAAGGATGTAGGTAGAAAAATGGATGCGGACAAATGACAAACGTCTTTTCACTCGTTTCCTTTTACTTGTTTGTATGGGTAGTGTTAACTCAAAATAATCATAGGGTAAAACGTTAATGAAACGTTCGTGTTTTTTTTTTTGTTATTGTTTATTCTGATCTTAGATTATATTTCCGGTTCTATGTTTAACCATATTTTGGCTTTATTTTTATTGTGTAAACTTTTTTAGGTTTAAGAAATAAAAAAATAAAATAAATCTAGGTTGATGACGAATTTTAGCAACGCCATCTATGGAGCACATTGTACAACCTGTCACCTGTCACCTGTCACCTGTCACCTGTCACCTGTCACCTGTCACCTGTCACCTGTCATCTGTCATCTGTCATCTGTCACCTGTCACCTGTCATCTGTCATCTGTCATCTGTCATCTGTCACCTGTCACCTGTCACCTGTCATCTGTCATCTGTCATCTGTCATCTGTCATCTGTCATCTGTCATCTGTCATCTGTCATCTGTCATCTGTCTCTTGTAATAAGTTAATAAAGCGTTTCTAAGTCGGCTTAAGTTCATATAAAAACTTTGTTGCTTCTTAGCCATCGTATAGACTAATGTTGAAAAACGTTTCTTTTTTACAAAGATGTATTTTAATTACATAAAAAAGGAGGGATAATGACTATTTTTTTAGTCCCGTAGTCAGGATCCGATGATTCAGGGAAATCGAAGGCAACTTTAAAATTAACTTACAGGCAATTATTTTCCTGACAATTTTATATTCTGATAGTCATCTTCTTATGTGGATGAGCTGATGATAGAAGGTAAAACTCCTCAGCGTTAAAAGAAAATTCTTACGAAGTTATGAGTACGACATACGTACTTGTAAGGTTATTAGTTTGAAATAATCATAGGGTAAAACGTTAATGAAAGTTTGAACTGCATGGTAGTCATTACACAATGAAGCATCTTAATACCGCGATGGATATATTTGGCCTAAGTAGAAGTTCTTTAAAAAAAAACTAAAACTCAACCTCGCACACTCACTCACACAGCAACACCATTGCACAAACTGATACACACTCACACACTAAAATGTTCGTACTACACATAGTTCCACTTGTTCATGTGTATATATATTTTTATTTATTTTTTTCTGTTCGTGTTTTTTTTTGTTATTGTTTATTCTGACCTTAGATTCTATTTCCGGTTCTATATTTTAACCTTATTTTGGCTTTATTTTTAATCTATTTTTATTGTGTAAACTTTTTTTGATAAGCTGTATAGGTTTGAGAAATAAAAAAATTAAATAAATCTAGGTTGATGACGAACTTTATCAACGCCATCTATCGAGCACATTGTTCAACACTTCAACCGCGCCCGCGCGCACTGCGTTATTTGTTATTTTACCTCTCATAAGTTTTAATATTAAGATTAACTTATATTATAACATATTTAACAATATATAACTAATCAATCAATATAAGTGTTTAAAAATTTTGAAGCAGTGGTTGAAGTAAATTTTCAATTGACCATAACTTCTTTTTCTCTTAACCGATTTTGACAAAATAAACTTTTGACAACGCTCCCAATTATATGTAATCCAACTGTGAAAACCGCGTTCAAATCCGTTTAGTAGTTTTCAAGTTATAACGTACCAGACAGACAGACAGACAGACAGACAGACAGACAGACAGACAGACAGACAAGAATTCCAAAAATTGTTTTTTTGGTTTCTATGACTCTTCTTTAATTGCCTCCTTTCAGTTTTTTGGAAAAATATTTAATGTACAGATTTTCGATTTTTACTGTCTTATTATTAGTATAGATATAAAAAAACCAACAAATAAATTATTTCCGTTATAGTGGGACCAATGTAATAATAATAAGAGGTGTTTTTATATATTAAGTATCATACATAGTCATTCATATAAATACTTTGAATAATTTATAGATTCAATTTTAAACGCCGTACTTCAAGAAGAAATATAACTAAATTTTATGATCAATTGGAAAAATATTCAATTGTATATGGGTTAAGTTGCAAGCAATAAGCCCGTAAGCCGCTTAATTCAATTAATTGTTGCTGATTAGTCCATATAATAATAGCAGTACTATGTTCTTTCTACCAATTACCAACGCAGATTTTAAAGTACAATTTCTCTACACAGCTTTATACAGCCTAATATATAACCCAAAGCTGTAAAATAAGGGAGTTATAGAAGTCAAATTAATTTTATTAAAAAAAATATTTTATTCATTACCTGTGTCATTTCTCATTTGTGTTTGAAGACATTTATGTCAATGAGGTATTCCATATGTTTGTTTATTTAATCGCTCAGAACCGTAACATAGAATAAAAAGCATTATCACAAACCCTAAGGAAAAGTAATATTTTTTATATTTAGTACGTCCATACTTAATAAAACGCACGGTGATTGTGGTATAACTATCCATCCAATAAATATATAAATGAGACACTTAATTTATGAAGACATTAGTGGTGACAGACAGCGCTGGTTGCAGCTAATAATTATATGCGGAGGACAGTGTTCGCGTTAAATTCAATTTGTTTGCAGCCTTGTGGGGTTTGTCTAGACATCACGGAAAAGTTGTGAGGAAATTTATAACGCAATATCCCGTTAAGACGCTTTGGTTTTACATCAGGCGTTAACGTCTAATAAACGCCAGCACAATTTTAAAGTCATTTATATGATTGTGTTATACGTTAACGTTACGTTCAGGGTTAGAAATATAACTGTTTCCAGAAATTTAAAAAAGTAATAAAAAAAATCTATGTCTAGTCTATACAACATTTTGCATGGACTATTAAATTTTAATATAATCATATGTGACGACAATGTTTCGCCTAAGGTATATATATAGATAGATATAGATAAAATCAACCGCAAATACGTCTCACAAACATGCTGCTCTACGAACGTACGCGACCAAGCTGCGAAGAAGCAGACAAGCCAGACGCAGCTCTGATCTAATCATTGCTTATTGTCGGTATTATTACTGTCGTGTATTAATTATTTTCTATATAATATCGAAATATATATATTTATTTTTAATCGCAAAATATTCTTAATATTAACCTAACTAAAATAAGTAACTTAAAATAAAACAAAACACAAAATGAACAAATTTAAAAAGTTTGGTCCCAGTGGCAGAGTACCCACAATGCTGGCGGCATATCCTCGCTATGGCGATGCTTACACGCTGAGCAAGGAAATCACCAGCTCTTGGATCACCGGTACTGACTACCAGGCGCCTACTATATTTTCTATATATTCATTGATATTAGAATAACATAGGTGTGCGTATTTTGTTATATATTTTCCAAAAATCGTCAAGTGCGTCAAGAATGCCTATAGAGCCTATTATGATATGAAGTATCAGTTAACACAGAATGATTTCAATTTCTTCTTATAGCTACGACTATTATTAGGGCGTAGGTACTTGTACGTAGTTAGTAATCAATTGTTAAAAAAAATAACCGTTTAATATATGACAACCCTATAACACGGCTTAATATTTAATTGATTTGACCCGTATGAAGATTCCATTGACGTTAGTGTTCGTTTAAATTAATTTTATTACATCGTTATTAATATTAATTGTTTATAATTCAATTCAGTTTTATCAATGTATGAAATATTATTCCTTCCATTTTCAAATTTAAAAAAAAGTTGTTGTTTTCAAAATAAATCAACATTTTTGTAATTTATGTAATGTTTTACGCAATACACAGGTAATCGTGTCGAGTGCACATTTACATTTTATTTAGGATCGTCATAATTAATAACGTTGTATATATTTACATATTTTATTTTCTAACGCTACTTTTTTTACGAGCACGCTGAATCTTCTTTAATAATTCACTTTTCTAATAAGTTATCGATTGATATATAATTGTGTAACCTTTATTAATAACACTTGCTGTTAAGCTTACAGAAATAAAATTAATAAAAGGAAAAAATTACGTTTGAAACTCTTCAATAAACCGTGTACTTATAATTATTTAAAAATAAATTTTACTTGAAAATGTGTGCGTATATTAAATATACACAGAATACTTATTTACGTTATAATCTTTCTTTAATATATACTTACAATTATTTATCCTCCTAGGTTAATTGCACGCCTCTCTGGCTTCTCAAGTCTGTGATGATTCTGGAAAAGCACAATTTAGACCAATATAAACATGTGAAAATTATTACTCTTCAACAGATGTGACTTGCTAACGTCAAAATCTGTTTGGAAATGACGTTCGTTAGCTACTCGGTTATGTAACCTTTTTAGAGGTGATTTCTCATCAATAATCGATGATTTATGAACTCTTTTTTTAAATTGTCTTCTGGGTAAGACATTATAGGAAAAACACAATCTAATTAGTAATTTAATTCTAGCCTTCTTATATAGGTTAATTAACAAGAAACAAAGTAATTTCATTCAGACCTTAGAGTATGAGCGAGCTGCGCAAATTTAATAATTGAGGCTCCCCAAGTTAGTTAAATCGTACTTAAATATTTATTTACTATCTATTAATACATGGTCTTTAAGGTTTATATAAAACTTGATTGTTTTTTTGTATGGATCTTATTAGGGAAAACTATTAATATATTTATTTCACGCTTAACAAGCAGTTGAAACTGGAGTCTGTGATTTTTCAAAAATCGAATAGCTTCTAAATTTATCTGTCAAAAATAGAACTTGTGATATAAATAAAACATACCTTATATCCTTATGGACACATTAAATAATATTTAGGAACGTGTATCGTAAACACAACTTTTTAAATCCAACGTTCAACCATAAATGCGGATAATTTAATTACAGCTAATTCTATTACAGACAAAGCCTTGCAACGCACACATCCAAGCGCGCAGGGCTGTCAACGATATTAAAAAAATAATAATTCAATTCAATTTATTGAAACTCATAATAATTCCAAAATATCATCTTAGTTCAAAGTATTTTAACTTTGTTATTTTGTCTGAACAAAGTTAACTTAAGAACTATACATTTAAACTAGAATTAAACCCAATAACCAAATCGCTAGTGGGTGATGAAAATAAGCTATCATCAAATATGAAAAGGTGATACAGCAAGCTCTACCCGAGCAAGAATACATGCAGGTAAAGAAACACGTGGATTAATTCTATAATATCACCATGAGCAACCCTACATAAATACTTGAAATTAATATTATCACATTTAATCTAAAAAAAACATACAATGTAATACAAAAAAAAGCTATTTTTCTATGAATCGTATGTTTTTCGTATAATATAAATTACTCACGTGTTGATTATAAAAAAATATTAACCTGTTTGGGCCAAGTCAATTGTCAATAAAAAACGCGGCACTGTCAGCCGACGTTGAACACTTCCACCACAATAATACAAATCTATTTCAACCGAGCTCTACGCTCCATTTGTGAAGGCGTGTATCATGCTAATACAGAGAAAATATTTTTTCTACTTGGTGTTAGTAACATTTTTTGACATTCGGAAATTATTATTATTAATGAGATATGGTTAGTTGATACGGATTCGATGTTTCCAGAAGGTTTATACTATATGTGTGTATAAAGGCAGAGAAGAAGATCATCTGATGATAAATGACAACGCACTATGGTAGCATATACAGGTTTTTAGAAGACTATTTAAAAATACTTGGTAACAAGTCACCCCAAATTATTATATAAGGAGTTTTGTGAAATAGCGGTCTTGGTCCCGGAAAGATTTAGTTGTGGATACCTTCTTAGGATAGTTTATTTTATAACTTTTGTAGCTATAGATTTAAGAAAATTATTGACGTACACATGTGATCAAGAAAATAAATAATAAAAATTAGTTAATTTTCGACCTTTTTATGAATAAGTAGCATTTTCTTGGGTCTTGACATAGAACTTATTTTATATGAAAATATTCACAATTCGTTACGGTCATTTTTGAGCTTTCAAAACTACCTATAAGGACTGGCTACTCATGAATTACAAATGGTTTATTCATATCAAGTTATAAATTCTAATTTAAAAAGTTACATACGTATTTTTTCAGACGGACCATTAATAAAAGGACGCACACATTAGCATTTCTTCACACATGAATACCGGTATACGTGCGATTGTGCATATTGGCTATTCTAATAAAAGCATGTTTCCATATGACGTGATACACTGATTGTAATTAAAAACATATTTTACTTTGAATCGAAATATTAAACCAAATTTAATAGATTTTACAATACAACACATTTACATATGACAATTAATTGTTATTACTAACACTCTGCTCATAAGTCTTTAAAAATGTAATAAACGGTTATACTACTAAATATATTTATATCTTATCTTACCTAATTATCCGGCAATATGTAGAACATTATATTTATTTACAGCGTAGATTCATAATTGAGCAATTGGCATTTGAACTAAACCACCCAAATCATATTATACCTAAACGTGAAACTTTGAATACGTCTACTACAGCGACAATTCCCGTCTCGTCTAACAATGGACACAGTCATTAGCTTTGTGTTCATAAATATGTTTGTATAATTACACCTCGTGCAGGTGCGCTGTTCCCGTAGGTTAATGCCATATTTAATAGCTCAAGTGCTTAATGAAGCCACGTGGTATTTTAATAATTAGCACGTTAGTTGAAAGTATACACGGGTGCCCAGTACCCGCTTAAACAGTGGATGTTCTTTCTTAATGTATAAGCCATCACCTATAGGGTAAAATAAACATATGAACGCGTCATGACGTCAAAGTGGTATTATATACATTAGATCGATGTGACACAGTTCCATCTGTCATCGCGCGTCTATTGTTTTAGACCCTTGTCATTGTCACTTTACTGCATTGTACATAGGGATGACATAGCATTAATTATTTAGTTTTGCGAGAGATTTGAATGAGGGTCGTTGTACTTGATATAAGAACCCTTTGTTCGACTATTTTTTGTGAAGAAAAACTTTAAATCCGAATAAATTGTTGTAATTATATAATTTCTTTGTGTTAATTAATTTAATAGAAAATAAATCGCCTGAAGATTATATAAAGGTTAAAAATAATATTTTTATCGAGTTAATTATCGACGATATGACCTATGCCAAGGGCCATAAACACTTATAAATATCTTCTTACTTACTTACAAATTAATCGCCAATTAAAATTTAAAAATGTACCATCAACACGAATAAATTTAAATATAATTTTCTCTGTGATTTCTGCATTTAAAATGAACATGAATTCACAAAACTTTAATGAATATTATTATTTGCAGTCTGGCAGCCCTATATTTAAAGTTTTCCATATACCGATACCAAGTTGGCTCTATTATTGTTCGGTAACAATGCGAAGGAAATCGAGTGTTCCAACTAAAACAATTACTCGAGGACATCCATAGTTCCATATTTGAATGCTACCTTCATTTCTAAATGCATATTTAGTCTTTACAATACATGGTCTTACGTAATAATCCAGCGCTACAAGGATCGCTTCAGCGCTTCAAGGGTCCACTAAAGTCTAGATATGGTATTGTATTGCTTGACTTTTATAGAAACAATTTTAGAACATAAGAGTGAGAACGAAAAAAAAACTAAGACTCAACCTCGCACACTCACTCACACAGAAACCCCATTGCACACACTAATACACACACTTAAATGCTCGTCCTTCACATAATATACTCCACTTGTTCATATATATATTTTTTTTTTTTCTGTTCGTGTTTTTTTTGTTGTTATTGTTTTTTCTGATCTTAGATTCTATTTCCGGTTCTATGTTTTAACCTTATTTTGGCTTTATTTTAATCTATTTTTATTGTGTAAACTTTTTGTGATAAGCTGTATAGGTTTAAGAAATAAAAAATAAAATAAAATAACTCTTTCTATAAAGTCGAGTTTCTTGCCAGCCTCTTCTCAGTTTGGTCGCGTACGAACACACGTAGAATCACGTAGATTTAAGATGTTTCTTGATAGATAATAGATGTACCTTATTCAATAAAGAGATTTTGACTTCGACTTTTATAGACTGAACGTTTTTAAGATCGATAGTTTTTAATATATATATAAAAGTCATTTGTGTATCAAGACGCGCCTGCTTAGATTTGTAATAATTACAAAAAAAACATATTTCGTCAATGCGTTGGTAGCAATGGTGCTAGCAATCGACACGACGCAAGTTAAAGCAAAACTTCACCTATACTTGTTAACAAAAGAAAAGATTAACTTTTTCATTTATAAAGATAATTCAGTCATATAACACTGGTTTTTGCTTGCCAACGTTTCTTATGGACAAATATTTGTTGATTAATATTTTTTCCCCATAAAATCATCAGTTCATCATCACTTGTGTACGTCAAGCCGCATGAGGTATCAGAGATTTTTAATCCCTATTTAATAGACTCTAAAATAGGCCGAGAAGATACCCACAATTCGCTCACAATATTATTATTTCACATAGAACTATCGAGAATGGTAGTGGTAGTGTAAAAATTGACGATTCAAAAGTGTCTTTATAAAGACCTACTTGAATAAAGAAATTTTGAGTTTGAGTTTGAATCGGTCAGGCCCGCTTCCAATATGAAAATGTTATTTCATGTTATAATTAACAATCAATCAACCTGATTACACTGATTTTAATAACATTGTAATAGAAGATAGGCATTCCGCAAATATTAATCAAAGCGTGAACAATATCAATTAAGCCCAACCCGAGAGCTTATAAAACCTTCAAAGCTGGTTTCACAATGGACTTATTTGTACTATTTTAAAGTATTTAATTATATTCTATTTCTTTATAGAAATTTGGTTCTGTGGATTTAGCAGTTAGTTTCCTAATATCATTCTGAACAACCTCTATGGACATAAAATACGCTAATATCAGATTTATAAGCATCGCTAACTTGAGCCAACAAAGTTATCTTAAAAAATGATAACAATCTTGATTTATTTATTACTCTTAAATTGTGTATACCAAGACATACTCTTGGTAGTTGTCAAATAATTATTTTGTGTCTTTGTTTTAATTATCGTATAAGTGTTTTTCTATATATTTTGCAAATAACATGTGTTATGCACATAACACTTTTAATAAAGTAATTAATAAATTGGTGTAGGTCTCGGATTTATTAATGACTTTTCTTTGTTTATAGATAAATTGATTATCAGCCTTCTGTATCTGACGCATGTCATAGATTCTCGGGTTTAAGGCTTCCCTGGAGCTAATTACGAACGTAGAGAAAAAAATCAATGGATATTTATGTGCTCTGCTGGAATCGAAAGAACTCTAGGCAAGATAGTCGTACGCTTGAAGCAATTGGGTTACGCTTATACACCATAAAATAAAATTCCGTAAATGAAAAAAGTCGAAATGAATTAAATATATATTTTACCGATATACAAATGTTAATAATTAATGTAAAATGTGTAATAAGCAAAGAATGAAGTATTTTAAAAATACATTTTGATGTAAGACTACTAATGTATATTATATCAATGCAACGGTTTAGTTTTTTATAGAAGAGGGGGCAAACGATCAGGAGGCCCACCATAAAGGTGAAGTCGCCGCCCATAGACACTCACGCGGCTGGGAGCTCGTGAGTGCGATGCCGGCCTTTAAAGAAAAATTGGGTAATGGAGGGGTAGGGGAAGAGGACGGGGGAGGGAAAAGGATGGGCATCGGAAGATCTCACTCACCGAATGAAACGCGAGTACAAAATGAACAAAGTCCAATTGCATCTGCATTGCAATTGCACTTTACGCCGGTTTTCTGTGAGAGAGTGGTGGTATTTCTCCGGCCGTGCCTGCCCATTCGGCTGAAACTCTAAGTAACAGCATGGCACTCCCACTCAAACTAATATAAAATATTTTTCTACTTCTTGATCCCCATTGTAACGCAACCCTTTGCTTTTAATTAACTGAAGGTTCGATATATCGACACTTCGCAACGTCCTTTGTTGAAAAAGTTTTCACGTTTAAGTTTTATTGCCTGCTTAATTAGGTATTTTATGGGGAAGGGGAAATAATGGTTTTTGGCAGGTTTTTTAATGCCATAAATCATTGGCGTAGCATAGTAAATTCCTCGTAAATTGGTTACTGTTGATAATATTAAGGTATATCTTAATGTTAAATAAATCGTGGAAATTTCAAATAACTAATGTGCTATGTGTTTTTTTAGCGTTAGTAAAAAAACCTTAGAGACAGAATTCTGAGACATGTAAACCATACAGAATTTCTATGTATTGTTAATAAGGAGATATGATGTTTGTATTAAATACGAGAGACATTTGTATTAAATAAAAATACCTATCGATTTTGAGTTTCTACAACCAATGTTGGGCTATTTTTGGAGGGTTTAATATCAAGATAGGAACAATGCGAGCCGGCCAATGAAAAATGTTTTAATAATCTGATAATTAAATGGATATTTTAACGAGTAAATTAACGCGCGCAACACCGCAGCAAACATCTAGAAAATTTATAACCAAAAAGAGACAAACTAGCACTCCATTAAAGCCGTTTTATCTCAAGCTAACAAGAACTGGCCAATTTCTCTTGAAAAATATGACACGCGGCAATTTATTTTTATCACAAAGCCGCTGTCGGGTGAAAAATGCGAAATTCTCAAGTCGCTTGTCATTCTTAACTTCTAGTGTAACGATGTAACTTCTACAACAGCTCTTCAAATCAAGTTAACGTAAGACGCCAAAGTTTCCACCGAATTTTTTCTTTTTCTTTTAAAACGAATTTACGAAACTTTTTTGATCAGATGCTATTGAATACATGTGAAAATACGTTTACAACTTTTTTATCGGTTAATGTTTGATTTTCTGCCACATTTCGATTGCCCAGAGCAGCCAATTTTTTTAACCAAGTATTGGTTAATTTTTATAAGGTCTAAGACGCTTAAACTGACTTCAGAGTATATCTTTTATTATATTTTAAAATACAACGAGGAAATGCCGCGAGTATTATGGGTACACGGTAAACTTTTTAAATTTATTTTTTGTTTATTTAAGTGAACTGCACACATATTGGAATATAATAATGTAGCTCATTTTATAAGATTTATCGTTTATTCTCACTATCCGTCTAGTCGCGGAAGCACCGAAGCAACATACACACTTAATAATTAACATATTATATAGATTTGAAAAATCTAACAATTACTATCTTAACAATTTCGTTATAGTTGAAATCAAAACGTTTATTCTTGACGAGAATCGAACCTGTTAACACAACGGTTATTAGCTATTAATTTAAACAGTCAAAATATAATAAGATATATTAACGGTATAACGGATTAATAACGGTCCAATAAATAGATACCTTTTTTTATATAGAAGAGGGGGCAAACGAGCAGGAGGCCCACCATAAAGGTGAAGTCGCCGCCCATGGACACTCATGTGTGCGTTGCCGGCCTTTTAGGGGCCATAAAGTGGGTTCTGAAGACGCTCATCCATTTGGTGATAGTCTACATATCTTCAGTCGCAAAATGTTGCAGACCTTGTCTCGACGCCAATAGCAAAACGCTTATTATTTTTCTTCTTTCATAGTTTGTGTGTATACTTTTGTTTTTTAATTGTTTATTGTCAAATTTTTTCATTCCTGTCCATACCTTCAATAAATGCACATACACATCTTGTGTGTTCTTGTATTTTTGTATGTGTGTTGTTGGTATGCCTTATAAATAAATAATAAATTTTAGGCGTATACTGTTGACGCAAGTGGTGGTAGTGTAGTGGTGAAATATATGATATATATCTGACACAAAGATATACTAAATCTATGTGTAATATATTTTTGGAATACCCGTCAAAAGTTGACGAGTTGAAAAGCCTTTAAGGCCCACTTAGGCCCCAGTGTTAAAATTCATTGACAAAAGGCCATTAAGTTATATTATCGACGCCATTAATGCCGAGACTGCCAATACCTGTTAAATTACTTGTAGCGAAAGGTCGTTATTAAGTCTGTCGTTATATGCCTTCAATTTACTCATGGTTCCTTTAAAGATTTTAGATAAAAGCCTTTTCTATTCAATAATGAAAAACCATAATTTTTCCAAGGGTTTTCTAAATTTGCCAATTTATCTAAATGATCATTACAACACAGCGCGTTTCATGAGACAATTCTTATCACGTCATGGAACCAGCTGCCCGCCACGGTATATCCGAACCATAACGACTAAGGTCCTTCAATAAAAGAGCGTACCACTCGCTTAAAGGCCAGCAACGCATTCTCGAGCCACGTCCCAGCCGCGTAAGTGTCTATGGGCGGTTATTTCACCTTTATTCATCCTGCTAGTTCTTTGAAAAAAAAAATAATGTCGTGTTCACGTAAAAGTCATATGAATTATAAAAGCGGTATAAATCGCAGATAAATACTCTATTCATTGTATAAAGCCACGACCAATTTGTTTCTCAATATTTTCATCATATGTTTCAATTTTGCTAAAGCGTTAATCCAAAACGGTCTAGCAAATACGCCCACATCGGGAACATAGTTCTATCAAATTTCTCGTCGGCTCTGCGAGGTTAGTCAATAGTCTTTGAGCATGTGCGGACTGAATGAACGCGGCAATAACTGGGCTATTGCATAATACCCGCAAAGATTAAGAGGCAGATACGAGACCGACTTACAAGTGAAGTTTATTCTCAAAAAAAGCAATTACTCTATTATTAATAATTATTTTATTCACTAGATTGTTGCAGAAATATAATTTGGCTCGCGGCACGATCAAGATCTGAATCTACACTCTATAATCTAGAATTTAGACTTAGAAAGACACTAAGTCAAAGTCAAAAAAATATTTATTCAATTAGGATTGTTAACAAGCAATTTTGAACGTTACTAAAACTAAGGTTATACACAGGGTTCACAGCCCGCCATAAGAACCCACAATAAATTGTATGTGTCATTTTTACGTTTCGTAAATTCGATCAAGATCGATTAAGATCGTAAATTACATCAATTAACAATCCGTGATATAATATGTTAAGCATAGTAACCCAAGCAGCGTTAAATAAAATATTGAATATAATAAAAATGCCTGAAAGCTCTGTTGGGTACCACTTGATATGTTTTGTATATATTGAAATGTGAAAGAAAAAACTGCACATAATCTGCCATATCTGTGAAAAACGAATCTATAGTGCATCAAAATGGGTACATCGCAGTAATATCGGATGGAGCTTTATGATATTCTGAGCTCCATTCGCATCTTTTAAAGATACTTGACTTCATTTAAGAATGGAAAGATTTCAATCAAGATTAATTAATAATTCTAGACAATTTTGTTATAATCTGTGCACCGGAGTAAACCAGAGTCTGCTCAGTTAAGAAACTTTATTTATGACACGCAACACCGGCTCCTTACATTATTGAGAAACTAAACAAAATGTCCGAATCAATATGACTTAGGGTCCTTCAGAAAGAAAGCGTACTAAACATTTGAAGGCCGGCAACACAATCCCACCATGAGATTTGTCTCTATAAAATTCACCACTTATTTTTGCAGTCCAGTCTCCCAGAAATTAATATTCGGATAGTGTCGGTGAGCCAAATTGTTGGATTAAAAAAAAATTACCTCAGCGCCCTTCCAACTCCCTTAGGTTTAGTACGCCACAGTATTATTTTGCGAATAGAAACAATGAATGATTTTAAACATCTGGCAATCGAACGTTTAAAAGAAGCAGAAAATTTCATTTCATCTTCGGCCTAGATACAGAATGCGAAATTCCACCCGTATCACCTTGATGTCTGTCGTTCCACCATTGCGCGTTTCGTAAGACATTTCTTACCATGCACCACCACGTTATGGAACAAGCTGCCCGCCACGGTATTTCTGAACCACTACGACTTCCTTCAAGAAAAGGGTTCCAGGGTCCTTCAAGAAAAAAACGTACAAATCCCATAAAGGCCGGCAACGCACTCACGAGCGCCCAGCCACATGAGTGTTCATGGGCGGCAAGTTCACCTTTATGGTGGGCCTCCTGCTCGTTTGTGCCCTCTTCTATAAAAAAAAGCTACACCGCAAAACCCATGTTGTGTGTCTATCACCTTGGTTACAATTAATAATGTACCCTTAACACTTTCCGCATATTCTATTAAGTCCGCATGTCTTGTTTAATATGCCATTCTGCGTAGCATTCAATTGTATTGGTTTTAACCGATATGGAGGCTATTGAAATTGAAAAGAATACTATAAATAAATAATTAAATAATAATAATTCTTAAAGAATATTTAGAGGACAAAGAACCTTGGAATGTGTCAGCAATACCATCAGGATATGTAATTATCTTATTAAATTAAGTATACAATGATTTGTAATTTGAATTATTCAAGTAATATAATTTTTATTTGAAATATCTTTTTCAAAAGAGCAGCTATCGAGTTTTGGGCGTTCCAAACCGATGTAGAAAATGAAGACTCAAAAGTGTCTTTTAAAGGAATTGAAAAAGCAACTTTATGTTTAAGAAAATCTACGATTATTATCTTATAATATTAATTATTTACGACTTTACATACATTTAGTTTGCATCTGACAGCTTTGTTGGCTTTGTTTCAAACAAAAAATATTTTTCAGGACAGGAGGCAAATGAATAGGCGGGTTACTTAAAACAAAGCGCTAACCACCCCCGGACGTACAAGGCGCCTAACTCGTAATGTTATAAGTAAAACTAATTTTCCTAGTATTTTTTATGCCATATTTTTGTGGGATACTTTACGCTTCGGATTATTGTTGCTATAATTGCACAAGAGAAGAGGACAAAGATTATTGCTAACATATTAATTTATGGTAATTAATATAATGACCACAGTTACATTTCGTATTTATACGGAAATTTTATATATGCGTATAGAAATATAATTAGGATGTGCATAGTCATAACACTATAAATAAGAAATCTTCCAAATTATGTTCCAAATTTGTCTTTCAATGAATTCAAAAACTTTATTAATTATTGAGCAATTGTTGGTCACTGAAACCTCTCGAATTGGCCTCTTCTGGCACTTTACACGAGTGATCGCTACGACTCGATTGGACAAATAAATATATTTATTGTAAGGCTTGTGTTCATTCGTTTCACACAAATTAACTACAAAAAACTTTTGAGTTTTCATTTAATACTTGTGCTAAACGTAAAATGAAACGAGTGGCCACTATCAAAGTAGGTTAAGTTAAATGTTACACCAACTTAGAAATAATGAATGAGTGAGCACACTTATCGTAAGGATATTTTCCACTTGTATGAAGAATATATATATATTTTTTTTATAGAAAAGGGGGCAAACGAGCAGGAGGCTCACCATAAAGGTGAACTCGCCGCCCATAGAGACTCACGGGGCTGGGAGCGCGTGAGTGCGTTGCCGGCCTTTAAAGGAAAATTGGGAAATGGGGTAGGGTAGGGGAAGATGACGGGGAAGGGGAAAGGATGGGCACCGGAAGATCTCAATCACCGAACGAAACGCGAATACAAAATGAACAAAGTCCAATTGCATCACTTTACGCCGGTTTTCTGTGAGAGAGTGGTATTTCTCCGGCCGTGCCTGCCCATTCGGCTGAAACTCTAAGTAACAGCATGGCACTCCCACTCAGACACATATAAACGCTGCCAAGATTTCTGTTAAAGGCAAACGTGTATATGAAAACGATTAAGCAATAATAACTCAGAGTTGTTCGTTCTCTTATCAAAGACATAGATAGATATATCATTCTGCTATATTATTAAAATGCCTACACTTGTGACGCCATTTTGTGACGCCACCTTGGGACACCATTTTATGTTGTCCTGTCAATGTTTAGTCTCCCTTAAAATTGTACTATTACATAAAACCTATTATTATCAAATGGTTATCATACAACTATTGCAACTCTTACAATATGCTAAATTGAATGCTGCTGATGAATATATATGATATTATTCTCGATTCTCTCTAATCATGGTATATGCCAGTCAAGGTGAGTATTCACACTTCCCAATCCTATCCGATCAGCCTCCTCACTATCATCTTTTAAATCACTTATTCGTAAGCATTTCTTGTATACAATGTAATTAATTATAATTCTAGATTTAAATTCGCATATTTTTGCTTTTTTAATTAATTTCATGTATGTTGAGTTTTTGTATTTTTTATTGTATACTTCGCACACATTGCGCCAGTGTAATTGATGTTTAAGTATTCTTTTATTGTGTGGGTTGACTGGAAGAAATCGCTTATTAGCAATAAGGCCGCCCGTTGCTTTTATATGTACTTACATCTACTAACGTCATTTATTTCTACTGTTTAAGTGCAATAAAGTGTAAATAAATAAATATGTATGTCTTTATATCATAGCATGACGTATGTTCAAGCTTTACAAGCATTTTACGGAAAATTAAGTCTCAGAGCAAAATGTATAAAATAACAAAAGTGAATAAATAAACAGTCGACACTCGAATGAACACTGATTTTGCGAAAATAGAAGAAAATCAAATTATTCCATTTCGCTGCAGCTACATGCAAATAATTAGTTGGGACGACTGTGTCATTTAATTTTGTCCAATATTTACAAACGGCTTGTAAATTCAGGCTTTAAGGAATGGTCTCGTGATATGAACACTTAAAATTTATCTCGATTATCGTCCTGTTTATACATCTATATATGGTATTAAACAAGATATTTTCTTCAAAGTCATTAGAATCAGAATATATATTGTTGATTTAATTATAACTAATAGTTCAGTTTCATTAATCGTATGAGGATTTTAGGTCAATGACAGCATCGCGACATTTATAAGGTTTTATAAATCTATGGTTTCATTTGGATCATTGACAGGAGGCTGCAAGTCGATATGATGTCTAGCCAAATATCAAATCCTTGGATACAATAAAGCACGGCCATGTATATTTATGCCACGATTGATGTGGTTTACAAGTATAAAATGGGTGAAAATGCAAAATCAAAGATGCATTTCCATTTGTAAGATTTGTTTTTTAATTGATTTATTTATATAGGTGGGTGATTATGTATAGGATTTATCTTTTTTTTCCAAAATGTACTTTACCGAAATTAGGGCAAATAAATATTACCATCCTTGTTTATCTTATTCACCCAATATAACATTGTTATTTATACTATCACGTTTCATACATAACATAATGTTTTAAAACATAAGGGGTGAGACGAGCCTGCGAGCTGCCAAAAAAGATAAAAATAAATATATCCTATGAAACAATACATTATATTACTAAATCTTATAATGTTATAGACTTTCGTAGTTTTTATTTCTTTTTTGCCTCGTGCTTCTTCTTATTCGCTGAGAGTGTTCGATTAAGTGCTTCTTGGGCGATTGCATCATCCCGTTCTTCTAATACTTCTGCTAAATCAGGACTCCACTGCGAATCTGAAATGAATTGTTTTTTTTTATTTACCATTTTCTTAAAACAGCAGATGTAGATAATGTGAATAGATCTATCTCTTCCAGGCAATCAACAAAGTGTTAATCTTCTATATCACAGATCTACTTCTCTTAGAAAAAAATGTGAAATAGTGGTTCAATTGTTTATTCAGATAGACACATGCAAACATTCTTTGGTAAAAAAAACCAACTATCATATTCAAAGATAAATTTTTTAATTAAGTAAATTAGGAGTTGTTCTTAAATCTAAATAACTCTACGCCTGATCGCGACCAAACTCATGAAACAGGCAAGAAAATCAACTTTTTAATTGCTGGTTATTATTTACGCACACACCAACAAAAAGTCTTTCTAGCAGCTGGCCTCTCTTCTTTTGTCGTCCCAGAACATGCATTTTATTATAGTGTTGCAGTTCATTCATTCGATCCATTGCTTCTTCTATTCTCTGCTGACGATTTTTCTGCGCCGTAACGGCTACCTCAGGTGTAATTACCGTTCTGTTGGCAAATCAATGTCATGAAAACATAGATCGTAGTAATAGTTCTGTTTGTTTTATTTAAAGGAAGAAACGTGAGACTGAAGGAGAAGGGAAGGACAATATAAAGGACCATTAGTAGAATAAAAATATTAAAGAAGCAAAAGTCTTGGTTTATTACTATTGTGTGAGCAGTTGAGAGGCAAAAGTTTTATCTTCAATTACTCAGTCAAACATAAATATTAGATGTATATTAAATGAGAATTGATATTTGTTCGTCCCTCGAGCATAGAACTTGCTCATAACAGGTTGCCGATTAAAATTAACCGATTTTTTGTGCATAAAATGAAATTATTAATAAATAACACACACTCTTACTTCATTTCCTCAATCTCTTCTTTGGTACAAAACGGAACAAAGTAAAGCGATATAAATTTATCCTTGAGCTGCTCTGGCATTGTTAAATAAAGTAATTCTTCTTCACTCTCTTCTTCCGCTTCATATTCTGCTATATAATATTACTTGATTACAAAAAATTAAAACTGATCTATAACTGACTGGAATAAAGTTTTAAATAATTAACGATTCACGTGTAAAGATCTAAACAGGAAGAAACACCACATCATCAGTACAAAAACTATTACTCTCGAATAAATAAGTCTGATGCCTTTTTGGACTTCTGGTAGACAGCTGGGGGGCTTGCACCAGTAAGAACTTCATTCAAAAAGCTCAACGTTTCCAAAGAGAAGTACTCATGGGCATATCAATGGTACGTTCCTAATGACGACCTCCATCGGGTCCTTTACGGACGTCGCCTATGTAATAAAAAGCTGGGTGTCACTATCGAAAGCTCCACCACAATGTTAATGTTGACCATTAAGCTCCTTGAATAGAGTTGTAAGTAGTGTTACCGGACACTTGCTACTGTTAAATACTTAAATCAGTAAACAAGGCTAGACTTAAATTACTTAAGTCTTACGAAAATAGGATTGTAATGTTCATGTCTCACGTAGGAGACGATTAATTCAAACCAACCAGCACTGTCGGTAGCGGGTGTCGGACCTTGTTGATGGGACACTTCTGGTTCATCTGAAATGTGTCAATTATAAGAATATAGTACAATCTGGTATTGGCGACTGTATACAGTATAATGATGGTGAAGAGGTATTGATAACCAATACCTTGGAACAGTACTTCAGACGTCATATGCAGTGTGTTTTTTTATTATTATAGGTGTTATTTGAATAGACCTCGGAAGAGACTGGATCAACACAGGCTCCTTGTGTGGGTTCCAGCGTCCGGTTTACTTTTATTTTTAGAAATAAATAATAAAAAAATAACTTAATTACAATAAATAGATAAATGTTAGTTATGATAATTTTACATCTTCAATATGTTATTGTTAACTGAAAGCATTTTAATATCTTAAAATTTGTTGAATTAAGGTCCAATTATTATACAGACGTAATTAATTCAAACTGTCGTTTAATTTAGTTAGGTAAGTAAAATGTTAGATATTTTAAAAAACGTACCTTTGTGTTCCCCTTCAAATTCTTCAAGGTACAGTTCCTATAAAACAATAATATAAGTATAACTGAATCGCCAAAAAAAAAAAACAAAATGTTATAAAAATATTGACTCTACATTTACTGCCAGCTTCCAAATCAAATGGCGCAGAGCGGTCGAGAATAACTAGAAACAAACTCTCCGCCACTCCTTAAATGTATGCTAGCAACAACAAGCTAGCATACATTTAAGCCTCGTAGCTATAAGAAAATTATTGATTTACACAAGTGATCGCAAAAACGATTCTATATGAAAAAAATAAGAACCTTAATAGTTATTATAAACAAATATTAGAGCAAAGTTTATAATGCCTTGATCATCCTTTGAGGCCTGTGACTGACAAGACTTTTGGGTCAGTAACAAGCCGGTTGTATCACGTCTAAACCCACTTTAACACCGAGTTAAAAGTTAGTTTTAAGCACACTAGCGTATGCTCTTGTGATTTTATTTAAATATCTTGAAACAAAATGATTACCTCTTTCATAGACATTGTGCTTTGGGATGGAAGAGCGGGCGAAGCTTCCAGGAATTCCGCACGGAATTCCTTTCTAAAGAGAAAGATTTCGTTTTAAATTTACAGTATAGTTGCTTCTTCTTAATAACATTAAAAATACGTTGAGTGTTAGTAATAATATACTACTAACGCTGCAACACATGTCTGTACACACCTTATATAGGCTCCTCTGGAATTCCTTCCCGGTTCTTTTGTATCCCA
Source organism: Leptophobia aripa (assembly GCA_951799465.1). NCBI lineage: Eukaryota > Metazoa > Arthropoda > Insecta > Lepidoptera > Pieridae > Leptophobia > Leptophobia aripa. The sequence goes on from OX637277.1 coordinate 571,766, forward strand.
GGACTTGCAAGCTGCCGCAAACCGTAGGTCCCTTTCGTCATCGCGACGGGCAGTGGAGCCACCTCCGATGGAGAGAGAGCACTCTAGTTCGACATATGCGTCACCCGGCAGTGGCTGCCGCTGTGGGGGTGGAGATTTATCCCGATCCTTAGCGGAATTCAGCTGAAAATTCGTCACATTAAATAAAACAGCCCGTTACCATTAACTCTCGTATACTGTTTGGATGTTCATGTTGTTTAATAGTCTGTACCGAAGTATCAGTAGCCAGGAAATGCATATACATTATCTATAAATACCGCTTCTGTTTTAAAAAAGCATTTCTTTCCCATTAGTATTCTTTAAACCCAGTGTTGACTTCAAAGAAATAATCCATACTAATAAATGCAAAAGTACGTATGTATGTATGTTACGCTTTCACGCTTAAACTACTTACCCGAGTTGAAGGGGTTGAAAGGGGATCGGAGTTTGTATAAAAAAATCACCTTTTATAAACCGTTTTTCCAATTTATTTTGATATTTAAACCACTAATAGTATACAATTCGTTGTATTAATTAATAAATAACCTTTTCTTTTACGGCCTTTTTGGGTGTGGTATCAATTTTAGTAAACTCCTGGGAATTGCGGACCTCATCCACCCTGTTCCACTGTTGTAAGGTCAATGGCCACCCGTTGGGAGCTATAACTCTGCAATATTTATGTCAATTCCCTATCAATATAGTTATAACTCTCATTATGTGATAACTTACTCAATCGTATACTGCCTCGGTTCTAATGCCATCTTGGCATCCTTAATCTAGAATAGAAAATTCACTTTAAGATAAATAAATTGGGTAAAGTTAAAAATATTAAACAACAAACCTTAGTTGATGACCTTATTTTCGGTCCGGCTGATGAGGGTTTCTGCTTAGGTATTCTCGAGGAGCGCGGACGCTCCGTTGACAATGTCGACTTGGGATCTGTCTGAAATCCCTTTAATACGCTTGAGTTTCGGAGAAAATAGTGCTACATTATATTTAACATTACCGCATTTAAGTTTGACGCCGACCGCTTATATGTTGTGGATATAAAAACATTAGGTGGCTTCGGTTGTAAACGGATGTACGGCCAGAATATCTCTCCTTTACCTGAACACCTGTCAATCTCTTCTATATCACCATCGGGCCCTTTCGATTTTAATACTGCCCGCATCTCCAACTAAATTTGATAAAACGTTAATTTATTAACTCCTTTTTGACAAGGTTTGGACGTTATCGAAACCGTATACGAATTATACAGGTATACATATATATCACATACGCAAAAACTAAACTACTAACTACTTAACTAAAACTAATACGTAAACTATTTATGTACAACATTTAAGGTTACCTAAAAGCTTAACTTAAATTTTATTAAACTAAGCAGGACTTTAGAACACCAATAATATTCTTTTATTAACATATCAATATCAATATATTAAATACCAAAAAATAAATAAAAATGGATATAATTTTTATAACATACTGTTAAAGTTAATGTTTTGTTCGCTTAAATAATAGTTACACGTATTAAATTTAATTCCCTGCTAAATATTATCTTTGTACTTTTTTTTAAATTAAATTTTCTTTAAATAATGTACGCTTAAATGTATTTTGTATTTTCCAATATTATTTCAATTAAATCCCTAGCGTAAATTCTTAGACATGACATCGTATACTTACTTCAGGTGAAGAAGAACTCGCTCTAAAACTGATAGCTTCATGTTTTGACGCTAATATCTGAACACCACCCAAAATATTTCTTCGGTTCGGTATGAAAATTTCATCAACATGCAGTTTACTCGCGGTTGGAAGTGGCATTTCCTTACAGATAACCTCATCATTATTACAAACGTGGAAGACATCTGACAAACTGGTCAGCACTGTCAACTGCCAGTGAACGTCGAAAGCTGATCCAGACGATTCAGTTATCGTTCCATGTCCCATAATGGTGTAACTGAAGCATAATGGTCTAACTGAAGCATAATGGTCTAACTGAAGCATAATGGTCTAACTGAAGCATAATGGTGAACACTTTTTATTATATTTAATAAAATATAACAGAGAAAACTCACCCATGGTCGTTGGGACGAAAATCAAAAGTAATGTGGGAATTGTATGCTTGAGGCATTTGGGTTCCTGTGTCATTGTCATATACTGCAAAGGTCCTGAACTGCAGCGTACTCTGAACGTCAAAGTGAACCTTGACAGGACTGTGACAATAGAATACACCTTGGAAATATGGAATCCATTTGCACTTTGGCGTCACTGGAGATGTGCCACTGTGCTGTTGCAGGCCATAGACACCGCTGAGGGCAGATGCAACCGAATAAGCATAACGTGCACCAGGAAACATGCCAAAAAACGTATTCATCAGTGCTGATAAGGTTTCCAATGTTCCAAAAGCATAATCCATTAACTGAAATGAATGTATCCTTCATAAATGTTATTCCATTACTGAATTCGATTAGTATGGTAGAACTAACAAGTTTTGTAATTTCAGGTGGTACAGCAAGTGGTGTTCTTAGACATTTTCTTGCCCAAGTACCACGCCAATGAGCTTGTATAACTCGAGCCGCCTCGTGCTTTCGTATGACTTTTTCCCTTTCTTCTTTCAGTACACCACAAGGCGCTTCCTCAGTTGCAAGCTCACATATATTTGAAAATATTGGATACTTTGGCGGGCTTAAAAGGCGGTCCATTGTGTTTTTATCTACTATGGGTTTTTCCTCAGTAACCTAGGATATTATTTATTTATTTATTTTTTTAGTTGAAGTAGATGATGTTAATAGATGTTATCATTACATGTTAAATTGTTTTATAATTGAATAATTGGACAAACGATTACTTTAACCATATCATATCGTGATTCTGTTTTTCCTACATTTTGTGTAACATTATAAAATTAATATAAGTCAATTACAGTCTCCACTTGCTGCTCTTCCTCCAACTGCTCAGATATATCAATTTCCTCTGCTTCTGGCAGGACGCAATCACATGGATCTATCAAAGCAATATCCCGCAACGAAGCTGGTGGTTTTGGTTTTAATGGAAAACCAAAATCAGGGTCATGGAAAAATGTCCTAAGAGTTGAACACACGGCTTTGAATTCATTGGGTAATAATTTCCGAATCAAAACAGCCTGCAACGCCTGACGGAACATCCAATGCAAAAATCTCTTTTCGTAACCAACTATTTTCCGATCCCATACTAAATCTGGCTGATATGAGCTAAAACATAATTTTCCATTATTTCAGTACAGTAAAACATAGTATTTATGAAATAAACAACTCACTTGTAAAACTCTCTATCATTAAAACCCAAAGTCACACTGGAACGTGGAGATCGAAACCAATTCGAAAACGCTGAACTCAGATTGTTGAGGAATTTCGATGCCCAAGGACACTCGCGGACAGCTGCCGATTGAATTATATCTCTAGTACCCAATACTAGAGTGGATTCGCTCAGTATCATGGCCGTCCAATTCATCCGAGAATGCACCCACACTCTTGAATACCAGACAAAATGAACCAAAGAACTCTACATTAAATCTAATAACGACGGGCGCACATACAAGGACGCACCTACAAAAATGGCGACCCGGTTCAAGAGCGACTTCAACACAATCATAACCTCTCGTCGTAATATAGGTTTTAGCCCTTGGTAGTTCACAATCAACGAACCATTCAAAAACTTCAAGAAATAAATATGCTGGTTCTATATGTTCCATAATAGGTGTACCAGAGTTGAAAAGAACTCTCGGATGAAGCATGGCCAAAGATATTCTCAGGATGTTTTCATCAGCATTGTCTACTTGAAGGTAGAGCGGTGCAGATTTCGGTGCTGGAATGTCCAGGCTTCTGTTTGGTGCTGCCTTTGTTACCCTCACTGGAGGACTACTGGCTGCTGTTGTATATTGGTACATTGATGGGAAAAATAAAATGTTGATATGTTTAATGTGGTTACAAATCTGAAATTTTTATTTTATTATCGACACAGCCTGGCAGCAAAATATACTGAATTAGTTTTAATAATTCAATTTTTATCGTTTTATTTGAGCGCTCACTTTAGGATATACTTGCATAAATTAAGAAAACCATTTTTGTTAAATAATTTTGAGAGGGGCTACGCAATTATTTTTTATTTAATGGTAATTCATTTGTGAACTTACTGCATCGAATTGTACCCATTCCCGTAGCTCCTCTTTCATATGTTGATTAGAGCTATTTAGATTGCCTGAACGATTTACATCTTTGGCTCCTTTTTTCATCTACAACATAAAATATAAATGTATCAAACCATACCAGCATAATAAGGTAAGCTTAAAGCGTTTGTACAAAATGGGTATAAAACAGATAAATTTGTGATAAATAAGAAACTAGTGACTCACCGGAGGATTAGCTTTATCGTGATACTCTCTAAACTGAAACGTTATCTAGAAAATTAAATTGCGTTACCATACAAAAGTCAAATGTCTAAAATCATTATTGAGTATAGTTAAAATTTATATTTTGAACTTCGGTCGAATAAATAAACAGAATTTTTAAAAAAATAATCATGTTCAATTCTCAAATTATTATCAAAATGATCTTTATGTTTCATTCATTCCATTATCTGGTGGACAAAGTCACAGAAAGGCATTTCCTATGTCAGAGATCCTTACACGAGATATGTCATTTGGATTTTGTATTTTACTTACAGATTCGGTACTCTGCACGTCAAGTAAATACGGGGCATGCGATTGCTTCAGCAGACCGTTAACTTTTAAGAACTTGGTACGAGGACAGTCGTAGGCGTCATACAAGCCGTGGTGACGGGCCCAGTCCACCCATCTATAGATTTTCCAATTCGGTATCTCTGAAGATAATTTACTTATGAATGCAAACATTCAAGTTTCAAATTGGAGTTCTTTTGTCTAATGTGTGCTACGAGCTACGAGGGTTTACCAGGCTCTGGCAATGGTTTCTTTAGAGGAAGATCCCGTGCCATATTCAAAAGCAGATGCATTTGATGCCCCGGTGAAATACCAGGTAGAGCGTAGGGTGGTAGAGCCTTCGTATCTTCTAATAATATCGTTGTTATTGAATTACGCTGTAAAATTTAAAATTTATACTCATATACAACAATATTAAGCTCTGCGTAGAGAGAGAGAGAGAATAGAAATGTCATCCGTACCAGATTCTGCCACGAAACACCCTTTTATAAAACCAGCTAGCAGGTACCTACGCAGATATCTTCAAGAACAGAGTGTATCTTTCCCTCAGAGGCCGGTAACACATCTTTAAGCCTTGCAGCACTGTTGGTGTCCGTGGGCTGCGGTTAACACTTTAGTCGTGACCCGCCTGCTCGTTCATAAATAAAATAAAGTACGTTTTCATTTATTGCGGAGAAATGCTAGAATGCGACTGATGAAACTCTAGAGTAATTGCCATAATTAAAAAAAAATCCGCAAAAATAAAACTAAGACCTTAGTAACTACAATTTTTTTGAACTGTTATAAAACTTAAGTAAACAAGTCTGTAACTTACCCTTACCGAAAATGTGTCCTTCATAGTAGTTTTTTTGGTACTTTTTGTCTTGATGGTGCTCATCATAGTGTCGCTGTCGTCATCCCAAGAGAACACAGGTACTTCTGACGTTAGCAACTCCCACAGACTCTGGGGATCTCCCCACTCACCTGAAATTATATGAACACAAATGAAAATAGTGCGGTTTTATCTTACGTCCTTAGGCACTCTATCCCCCAAATGATATAGGTAATGGATAAAATCGGTTTGACTTGTGATGATTGATGTGTCTTTTCATAAAACACTTGTATCATAATTAGAATTTGATATGAGCTAAATAAACTAATAAACATAATGTGAAGAATCTATCACAATTTATTTATTTTTGTATTTTTAACTAGGCAATGGCTGGCGTATCGGTCTTAAAAACAGAAGGCTTAAATCATATGGTTGGTAGTAGCCAAGCCGCCTTTGATTGAGAAGAAGGGAAGATTTTATAAATAATATTGAACTCGTTAATCACTCGCAACTGACGTAACTGACCACAGCTTAAAGCTCAAACTATTCCTCGCAGACTTTCAACTTGGTAATTGCGCGGAAAACTATTTAATGACATAGTTATTTCGTGCATTAACAGTACATAATCTTGTAAAAATCTAATATCGAACAAATATAAACTTGTCTAATTTAAAGACTAATTTAACTGTGCGTTTCTGAAGGCAGTTTCTGCGGAACAAAGACCGTACCTTCTCCCTTAAAGGCCGGCAACTCACTTGTGAGCCTCCTGCATTGCAGGTGTCCATGGGCCGCGGTTAGCACATCACTCGAAGTGATCCGCCTACTCGTTTGCCTCCTGTTTACATTTAAAACCAAAACGTATAAACTTTGCCGTCTGTGTGTTTAATCGTCACAAATTTATTGAGACGTTAATCTCCTTCCTTCTAGACTGAAACTTAATATCAAAAGTAAAATTAAACGTCAGTTCACCCGTGGTAATATAAGTCAGGTCCAACGCGCCAGTTAGCGCGTGCAATATATCAAACTCTGGCATCGATTCATCTTCCAAGTCCGCGCCCTCGTCCGAATTCATGTCGGGAGCGGCCAACTTAAGCAGCGCCTACAACATTATCATGAGCAATTATGCCTTTTTTGCATTTTACGCTTTTACCAGGCGCAAAACAAGAAATTTATATCTATATTTATTTTTATGTTTTATTTTATTTCTCAAACCCATACAGCACAACCACAGATTACATAATAATCATAGAATAATCACAAGAATATGATGTGAAATATTTTAAGTAAGGAACGAGTATGTATTGTGTGTATTAGTGTGTTTAATTGTATTGATTTGGGTGTGTATGAGTGGGGTGGACACTTTGATTAGTGTGTTCGTGAATAATTTTCTTTTTAGACTTAATGTTATCTGAACGAAGTTATAATTATTATTTTTTATCGAAATAAAATAAACATAAAAATTAATTTCTAAATGTATTTCTTAAGCTTTTCACAATGCTATTTGTAACGTATATGTAATATGAGATGATATTACATACTATATGTAATAAAACTGATTATATATGGGCTCGTAAATGTTGTCACAATATGTTTATTCTGTATCATATTTCTCAAAATCATTAGCCGCGTTCATGAATTGAATTAGATAATAACGGAATATATTATAATCTGTCATTTGTATAAAATCACTTTCTCAAACAATTAAGCGGAATATTCTATCAAAGAAAGCTACAAAAATATTTCGAACCCGGATTTTTTGGGCATAAGACGAAACAAACAACCTTACAAATAAGAAGAGGCCACAAGTGAACAACTGGCGCGGTCACGACGGGTGCCACCATCTTGGCTCCTGGTTTCGGGGGCGAGTGACAAATGATAGGAGAGAATGGAAGAAGAGGAGATTCCGTTGCGTCTATTGGCACCAGGTCACTGACCCACACGCAACGCCAGGCTCCCATGTAGAACAGACGAACGAGATAACACCCTGAAACATGACGTCAATATATTATATAGTTACTAACTGCCCCGGCAAACGTGATATCATAAAAATACTTTGAAAAATAGAGGCTGGTGATAAAAAGGTAAAAAATAAAAAATAAAAAAATACAACCCTAAAGGTTGTATTTTTTAAAAAGACTTGAAATATTTCTTTAAAATAGATGTTGGCTGGGAATCTCAGATCTACTCAATATGCTCACAAAATTTGATGAGAATCGGTCAAACCGTTCCGGAGTAGTATGGGAACGAACATTGTGACACGAGAATTTTATATATTAATAAGATGTACCGTTACAACCCACTAAATATATATTTATTTAATAAGGCACACCAACATCACACGTACAAACATAACTAAAACAAAACTACACGAACACACAAGGTATGTGCATAAATAAGAGATATGAAAATGAAAATTTTGACAAAAATATATTTAATAGCCTCGTTAAGATTTATTTGTAAAAGAGATACTAATCAATAAACTCTTAGTTAAGGGAAATAATAATTTAAAAAACATATATATTAATAACTCAATAATAGTTTGAATCTATCGTTTTGTAATATAATTATCATATATTATTTTGTAAACTAGATACATAATATATATTAAAGCTAGATACATATTATTATTATTATTTTTTTTTTGTATACTTCGCACCCTTTGCACCTGTCTTATTATATTTTAAGTATTCTTTTATCGTGTGGGTTGTCTGGAAGAGATCGCTTATTAGCGATAAGGCCGCCCGTTGCTCTTATATGTTCTTACATCTGTTAATGTCATTTGCTTCTAGTGTTTAAGTGTGATAAAGTGTTAAATAAATAAATAAAATAAATAAAGCTTTATTGTGCTATTATAAGTGACATGAAAATATAAATATCATTGACAATGGGATTGTATCGTAAACAAGGTTCGTCGTTTTTATTTAGAACGGGGTCTCGCACCTGTGTAACTGATATGATTACACGATATATGTACAATGAAGGTTTTACTACAAAGATCTTATTACTTCAGGAATGGACATCGCTCTTAAGACAACAAGGGTTATTGATCGCTACCATTAATTAAAATGTGTCACCAGTAAGATTCAAATTCAATTTAAAGTTAATTTAGTATTTTCCGTCATTTTTAAGATGTTTAAATAGTTTTATTGTTTTTTTTTTTTATAGAAGAGGGGGCAAACGAGCAGGAGGCCCACCATAAAGGTGAAGTCGCCGCCCATGGACACTCAAGTGGCTGGGAGCTCATGAGTGCGTTGCCGGCCTTTAAAGGAAAATTGGGAAATGGGGTAGGGTAGGGGAAGAGGACGGGGAAGGGGAAAGGATGGGCACCGGAAGATCTTAATTACCGAACGAAACGCGAGTACAAAATGAACAAAGTCCAATTGCATCACTTTACGCCGGGATTTATACGCTATTTTCTTGAAGGACCCTAAGTCGTAGTGGTTTGGAAATACCGTGGCGGGCAGCTTGTTCCATAACGTGGTGGTACGTGGTGAGAAATGTCTTACGAAACGCGCAGTGGTGGAACGACAGACATCAAGGTGATACGGGTGGAATTTCGCATTCTGCCTTGATGTCCGAAGATGAAATTTAGCTGCAGGTATTAATCCGAACAACTCCTCGGAACACACCCCATGGTAAATGCGATAGAAGATGCTGAGAGATCCAACATCTCTACGCAGCGCCAAAGGATCAAGCCGGTCGGAGAGTGACTGGTCAGCGACTAATCGAACCATTGTAATTTGAATAAGTTAATACGTTACGAAACAAGATAAAAAGCTTAAAATAAGATTTCCTTGAGTGATAATTTCCAGACACCTGTATTCTTCCGCATCAGACCATGAGAATATTCAACAATACGTATTATACGTATATGTGCAGCAAACAATTCTTGCCACTTTCAAATCTAGATTTGAAATCAAAGTTAAAAATCACTATATTGTTATTAAACCCTTCAAGGCTAATCGTTTAAGTTAAGATAAATACCATTTTTAGATAGCCCTGGTCGATGTTGTGTGCCACCTCCTGGCTTGAGACCTGGAGAATAAATGTGATATCGAGCCCTCCAGCCCTCGGGTGGTAGGTTAAATACGAAATTTTCCCATTGATTTTCCACCTGACAATATTAAGGTATTACCTTATTACAGCGTAAACTAAAAGGAAACTGTCTTTCACCTATTATTATTTATTTGAATAAAAAAAAAAAAATCATTTCCTTGTTTTCCTAAAAAAATTTAACGCTACACGATAACATTTAAAATATGCTCTCAAAACAATATTTGGAAAAAGATATGATATAGTTATACATAATGGAAAACATCCAACCGTTTTATTTACACGCCTTGTATGTCAATATTGTTTTAGTTTTCCGGATATTTGAATAATAGAGAAGAGACTGTATTAATAAAATATACTCACGGCAATATTATCAACACGTTCGAGAATATAACACATAGAAAGCACAGATCTGCAGAAGGAGGATCTCTGTATGACTTGGGCGTGACTCATCTGTATATCTATAATATTCATTTTTGCGATGTCACTGGCGTCCTGTGAGGGTAGTTATAAGATACACTTTAAACTTAAAAACTAATGTATACTAATGTGGGTTGTCTGGAAGATATCGCTTATTAGCGATAAGGCCGCCCGTTGCTCTTATACGTATTAACATCTACTAACAACTTCTACTTCTACTGTTTAAGTGCAATGATGTGTGAATAAATAAATAAATATACTTTCGTAGAATCACTTACATTTAAGACGATTCAAAATGGTCCTATGAACCTTAATAAAGATATTTTAATTTTGATACACATTTAATAGTTACTCAGGAGCGAGTTACATGCGACCCGAAGCTTAAATAAATTTTATCATTATTTTTTGTCGTAAGTAGTTCTTATACATTTATTTGAAACATTTAAAGATATTTCTTTCTTAAGTTTTACCTCGAATACAATGACCTCCGCGTCCCATCTCGTAAAAGCTAAGTCCTCAGCTCGGATCCATCCATTTTGGAACTGCCGTACAGAGCGAGGCAACGGCTGTGTCTGGTCATCCACCCATGATAGGTCAGGGTATGATTTACTAACTGGGATCTTACTTAATACGTGACTCGCTCGAAATGCTGCTGGACCCTTTAATAAACACACATTAATATATGTTAGCTCCAATAATTTTTAGGGTTGTGTGGCTCAAGAAGTTAAATCAAAGCCTAGATTGACTAGATTTCATGTTAGTCTAAGGCTTTTACTGTGTTTATATTGTTTCTTTCAAAAGGACAAAAATAAGTTCGGACTTCAATTATATAGTGAGTTCTATTATTGATGAAAAGAATAATGTAATATAAAAATACCTGTCCCCACGAATCAATGGATAATTCATTATCCCGAAACTCCCTGAAGGGACATTCCGTGGGATCCACTATGTATTCGACCAGTTGCTTCAAGTCGCCTTTCTTAGACATTTTCAAAGAAATATTAATGACACGCAACTAATTTACGCACCTGACATGTTCTATGATGTTTGTCTATGGTATTAGAAATTCAAGTAGGCTGTATATTGTATACTAGTTTGTGAATTCAGAATTTTGATGATTCTTAGATTGGTAATTGTTTTTATTTATTTATTCACACTTTATTTCACATAAACAGTAGCAGTAGAAGATGTTAATACCTGTTAATACATATAAGATCAACGGGCGGCCTTATCGCTAATAAGCGATCTCTTTCAGGCAACCCACAAAATTTATTTCCCACTTAATAACACTATAATGCAAATTGCAACGAAACAAATAAACAATATATATTGTAAAAGGCTTGCATACCAGCGATCTTTTCAGGCATCACCAAAAAGAAATTATTCGTCTCGATTTTTTTAAGTTCCGAATCATAACGGATAAATGATAGATAAAAAATTACTTTAAGGCTAGTTTGATATATTAAAAACAAGCTATATTTGTGTCAAACGGATATGTAACAACATTTAGAGGACAGGAAGCAAGCTGGTTTGCCGTGAAAGCCGTAATTATAAATTTATTATGTTCGTGTCATTTACGCTTTGATTGTAACTGGTCGATTAGTACAAAGACATATAAAAAACATAATTAGAAAATATACAAGAATGATTTTATAAAAAATCCGACGGTAGTGCATGTTAAAGTAAATTTTAACAACAAAGATTGTTGGAATGTCTTATCGCTCAGCGTCTTGACTGTTTTATTCTTGAGTAGCCTAATAGGGGTTTTGTATTTTGTATTTATCGTGTAACATTAGCATTTAAATAATTTATTTAAAGAGCAGCTATCGAGTTTCTTGCTCGTTGATAAGCCTTCCGAACCGGGGGTAATGTAAAACGATTTGAATAAACGATACTTGAATATAGATAAGCGTACCACTCTCTAAAGGGCCGGCAACGCACTCCCGAGGCCCCGGCCACGTGTATGTGTACTGCTCCTCGACACACAATCACTGGCTCGACAACTTACGATGTGCGCAGGCGGCGCGTCCGCTCTCTCCGATGGCTCGCACGGTAATAACTAATAACTAATAATGCCACGCGCCTTGACAACGAGACAGTGTATATGTATAGCATAGCTATTACTACAGCTGTAACCCAGTACAAACACTACAGGCGGCGACTTCACCTTTATGGTGGGCCTCCTGCGCGTTCCCTCTTCTATAAAAAATAAAAAAGACAGAGTTTGGGAAGTAAAAAAATCGGCAATCATAAATTAAACAAGACAGAAGTATTCTAAATGAGCGGAAAACTATGTATTATTAAATACTTGTAGTTTGTAAGGGCGTTAATTTTTATTGAACGTGTGGTTTATAATAATTTCACAGTTAAAAGCATGACCTTCTATCTCTATTCTCATGTAAACCATAAATATACGTATCAATTAAGATGTAAAATAATTGTTTCAAAGTTACATGCAACCATATTAAGGTCAGTTGCAAAATTTACCAAGTCGAGTGAAAGTGGTTTAGTGTGACCAGACTTGTTGAGCCGTCCCTCCGCCTCCACTGTAATTTAAATGGACGTTGAAGGGGATTCTGAAGTGAAACGACAGGTCTTTATAAACTGGTCGTGTGGCTGTACGAGGTAACTTGGCAGTTATTGATACAATTGTTAGATAAAGGGTTTATGTGGTTTTAAAGATTGATTTTATATTCACAACTTAAATGACATTAGATATTTTTAGTTCTGTATATATATTGTATAGACATTGTGCGCGTATTATTTAAATCAAATAAATAATAACTTTTTTGATATATTGAGACGAGAAGAATTGACAAGAAACACTCGGTCATTCTTTCAAATCGCCAAGTGCAAGGCATAAATGAGAGACGCGAAATTGAAAGTGTTATTACAGAGGTTGTGGAAACATAAAGCACAAATTACAAAACTGCTAAATGTCAATTAAAACTTGTTATAATGTCGGGTAACGTCGGTGTCGGTGTAACTTTGCTACCATTTTCGGTGCATACTTTCACCGCGTTGTAACAGACTACTTACTGACATGAATAACGAAAGTCATTTTCACAAAATTTAGAAATAATTTGCTTCCATATACACGATCTCAATAATAAATACACTTATTCTTACTTTTTTTTAATAACAAACGAACGAAGGTTTCAGTTGTTCTTTGTTGAGTTACTTAAAGTTATTACTGCGCTGTTAGCGAAATCATGCGACTTTATTCCTAGGCCTTATTTTATAAGTAATATTTTAATGTTATTAATACATGATTCTGGTGAAATTAAGCAAAATAAATTGCGATAACGTCTTCGATCATGGATCGTACTATCTCAATAAATAAATAAATAAAATAAAAAATAAATAAAAACTGCTAAGAATACCATTGCCACTATGGCACCTAAGGCCATTAAATAGTTTCGACTGAACGACGATATATCCTTTTTGGTTCGAGGAAATGCATAACTTCCTTTCTCTAAATAGGCCTAAACATGGGTCTTTAATCTTATAAATTACATTGAACTGACGTAGTCCATTATAATTAGAATATAGCCGTGTAAATTGACAATTTTCTTCCTTATAAAGTTTGTTAGATGTGAATTTTCATCTATCAATAAGTATGTAGGCATAAGTGGTAGGAATACCTTAAGTCAACTAAGTCTAAAAGTATACGATTTTTCTGATAATAGTAGATTAGTAATAATAATAGATTTAAGGCAGTATAGGGTAATGCAAAGCGAATATGTGCTGTTTAGGATTCGCCAATCATACTATACTTATTATAATCTAACATATATATATATATATATGTTAGATTATAATTAATAAATAAATGTTAATTATTATATCATTATAATAATATAATTGAGTGTGTACTGTAATTGAGCATAGGAAGTTGTTATGAAGCGTAAAAAAGATAATTTCTCATTGTCACCCATTGACATTCACTGGGTGAAAGGAATCACGTAAAATTTTATTAAAGTATTTTGGATGTATGACTTTAATAGTAATTTAAGGTAGGTGCAAATTAGTGGGCGGATCTGTGGACAGCTTCACGGTACTTACGTAAGTCAATGCCCTGCAGCCCGTTAGGGAAGGATTTAAAAGGGATGAGGAGATAGGGGAATTTTTGATACCTCATATCAATTTTGGGCTCTCAAACCCTTTGACCTATACAGGTGATGCATGGTACAGTTTTTTATGTGACCACTATCCAGCCATATGCCAAGGCTTGACCCTTCTTGACATTATGTAATTGATATATCGACTACTTCAAAAATATGATTACAGAATTGGGTTTTTGGTAAATGCAAATTGCCGTTAGACATTAAAACCCTTCAATTATGAATAACTCATGTTCATTTATAATAATTAATGCGATTACATAATTATCTTCAAGAATAGATAAAGCTTAATTGGAATGTCTTGTGTACAGTTGTACTATCATTTTCCTATTTGTGGTTTAATATTACGGTTTAATTAATTATTAATTATGTCATTTTTGTTTGAATTGCACAAAAATCTTTGTTTAATGTCGTTGTGTTTGTAAATAATAAGAACAAGTTATTTAAAAGAAAAAGGTTATTTTTCGTCAAAACTATATGGAGTACGGTCATCAGATGTAATTGTATGCATATAATTGAAAGTAATCCCGTTCAAACCATAGGAAGCAATAAAAATAAAAATTAATTAAAAACTACTTTCATTTTTATCACATTTATTATTCATAGCAAGTATCAAGACAGTTAGGTCCGATCGGCGTACGCGCACACATTTTGAATTGGTAACGACGCCGGGTGTACTTTCGGGCGAATATTCAGTCCATGGTTGTCTCTCCTCTGTGACAGACGGACAGTCGTGCACACATTATAAATAGAGAAATACAAGGGGAATTGTGATTGTGATCGTGATTATCTTGACGGCTTGTGCGGTACTTGAGTGCTTTGTGTTTTGAGTGTACGCGGAAATAACAATGGTGAGTTTGAAGCTTTTGTCAATTTTAAGTTTTGTCAAAACAACCCGTTTGTGAGCAGTTGACGGCCTTGTTTCATTCGATTTGGTAATAAATCGCTCTTTTTTATAATCGATTCCGTATCCTTGAATTGATTTTTTAGTTCGAGTTCGATTTAAATAATATGTAACTTTTATATGATGATAACATAAATTTTATAATTTAATTAAGAGCTTTTGTCGTATGTTTCAAAAGTTCTCGAAGTTCAGTTTTCGAAGGTCCCTTTTAAACCTTTGTTTTGCGGGTTTGGAAAGCTTTTCCTTGTTTACAAAGATTGTATTGACGATTTTTAAAAGGCAAATTTTTGGCTCAAATAAAAGAGAACTTACTGAAGCAATTAGTTTTCGAGAAATTTTAATTGGAACGAGACCGAAATATTTTAACATATGGTATAAGATATAACCGATTATTTTTAGTAAATTCGTAGATGTTTTCACGCAAATGATTTTGCATATCTGTCGTGTATTACCTGCGTCTAACCTTCACATTTTAAGACGTAAAACTGGACTGGAACTAGTTTTTATGTGTTGTATGCCAAAATTTTACAATTTATAAGAACCTTCCTTAAATTGATTTCTTAAGTTGATACAAACCGATGGAGATATGGTTTTAAGTACTGGGGACACGCTTACTTTTTTACGAAAAATAATAGAAATACTGTATATAGTACTATTCGTGAAAATTATAACGAAACTAGACATATAGAAATAGATTACACCGTATAATAGGTGAAACTTGATTTAAAAAAAAACGGATTTAATCGTAAATAATTTTACGGTTTTTTTCTATTAAAATATAGATTAAGTTTGTGTACTCGTATGGTTCCTCATTGGTTTTTAATTATATTTAAACTAATAATAGGTATTCTAAATACATCAGCACTAGAACGTTACAATGGGTAAAAACAAGGTTTCTCTTAGAGAAAGTGGCGGTCTGAACGTAGAAATCGCGAACGCTCTGTTCTATGCAAATTTCGACTTTATAATTATAGAAATATGAATTTTAATTGCTTGGCGTTCGGATTGTACATGTGACTTCTCTTAAATATTTGGAGCTTTTCATGATTCCATGAGTCCTATGTTTATCTTTTTTTACTCATGGCCTCGTGTTAGTGTAAATTGGGGCAAAAAGGAAAAAAAATCATCTATTCTCCGCTCCATTTGAGCTAAATTGTATGTTATAGCTGGAATGATTACGAAAAAAGTATTTAAGTGTTTTAATATCTTTACGGTGCTGATATGTTGAGCGAGAAAAGGACCAGCTTTTGGGTCACCGGTACGGACTTCCAGACGCCTACTTAATGCTTTGATTAGCTCATCTACCCTAAGGTCCAAAAGTGTCAATGGAAATAAATTCAAAGCAGGAAAGACTCCTGTACTTTGACCGATACATCTGCATTGCTACTTCACCACAAGAAACAAACTTTTAAATTTTATTTTTAGTTATAAAATTTCTTTATCAAT
Source organism: Leptophobia aripa (assembly GCA_951799465.1). Lineage (NCBI taxonomy): Eukaryota > Metazoa > Arthropoda > Insecta > Lepidoptera > Pieridae > Leptophobia > Leptophobia aripa. The sequence continues at coordinate 588,256 of OX637277.1, forward strand.
TTAAGACCAGTAACGCAAAAAAACATAAAACATTTGCCATGTAACGTAATACCAAGTTATAGCACATTAATATAAATCTAGCAAAAACTAAAATTACGATTTTAATAGAACATTTAATAACCTCAACCAAGATTAAAAATGTTACGAAATCCATTCATATCCGTTCGTAACTTAGATAAAGGCCACGAAATAGTTCTAGTATGTGTAGAGGTCATTCTATGTAGAAACAATGTTATTGAAGAATTACACGTTACTAAGAGATTGAAGTTGTTGACTTATCGACGGCTGTCAGCAATCTTCCAATATGGAGTTTTTATAATAAAGAAGGCACGAAAATTTCGTGGGGACAGTTTAATATTATCAAGAAAAGTGCGTACCACAAGATTGGCGACGCACTTACTATCAAATCAAAAATAACTTTATCAATGTAAGTTATAGAAAAATTTACTCTACGGTGATTTTACTCTGCCCTCTCTAATCCTTATTTAAAAAAAAATGTCACAGTTAAAAAAAACAGGTTACGGTCTATCAAACTGCGTAATCCCAATTTGACAAAGATTGTTTTGATTATCAAATCCCGGCGAGACGTGTTTCAACTCAAACTCAAAATATCTTTATTCAAGTAGGTCTTTATAAAGACACTTTTGAATCGTCAATTTTTACACTACCACCGGTTCGGAAGGCAGTCATCTACCGAGAAAAACCGGCAAGAAACTCGATAGCTGCTCTTTTAAAATAAACAATTAATACAAAATTGTGTTACTGACAATTAAAATAACAAAGCATTGTAAGGCTCAGTACTCAAGAATTGAACTGTCCCGATGCTGAGCCAATTGCCGACACGTTAAAGGGATCTTTGTCCTCTAAATATTCGTTTACGGTATAGTATACCTTTGCAACCAAAATACCCTTTACGCGCGTTTTAAATTTGTTTGATTTGTTCATACACGGAATATATACAATACGTCTTCATATAATCAACACATTTTAAAATCGTTCAAAAACAGGATCCGCGTAGTTTGAAATATTTCTGGGAACTTGTCTGTGACCGTACTTTATGATGCTATTGCCTTGTACAATGTATGGTATATACAATATAATTATATTCAAGTAAAGCTTGCATTTTACTTAATACAATATTAAAATAACCTTCCTTTTCAACATTTTTAACTTATTATCACATTTTTATAGGCTTTAAGTGTAATTTGCTCTTCTCTGTGTAAATTAACGGTCATGCATTGTATTTAAAGAAATAAATCAAAACAAACTTGGGATAATTGAATAACAGAAAATTGTGACTTAACACAAAAATTTCTCGGTTAACTTAATAGGAACTTGACTTATGAAATGTAGCCTTGCAATTATTATAATAATTTAACGCTTTTATTATATCATTACGACTAGGAAATGACCTTATTAGCGTTTACCAGTTTAAATTAAGGTTAAGCCCACTTAATCTCTACCCGTCTTATCATAGCTAAAAATCTTATTACTAATTTTGTGTTTGATCCATATTCGAGGAATTACATGAAAATCTCTTGATTTATTAATATTTATATAAGCGAAAGTGTGTTCGCCTCCGAACCTATTAAATACGAACGAATGATACGAAGATTTAACGAAGGTAGTACTTGTTAAATGTTAAGCGAATTAATTCAATAATGAGTTACGTAACCCTGATGACGATTCAAAAAAAAAAGGCGAAACTGACCCAAAATTTGTTGTAGTTACGTAATTTAAAATTCAATCCAGATCAAACATGTACTCTTACTGCAATTAAACATTAAGCAACAATGCATTTTAAGTTTCTGTTTCATTAAGCAATCCAGAAGTCTGAAAGCATTTATATATTCAACTTATTATATTAAAATAATAGTATACAATATAACAATACAAATAGACATTAACATACAATATTTTTTGTTGTTTTGATAAAAATATGTCACCAATTCTATATTAGAAGCAATTTATATTTTGCATCTGTTGTCGGCTTCTTCTTTTGACATTAGCTGTGTTTTCATTATAGACTTCGGATTACCAAAATCAGAGTTATGAGAGTTAATAATAAAGTATTAATTCGAACCAGGATAAAACTTAAGCTTATCTTAGATATTAATGGATTCATATAGTTATTTGTATATAAGAATCTAAACTATTCCGAGCCTGTATGTTAGGAGACGTATATTTCTTCGTTAGTAGTATAAGTTTGGTCAGTATGGTGGTCATAGACACTTTTTGACGTAATATTTAAGTGTTATAATATCAAAAGATATAATAGTAGACTTAGTTTTAAGTTCTAACCGCCTCAATATCTAGCCTGATATCGCAACTGTCTGCATTATTCTTGTGAAAGTTGACGTAACAGATAAAGTCGATGTTGCTTCAGCGACAGTTACTGTTTATTGACGATTACTATAATAAATGCAATCATAACAATATAAAATTATGCTGTAAGCTTACAAGTTATTTTGAAAAGTTTGAAATAGGCTTTTCGTAAAATGAAATATGTATAATAAAAATTGCGTAAATAAAATTTGTTAGGTTAAGGTTATGACAAGGGTAAACTTATATCAATTAGCAAAAAATGAATATTAGCCATTGAATGAATATTATTTGGATATAATAAGGCTTATATAACTTTTTGAATATAAAAAGTATATCAGTCACAACGTAATAACTAGTAGTCGGTAGCACTCTACTGAGTCGGTAGGGTCAGCACCCTACAACATATAAAATGTACGCATTATTAAGCTTTTGCAGTCCGCTGCTTCGGCCAAACAATCGTAAAGTGTGAACAGAAATGTGGAAACAACAAAAAAATATACAGGTAGGTATAATTTATTATGGTCAAAAAAAAGATGTAGTAACATCAGAAATTGAATAACTCTTTGTAAGCGTGAAAAGTAGAGTCAACATATTCACTATTTTCATTATGAATATTCACGGCTCGTCTGTGCGCCCATTGAAGCGTTGCGTTCGAGACACGTGTTATATTATTAGGTCAGGAACGTCAGCAGAAAACGCATGCTCCTGTATACAATAATTTAGTACATTTCTGTCTGACAAACGTTAGACTTGGCTTATTCACATAAGACATTTGTAAATAAATTAAAAATTAAATTAAATTCTATCATAAAATCAAAAAGCAATAATCTTTACATATGAATAACACGTAAAAACCTCGTTTGACCATGTCACATATATGTTTAACTGAATTTGCATTTATAATATTGTCAATAATTGGTAACCGGTTGCGATTTGTTTATTATTTTATAGCATCTCCGTCTTAACGATTTGTCTTGAGTTACATCGATCGAACAATACTTAACATATTGATTATATTTTTTTCATTTCAATTTACACCATTGTTTTGTCGTTGGGTTTACTAAGTCGACACTTAGTTCGTATGTTTAAAAAAACAAAAATATAATATCTTATACACTTATTGGTGAGACCATTGTTTTAAGTAAGTAGTTATGATTAAGTTATTATTAGTTTCGTTTATCAAACGCAATATTTTGTTTTTACGGATACTACGTAAAAGAGCAGCAATAGACATATTAAGACGTCACATGCAATTCTTTGACAAAGATAAAGTAAAAGTTTGTGTGCCGACTGTACACAAGTAATTGTATTCTTTCATGTGTCATATTTGATTCGTTATATTTTCCTATATAATCGAATTGTTTGATTGGAGGTTTTCGCGTTGAGAATTTAATTCCCCACTTTTAATAGCAATACAATTTAAAGTGAAAGTTTTAACTTTATAATTAAGAAGAATCACAATTATTTCAGGAAATATATCCCAGTATCGATTAATTCACTACATTTATTTATAGCAGACTATCTGTTTATCGCCTTACAACATGACTACATGCAGCGGGCTGTTCTAGTTATAACATAAATGTGTGCTTCTTTTACGTTACGTACGTTACGTTTCATTTACGTTACGTTAAGTGTACGTGCACCATGCTTACCGGTAGTAAAGATTTTTTTTATTTTATTGTTTTATATAATATGTAATATTTGATTCGGAATGCATTCGCTGGAGTATGATACAGCTCTTTACAACCGTTGTGTAGAAACATATATTAGCGATTTAATGGAGCTTAAAATGTAAGTAACTTTTGCTTTTACAGTTAATGCATAGTAAAATCGATCAGTCATGATTTGTACTACAATAAATACATGTATATACTTAATCTCTTCAGATTTTATCTCAATACCACATAAAGACATCATCACGTCAAAACAAGATTTATAAGTGTCAAGTTAAAACTTTACAGGCGATTTATTCAATAGTAAACTTTATCACAAGCATATAGAGTGTTAATAGCATTGTGTTTCATACGCAGATGACCAATATGGTCTTTGGTTTCAAATGTCAGGGTTTACAAGTTAACATTCACACATCTCGCATTTTACGTTTCAATTTTCAACTTATAATATTGTTGAAAATTGTATTTAGGATTTTCAATACTGGCCAAGTAAGTTCTGTTTTATTTACATCCCTGTAACGATACAAATACAGTGTAAACTTTATATAACGACACTGGGGGGTTTGTGCATTTTATGGCGTTATAAGGAATGGTTGTTGAATGGAGAGAAGAATCAGATCAGATCTGTTTGTCCGTGGGCAAAAGATTGTATAGGATAATGCCAATGCAGTACATATATTTTACGTATAAAATATATTATACACATATTGTTACATTACATATAAATATTTATACATCTTGTATTGGCTTGTTTTTAATTGTAATCGTTACTAATATTTGTGGTTTGCCTGTAAGAGATCGCTTTATAAGGCCGCCCGTTGCTCTTAAATGTGCTAACGTCTTTTAACATTATCAACTTCTACTGTTTTTGTGCAATTCTGTAAATAAATATTTACTTTACTATTTTGTTGCAAATTTTGTTATGATTTTCTTTAGTACAATTCTGTTGTTATTAACAATCGTGTTGTGGAAGGTGGTACCTTCTCCACAAAGGCTCCGAGGCAAGAACCTTCGAGTAGCTTATATATAATTCTGTACTTAACTATGAAGTTAATGTTCAAATTCAATACTGCATAAGTATATGTTGCCGTAGTATGTGTTTGACATTAACTTTCACGATAATTTCACTTTCACAAGGTTGATTTGCATGTCACTAGCTAACGTATTGCAAATATTATTAATTTCTAATAATAATCAATTTTAATAGGTCTTTGAAAATTAATTTAAAAGTATTTGTAACCAACTGAGTTTCAGATCGGTCTCTGACACCGTAGCCTTATCTGAAAATTGAACCCAGAAGTGCTTACAAAATATATAAATAGATTAAGGCAGTGGTTCCCACGTGGGGCGTACGCCCCACTGGGGGGGCAATTGGAGGGGGGCATTTTTTCAGTTAAAATTACCCCTCTAGTTAAGGGGATTTAATATCTTTGCATGGGTTAGGGGGGCATTTTCTTATTTTTGCACGTGTTAGGGGGGCATATATATATATATATGGGGTATTTAGCAATCATGGTTACAATAACTCTCTACGTATAATTGGATCCAACCAGTTTTATACAAACTTGCGTAAAGCAGAGATATTTTCTAATTAACTAAGCAATTTTGATTCGATAAAAACGAATTATGATTCCATAATAAACCACGGCATTTTGCGGTTGGTTATACAATAATAAATTGTTAAGCAGCTACTTCCTGATTGTGGTGAAAGAATTTTTATTAAATAAGTAATTTTTAAATAACGTTACGATGGTGAAACAAATGCTACGTAATGTTAGTTATGAATAAAAAGTCGTCGGCGTTATTTATTTGTTTGAAATAATGTTTTTTTTATTAGAATCTAAATTTACTCAAGTACTTTAATAGTTGTTTTAATATATCAATATATAAATCTGAAGTGTTGGTCTAAGCCAATGATTTGATTGGAGGTATTGCTTTGTTTATCTGTTTACCAAGAAAGACTTCACTGTGTACACTTTTGCAAGAATCAGGTGTTGTAAACATTTCTCTGAAGCTCCTATTTACACGTATTAACCGCGTATGTTTAAACACTAACATTTAACCACGTACATTTAACCGCGTATGTTTAATTGCGTATGTTTAACCGCGTAGCAATACTCATAACAATGTAATATACATTAACAACGATTTGCACAATAGAAACGTATGCAGCGAAAAAAGTCACGGCCATTGGTCAATCACCCATTTAGTACAACCTAAGTTTCAACGTTCATTAGTTCGTGACTAAAATTACAAGCAGATTTAAATTTTAATCGCCTTCATATAGATGTCATAGTCGATTGGATTGAACCATTTGGCAATAAATAAGGAATTCGAAAGGGTTATTTTGACTGCATTTAATTATAATCATTAGTTTAGTTAACTGCTGTTCTTGTTGCTTTATCAGGGGAATGCTATTTTTTTGTAACTTTAATATGTATCATACTTATACCGAATTAAGGGCTATAATTAGACGCCAATCGAACAGGTAAATGCTATTACAATAGATACTTTTCGTAGTATAAATTGACAGAAGGCTATTCTTGCCAATTGCAACAAAAGAATTACAATAGTACAATGATGAGCTTTCTAGAAGAACTTTTAAGCTTCACAGAAAATAAGAACTCAGTTCATTTCTAAACCACCTTTGTTTTACATAACGATATAACAATACGTCTTAGAATTCAATTTAAACTAAGCCGATACAAATTATGAATATTTAGTGGTGGGATTGTGCAAGCGATGTCGAAACACAAGGCCAGCTGGTGAGGACAAATGGACGGTCAGCATCAAAATCTTAATGCCTAAAAAGCTATAATGGTATATTCGTGGCACAATCATGTAGTACTATCATGTGAATATTAAAGAAATTTCCGCAATTATACAGAATCCAGTCAAGTTTTCCGTAAAAATATCGTTAAGCCTCACTCCTCCCTTGATTTTGACTTTGAAATGTAATAAAGCACATTGAGAACTTAAAATCGCGTGTCAGTAAAATCTGAAATATGAACAATAAAAATTATCTATAAAACAGGAGAATACAACTCAGGCCGATCTTACATTGTACATACAGATGGTACATTCTAAAACATGCTTGCCGATTAAAAGGAGTGGCGTAGAGTTTCCTGCCAGTTCTTCTCGTCCGTTCTAGTATATGTATAGTCAATAGTTTATATATTTTTTTTTTATTTAACGATTCATAAGTGTAGAATCAAGATATTTTTGATTTTTAAAAGGAACTTGTTAAATTATGTATGAATCCTAAATCATACCAAATAACTTAGTAAGTCACGTACTGTTATAATACCAGTAATTTAGGTGAAAAGTGTAAGCTGCACTTGAACAAACATCAATACATATTGCATTGATGTCGTGTACAAATTATACAATTAATCCCTTTACAATGTGGCGAGCGTTAATTATATTTTTGTCAACGATTGTATGACACTTATCTTCTCTATGATTATTTTTAGGAATAAATGGTTGAAAATCTTTAAAATTGTTTATTTTAAAAGAGCAGCTATCGAGTTTCTTGACGGTTCTTCTCGGTAGATTGACTGCCTTCCTAACCGGTGGTCGTGTAAAAATTGACGATTCAAAAGTGTCTTTATAAAGACCTACTTGAATAAAGATATTTTGAGTTTGAGTTTGAAAGGGTTTTTAAATATATATATTTTTATATGTAAAACAAAAATAAACCTAATCCCAGTTTTCCACTTGACACTGCTTCGCATTTGCGAATTTTCAATACAATTTTGACAATAGTTGGCAAATTACACAAAGCCCGGGATCTAGATTGTCCTCATAAATATGCAACGGTAGCAATTAATATTCGAATAGTTCCAAATTAAATATTTGTTTGTATAACCGATAGTTTGATAACGGTCGCAAACAATTTATTGAAAGCAATTGGTATAAAAATCGATAAAACTTTTCTATGTGGACATTGTATGCAACTTTGTTATTTATGACTATGCTTCGACTGAAATGGAGATTTATATAATAAATGGCCGTTATTGTACCCATGTCCGATCAAAATAAAAAAATACATGTCGGAGGAAAGCTAGATGTTATCACATATTAATAGCTTATGACAAAATATAACAATATTGATCTCTTTAAAAATCTTCATACCATATCAATCTCATTAATTAGTCTATTAATTATTTAAATCATTTGTCAAGAATTTAAAAGTGCGTTTGGGTATTGACCAATCAGAGCAGGGCTAGATACGATTGAGTTCTGGACGCCATCTTGCGGTGGGGACTGTGCGTTCGGTAATCAAAGGCCCGTCTTTGGAAAACCATTGTACTCCAAGTTTGACCGTGTTATACCGTGTTTTTGTTCTTGCACTCCCATTTCTAGAAGAAGAATGATAATTCTCAATTGGCTTAGTGGGCGTCATAATATGGGTATAAGCGAGCATATTCCTTTGTATAAACTAGTCCAAGAAACACTTAAGCACTCACCCAGAGCTTAGCATTAAATGTATTGATTGCTTATTAGATATAGATAATAATTCGGAATATAGAAATCTATTAGTAATCCCTAGGGGAGTTTTAAAAATTTTGAAAGTGAATGTACAATTCACGACACATTCACACATGACTCAGTACTTTTACCACTTTCTTCAACGTCTCGATTTCGAACGTTGTCATACAATGCTTAACGCTTTCTGTTTGAACGACTGCCTACGGATTTGGAGTTCAGTATTGATTTTTACCATTTGTATTTTTACAAAAACAACCAGTCCTACATATTTTAGACTGCATCTTTATGTTGTTAAGATGAAAACACAATACTTTAGTGGTTCAGCAGATTATAAATACCGATTTTTGTATGTAAGAATCGTGAATTTTGTTCCAAATAAAAGTATTTTCAACAAATTGGAGATGGTATGAAAATTCAAAATGAATAAACAAGTTTACAAAGTAATATTTGAAAATTATTTCAGTAATAGCGAACTTACTCCTGAATTACATAAGTTATATGACATATGGCGTAGATATGATATATATTGAATTTAAGCCTAAGACTAGTTGTGAGGTAGTAAATAACATTATTGTGTAATATCATGAAGCAGTAATCATATTACAAAACCGCGGACATTGCGTACTCTGTTGACCGGGTCTTAAGACACATATTGCTACACCTTCAATGGATGTTGCCCTTGGGGAAAAAAAGTATTCGGAGACTACCCGGCTATGTCAACTTTGAAGCGACGTATGAACGTATGGTGAAATTACTAAAACATAAAAAATTCATTAATAAAAGCTTTTAAATTTAAAAAAAAAACGTGTCATTACTGAAACTGAAACAAAAACAAAAGATTCCTCATGAAATGAGCGTACCAATACCTAAAAGGCCAGCAACGCACTCACGAGTGTCTATGTGCGACGACTTCACCTTTATGGTGCGGCTTCTGCTTGCACGATAAAGGTGAAGTCGTCGCTCTTAAAAACAGATAGAGGCAATTCATTAAAATAATAAATAGACACAGAAATGTCTACATCATGATAAGAAAGAAGATATAAATTATATCTTGATCTCAAAGAGTAGTGTCATTGACCCCCAGTCCGGTTGACCCAGTGGCTGACCAACTATGAAAGTTGGAGGCAAGGACAAATTGTGTAAACAAACGTTTGACATACATTTAAAAAGAAAGAAGATTCACTTTAAAATGAACATACGCACACAGACACTAACGCATTAACTAAATAATATAGATTTAAAAATAAAAACTAAAAACAATACGGAAAATTGAACAGTCACAAGGTAATAGTTATTTAAAACGCGCGTAAAGGGTATTTTGGTTGAAAAGGCATACTATACCGTAAACGAATATTTAGAGGACAAAGATCCCTTTAATGTGTCGGCAATTGGCTCAGCATCGGGACAGTTCAATTCTAGCCTTACAATGCTTTGTTATTTTAATTGTCAGTAACACAATTTTGTATTAATTGTTTATTTTAAAAGAGCAGCTATCGAGTTTCTTGCCGTTTCTTCTCGGTAGATGACTGCCTTCCGAACCGGTGGTAGTGTAAAAATTGACGATTCAAAAGTGTCTTTATAAAGACCTACTTGAAAAAAGATATTTTGAGTTTGTGTTTGAGTTTATATTTATTTCACTTTGCATAAATAAAGCTAGAATAAAGATTTCATCTATTCTTTTCAATTAAGTCAAATTTTAAAAAATGTGCAATCTTTCGACAGGAGATGAAAATGAATATTCAAATCATTGTAGCAGTTATAAATATGTTATCTTTAATAATTCAAAATCAAATAAAAAGAGATATTTTCTTATTTCAATGTAGGAGTACACTGGTTAAATCAACTAATTATTAACTCTCACTCGCCTTGGGCCGAAAGAAAGAAAATTAATGTACTAATGGAACAATTAATTTGCAATTACGCTTTTTAAGTAGTAACATGAAAATAATTAACTGTTAATTAACATAAAGATCTTAATTGAGTTAAGGCCAAAATTACCAAATTATATACGTTCAAAATCACAAAATATCGAGATTACATTTAAATATTTTCACTTGTTTGTATGGAATTCATATTGACAATACAAAAATGCTTAATATTGTATAATAATACATTATAAATATAACGTGTAACGTATATATATACGTTAAATGAAAAATCTAAACATTTCATTATACAAAACATAAGTAATTTATATAATTATATGTTATTAATAATAAAATATTAATAACATATATAATATACATTCAGTTTTTATTCATTAAAGTTACATTGTCATAACTAATGAAATCACAAAATAGATAAAACTTTTCTTTTAAACGAGATAATACGAATGAAACTGTCAAAGAACTCGTAAATTATAAACATTGAGTAATGAAAAGGTTGAGTTATTCCCGAGTATTGTCGAGTCAGTGTTCAGTTACAGGGTCAATGCACGAGGTAACGCCACAAAGCCTTATTTTTAAGGATTCAACCTTTTAGAACCTTTACACCATACGATTTATTTACTACTAGTAAGTACTACTATCTATGGTCACGACTTACTACTTTTACGATAGACCATAAGATCTATGTGTCTATGACCTAAGTGTATTTATATTATTTTATATCAGTAATTAACTATTATTCGTTGGTCGAGTGGCTAGCTTTGGAAAGCTTGTGTTATGTGAGCTTAAATAACGCTGCTTTAATATCCGACAAATATTTTTAAAACACATCGATGGCCATACTGGAGATCGACCTACTGTTTATGGTGACCAGTGACCCAAATCATCAAGATGTTGCCATTAATCATTCACCCATATGACCTTGACATGATGACCTTGAAACACACAGAAATGTGTTAATTTCATTTTTCTTATCATATATAAAACATTTAATTCTATGGTATTACATCTAATATATAAAATTCTCGTTTCACAGTTTTCGTTCCCTTGCTCCTCCGAAACGGGTCGACCAATTCTCCTGAAATTTTCTGAGCATATTGAGTAGGTCTGAGAATCGGACAACATCTATTTTTATAGACATTTTTAGCCCAATGGCGCCCAACTGCTAAATAATGTTTTATTTCCAGTACAGTGAACAACTGTGTCTTTGGAACTGACGTTATAAAAAATATACACCCAACTATAAACAAATATCTTATCCCCTGACAATTGTTCTTATCTAAATCTTAATTATAAAAATTATAAAAATAACTAAATTATAATAACTCCGCTCTGAATTTGTTCCGACATACTATCGGGGTCGGACAGTGAAAGTGTACCCGTTACGGACATTTGTATTTTTTACATTATACTCTCGGTGAAAGAAAAGGACTTTGAATACAAGCTGAGTATAAGCAATTCAATGTATGAGACACGTATTATCTTGGCTTCATTTCGGGTGATATTGTGAAACAAAGAGCTTTTGTTTATATATGTTTGTATTGTACGTTGAAAAGAATATACATTACTAACATATGTTTGTAAAACATATGTTTTTTTTGTAAAAGAAATATAAGTGCAATGTGTTAAGGCCTCAATCAGGCATGGACTTTTTCTATATTTTCTCTTTTCCAAATTTCATTTAATGTTGAAGTTGTTCATCTAATATTGAAGTGGCTTGCGGATGTTATAATCCTTAGAAGCCTCAAAAACTAAAACAATAACTAAGCAGCATATTGAATTATCCATAATAAATGTGTTATCTAACACATAAATGTTTTATATTATTATTATTTATGAAAGTGTTTGTTTTATGTAACAGGAGGTAAACGAGCAGGCGGGTCTGTTTTGTAATATGTGTGTTGACAGAGATAAGTACAAATAACATGAGTGCAAAGTGTTACTACGGCCTCAATCATCTATTTACTTTAATTAAATACGATTTTAATTTAAAATAATGAATCCTTATACGTGAAAAGCATGTTTGTTACATTTTATACAATTTATATTTTGATCGATAAATTAATTGTAATATTTGGCGGTTAAAATTTTTTATTGAAATGTTATCATTCCACAAGAGTACAAACCACTAAAATAAGGCTTCGGTTTTATATAAAATTCGTAAATAAATATCTAGCGTCTACAGCGAAAATTTCATAAGTCTCCATGCGTTTAAATTGCATGGAAAGTAACGAACGACCTCGCAGTTTACCGACGAGGACGGCGCCGAGAATGTGAACGTTTCGCTTGTTCGTGATAACAATGATTAGGATTAATTCTTTATAGATCTTGATATGTGCCTGAAACCCTGACGATCTGAACAATAAGAAAATGGGATATGTACTTCCACTTTATGGGTTAATAATTTGATACGTATGCCTTGTATGTTGATACCCATCTCAGACTTAACTAAAACGTAAACGGCTTAGCGAATTTAATATAAGAGTGTATTTACTAGTAATCTGAGCGTCTTACCATCAAGTAAGAGTATTTTAAGAGAGCGACGTTATGAGATTTTATTTATAGTTGTTATTTCTGTGGCTTTTGGGTTTAAATAAATATAGTAACATCCCGATATCAGACATTTGATTTACAGTCCAAAGGCACGGGGTCTGAAGGTTGACCTCCTTCCATCATATTAAGTCATTCTTAATTTCTTTCTTGCTTTCAGGTATGTATTCTGTGTGTTTACTGGTGGGAGTGGTGAGTATAAACATATTGAACGTGCTTTTAAAACATGCAGATAAACCGTTTCAACCTTCAAGCTGCTGTCCCACAACTGGTTCGTATTATACATTCGATTACTTCCGTATCTTGCGAAATTTATTATTGATCAAGAATTAATGGTACGAATATACGAATATATTATAAAATTAATTACAAAAATACTCTTTATTAAGTATCTCATTAGGGCAGTGCACGGCTAAAAAATGAAATGGAAATATGTCACTAAGGATTGAAAAAGTACAAAAAATCCAGTCATAATATTATATATTGTATAGTTAATTAGGTTGTATCCCAATTATCATTGTCTGGAAGAGGTCGATTAAAGCATCAAACCGTTCTACTGTTTTACTTATGTGAGTAGTTTAAAGTACATCAACGAAGTTGAATTTAATTGAAAAGTCCACATTTCACACTTTCGTTTTAATCTTAAAAATTGCGTTAACTCTGTCACGAATTCAGACTATTTAATTTAGTCCAATTAGAACTCTTTTGTAATTTTCAAATGTAAGTGAGTTATAAAAAAAAAACATTTTCTATTTTAAAACATCAACTATTTTTAACCTCTATAACTATTTGTGTTTTTTAATGTTTTGTTTGCTTATGCTCATGTCTAGATTTAGATTTGAACATACTGGTTTAACAATTAAGTCTCGTTTGACGACTGGTCGCCCGATCTTGTTGACATTTACAGACCGCTCGATTGCGTCAACCGCACAGGGCTATTGAGTGAAAAGCTTTATTCAAACTTAAATGAACAGTTTATAATTAAAATATCTCAACTTTTAAAAGTTTAAACACAATGACGAACCTTTTAAAGGAATAAGCTTTTCATGGGGTCTTCAAGAATCGGTTGCTTTGGTTACTGTAATACTTAGGTTCATATATTTTTTTAATCTAAAAAAGAGGATATGACGTCATTCAATTACGTCACCAATAGAACCAGCCCATACCCACTACTTTTACTTGTGATGAAAAACGCGACTGGTCAATTGTATAACTGTACTTTGTAAATTGCGAACAGGGTATAGTGACAGTGAAGCTTACGGCCACGTATATAGAGGCAACCGTAAGTAATACAAATGAACTGATTGAAGCCTGAAGCCCCATATCTGGGGGCAGATATGACATTTATGTAATTAATTCCTCCCAGTGTGAAGTCTTTGAAAATGTAATGAAAATCTATTTATATCTTTTTATTAAATTTAAACATTCTAATACTAACCTAACTAATATTACTTAAAATAAATCAGGCTAAAACAAATTTAAAAAGAATTTAATTAATTAATTTAATTTATATCGTATGCAGACAAAAAAATCTTTTTATCTCCCTATTGAGTAACATTTTTTAGTCCTTTGATATTTTATGCATAAAATGATATCTGGATGACGAATTATGATCTTGCTGATGTAATTTAAGGATACTTCGGTTGAATTTTTTTTTTTATATTTAATCAATCAACTAATTTAAAGACGAATTATTATACTTTTAATACTTTTTTTTTAAATCTTTTATAAATATATATATATATTAATTATATACGTACAGTACGTTCAAATCAAAGAGTAATTGAGATGAAGTCCCGTATTTAATTTAAGTAAAAACAAATATCTATAAGCATGATTTATTTTATTAAAATTTGACGTTTAATACAAATGCACAAATTGACTGCTGCAAAAAATAAAATATATTTTAATTTTAAATTTATTTAGATACGTTTTTAATAAGTTTCACTACTTTCCTTTACTATAATAGTTTGACCGTTTTGTAATGCATTATGTATGTAAATTACCAAATGTATAAATACTTGTTAAATTGTGTTAATACCGTCGAGACGTTACATAATATAATAAGACAATTTAACTTTTGAAAGTAAAAAACGTTTAATACAAAATAAACTAAACAACACCTTTGAACACAATTAATTAGTACAGTTAGTGGCCACGCCTTTTCTATGGCGTATATAAGCTGTCAGAGGAAGCGGTAAAACCGGGATGAAATATATACTATATTCAACACAAACTAATAGCTCATCGGGCTTACTCAAAGGTACCGACTTTTTTTTAATACAAAGCAACAAAACGATCTAACTTATCTGAAAATTAGTTTTTCTCGCAACACCGCGCTAAATGCTTTTTTGCTACTGCCAATGTTCCGGTAATTCTGGAGCCAACAGGAATGACAAGAGATGATGATACAAAGAGGTGAATGATCCTCAAGTGCAAACTCAACAAAGTATCCACCTCACTCATACACTCCCACAGCAATACCATTATAATTTCTTGCTTATTTCCGGTTCACATAACTTGGCCGTATTCATATTTATATGTAATCTGTGGTATTGTGCTGTATGGTTTGGAGAAATAAAAAAAAGTTCTAGCATTTATTTTTCAAGACAAGTGCTTAAGTTGTGCAACGCTTATAGAATAAATAATATTGTACAGTTAACATTTGACGGTTTATTTCTTAAATAATTTAACTACACAAGCGCGAAGCTTTATTACATTTAAATTGAGCCGAAAATCTCAACGGAGTGATCTCAGTGCTCTCAGTGCTGCACAGGAATGATGCCAATTCGTTTCGACAATTGGAAATTGTCAAAGAGATTTTCTCAACGACATTTCACTGTTTAAATTTAACTAGACTTTCACCGTTCAAATAATGTTATTCGCTTAATCCATTATTGTTTTCTGTGTGGGTATTTAAGTTTTATCATAAAAACACGTTATATTTTTCCTTACTCGTATATATTTATTAAATTCAAGATTCCAAAACTTTTCTGAACATAACTAAATAAATAGGAAACAAAAATAGAACCTTATCATCGTCCAAAAATTACCAATTGTCTAATAGATTTTAAGGTAGTTATTTTTATATTTTCTTAAAAATATAATACTTGGATGTATTAAGAGAAAATTTTCTTTAATGAGATTTTTGTTTTTTTTTCCTTAATTTACAAAATATAAACGAGAGAATATTAATAAAGAGGCCACCGAAAAGCTTAGCATTTTAATAAAGATGGCATAAACGTTTCACAGTTTATTTAAAGAATAATTTAGTGAGCTTTTTTTATCCATTTCATTTTCTTATTACAAAAAGCTTAAATACATTTATATCAATAAAATTCTAGGAACCGTATTATTGTATGAATTGTATCGTAGGAATAATTTTATCGATGATAGACTAAATATTTTTACTACCCTTGCATTTCCCTTTAAATCCTGTCTCCCCCAACCTTTAAAGTATTAACTACGGTACATATTTTCTCCTCAAAATTGTGGGTAATATTAATATTTGTGTTTAACTTAAAATATCGCACTAAAACATATTTTCTTTGTGAACTAACGAATTTATAAATTCCAGATATAAACTATGTTATATGTTGAGGTTGTTATAATGTAAAGGAATACTGGGCGTCGACATATCGGACAATGTTCAGTTTCGCGGTCATTTGGAAGAAAAGGCAAAACTTGCCTCTAAAAAAAGAGCGTACCGCTCACAGCCACATGAGTGTCTATGGGCGGCGACTTCACCTTTATAGTGGGCCTCCTGCTCGTTTGCCCCCTCTTCTATAAAAAAGGCATATTTATTTAAATAAAACTCCAGTAGTAATAACAAAAACTTAATATTTTTTTTATGATTAATTCTCTTAGTGAGTTTCTTTTAATATATGATACTCGGGTTACTCTAAAACATTATGAGGCTATGTTAGAATGGCTTAAGTAAACTATATCATAAGACATTTTTTGAATTTTTGTGATTATAGTACAAATTTTTCAATAACAGTTATTTGGTTTTTTATCAAATTTGAGTTTGCGCTATGATCGATTTACTAATAAATTTATTTTTTCTAAGATAAAAATAAATAAAATTGTCTTGTTAATCACACCGTAACGGCATCCGCAACGCTCTGATTGTTTTAATATACACTTGTCAATTTCTAAGGAAATATTTATACGGATTTTACACAGTGACCACTTTTACATGTTTAACTTTCCACGGATATAATAACCTTTTTTAAAAATGCGAAGATTTTTATAGTTAAAAGGTTTTTTATAAACGTATTGACAAGTAGGATTTTCTAACAAGAACACAGTTTTCACTTAGACATATGTCTGTAGCGACATCTGTTATCTGCGGCTATAATATAGTGCTATTAATGACGTCATTGAATCATAAATGAAGCTTAGAATACGACTTCTCGACAATATGCACCAGGGTATATGGTCTACTACAATGGTCCGGTCAGTCAATAGTTCCCACTTGTAGACACTCACATTTCTCTCAAAAACAGCTCTCTTATACAGGATTTAAATAAAAGATCAAATCAGGCTTTGTACATGCGTTAAAGAAGTTTATATTACCAAATGACATAAAAATAATGTCAAAGCTTTACGTTTCAATGTTCGCATTCGATTCTTCCCATCTCCATGTTGTCTGTGGTTTCACGACAAGTCGTGAGTGGAAATTAGATCGAGGTCATAATACTGTTACTATATTGTTTTTCATTTATTGTGTGAAGTACCGTCACTTTTGCCAGTATTTCTAACCAAATATCGGATGTAGTGGAACACTAGAAGGTCAAATATCAGACAGATAATTAGAGTAAATGTTTTCTTTAAATGTTTTTTTTTGTATTCTTGTCACCTTCGCACCAATCTAAATCTATTATAAGATTTTTTATTTTATGCGTTGCCCGAAAGAGATCGCTTATAAGTGATAAGGCCGCCCGTTGCTCTTATATTTACTAACATCATCTACTTCCACCGTTTTTGTGCAACAAAGTGTGAATAAATAAATTAAATACATAAATATAGTAAATGTCAGTTCATAGTCTACCAAATTATCTAACCTGAAGTACCCACTTTGTGCAGATGCCACAGACAATAATAGAAATGTGCTAATGTAAAATTACTAGCCACAGAGCTAATGTCTTTTGGACGGCTGCTAATAGTGTTGTACACATTAGATCGATAGTTTCAATTTTAAACAGAAAATATATTTCTATACCTTATACCATATGAATTATAAATTTTAAATTAATGAACCGGATGTATATCATGGTAGGTCTATGTTATTACTAATTGTGAATTATGTTACTTGTGTACGTCAGGAAAGTGCATTGAAAACCTAATTTGATTTGGGTTCAATTTGGATTTGATTTGGGTTTTCATAAGTGAAAACATTAAATAAAAATTAGATAAATACAAAATAAGCCGTGAGAGGAAACAGTGATTTAGTTCACAAAGAAAAATAAAATTATATTAATAACACAAATATAAAAATGTTATTACGTTACATGAACATTATCAAAAACATGTTCGTGTAACAGTAAACAAATTTCGACAACATACATTTAAAAGCTTCCAGGGACTCTGAGGGACTCAAAATTGTACTTCTTCATAGTTACGTTGAGCGACTTTTGCACGTACAGTGGTCAAAACAAACAAGGCCTATGAACGTTATCCTTCCTTACGTTCCTTAATAAATGATTTGAGGTATCAAGCTATGTGAATTCTAGGCATGCATATGATATATTTTTTTATTATTTCGATGAATCAACATACTCGTGGTTTTTTACAGATATTGTAACATTTAAAATGTGTATGATTATCGACAAGTGTACATCACTAAGCTAATTTCGGCACCAGTTCCAAAAGCACCCCATTAGATATTTATTTGGCCTGAACGGCTTTGCCTCCACGTTACCTAATGAAATTTTTAACTAGCTAGCATTCCCTTTGATTTATTGGCACTTGGAAACAAAACGAAAAATCTAAAGGAATTGCTTTGAGCCCCTTGCTTTTAACAAAAGGTAGTTTTATTTTTTTGTTTCCCTACATTCACTACAAAATAGATTACTAGTAGATATCAGATAACAATTGTTACTCAGAGAAATTCTCGGCCTGTAATTACAATATTAATCATTAATTAATTAATTATTATTAATATATGGAATCTTTTATTGTGATTACTTTTTTTATTGTTTTGTTAAGTTGACCTGATCTCTCCATTATAGGTTTATTTTTGTTTGACTTCATTGGCTCGTCGTGTTGTATAATTCATTTTTATTCTGACACGTTGTATTATAATAATACATACAATACATTTGTAAAAAAAGTCGTTATGCATAGAATTTAAAAAAAAACATGATAAAACCAATCGCTAATTTTACAAACGAAAAATTCGTATATATATATGAACTACGGCAAAAATCGGATGAGGAAACGTATAAATGGGCAAACAGATAAAGTTAAATTTTGATAGTGTTATTTTTTTTTAAATAACTGTTTAAATGAACAACAATAGTAGGTATGTAATAAACACTAAAGCTCAATCAGATGTATACAATATTGGAAGATATAAGAAATTATCTTTTAAGGAAGCTCTTTCAAGCCATTACCTCTTACTCGATTTCTGTGATTACGCGAGGTTCGGATCTGCAATGCGTCACTACGGACTTATTTAGATCAATGTTTCCTGGGTATTGATGTTTTATTGCGAAATTTAAACGAATCCAACTTAATGAAGATTGTACAGGAGACAATATAAATCGTATTAATAATCTTTATAATTTAAAATGAGAGGTTTTTTCTAAACAAAATTACAATATGTTTGTATGTTATGAATGTTGTTTCAATGTCGTTTGATGATATTCAATAGATAGTCTGTCTTTAATGGCGCACAAATTTTGTTTTATTTTGACATATAAGCTTTTAATAATTATGAGATGAGAATTGGAAAATCGCTTTGGCACTTGTGTCATTCAAACAACCGCATTTAATTGTAAATAATAATTTCTGGTAAGTCGGACTTCAGTCTGCATCATCTTGATGATGGCAGACTGAAGTCTAAAAACGCGAAAGCCAAACACTTGTGTTTGCGCCTCGCACTTTAAAGCATCTGATGCTTAAGGTAACATTGAATATTTCCCTAAGTGCTATAAGCTCTTACCTATTTGCTTTCATAAAGAATCCATGAACTAAATCCGCTGAGTCATACGCTTCATATACGATAAAGATTGATGATGTTTCGAGTTTTTGTGTTTAATATACTTCTTATTTAGAAGTCCGTTAAATTTGTTTAGAATTGTACCTCTATGTATTTAATTCTTTCAGTATTTTATTCACTAGGAACATTTATGTAACACTCAACAATATTATTTCGCACTATTGCATTATTAAATATTGATCGTTTTGATATTTTTACTCAAACGCAATACCTTGGGTAGCAACACAGGTCCAACGATAGATTAATCATTTGTAGAGACTTTTTCAAATAAGTAGCCATGAAAATATTAACTATATGTAAACGAGTACCCTTAATTTAGAAAAATTCGCAATTATTTAGAAGGCAATGCTAAATTACCCTCAATAAGTCCTGGTGTGCTCAGCAGGGCGCGTTAGTACTTAACCCCTGTTATCCTTATCCGAACCGTTACGACCTTTATGCCTTAGTCGCCCAAGTATTCGAAAATGGAACAAATTTTAAATTCGAAACACTTGTTACGGCAAAGACAAACATCATGAGATAGCATATATACATCAGACACTATTTTATCTCTGTCTATAGATACATTAAAAACTTATACAAGAATGCCTAGGGTTAGACAGATGACAGAGTTGGGTTATTTCATTATTTATGGGTAGATTTCAATAAACCGTTTCGTTGTTTCAAATATGTCTTTAGTTTAGTTTAAAATTGTATTAAGGAATGTTATTGAGCTATTGTTGGTCACTGCAATACCTCTCATCGATTTGGGCTCTTCAGGCACTTTATCACGTACATAAGTGATACGTTTCTATATGGAAAATATATAAATAAATGAAAAAAATATTTAATGTTTCTCTGTATACAGCTACTCTACTGCTCTATAATCCTTTTCCTTTCATTTGGCCTTGCACACACGCGTACGATAATACGATTTAATGAATAACTGGACTGTTGGAAATAACAGACTATGCCACCTGTAACTTCGCTAGAAAATGTATATAGTTATACTAAATAAATCTTAATTTACGGTTTAATAGTTCTCATCTGCCTTTTAGTGATAGCGCGAACAAAGTTTGTGTAGAAGGCTTTTTAAATATTCAATGATATAATATTCGTAGAATTAAATAAAGCCTCTTATATGGACTATCAGACATATAGAATATTTTAATTCATAAATTCTTCTTAAGAGATATTTGTATATATCACTTAGTTAAATCACATTACATCAACTATTCATTAAATAGATTGATAGTGTAGAGCGAAGAATGGAAAATCATTTAGTCATAGTTCGCAGAAGAAAATATCTAGTAAATGTTCGATAAAATATTATTCGATATAAGTATTGACAATTAAAATTGTAAAAATTTGCCGCTTAGAGGACGTTTGCTATACCGTGATACCTTTACGAAAAATAATCTTAGGTAACAAAATATAGACCTTATACTTGACCTTATACTCCTCTAGGATACCTAACCTTAGCCTCAATTGATTTGACATTGAAGCTAATATTCATTTTATTGACGTAAAACATTGAAATAGCCCATTAAAACATACTTCCAAACAATTTTTCTTGATTTACTGACCAAATTGGAATTTTCGTTATGACCGATGTGACCTACAGAATCATAGATTAGCAAAGTGTTAATGTATTTCTAACAGAACTTTTTCTTAATAAATAAAAAAACTATTTTAATTTATTATATCTGTCTCCAGACATCTTATGTGCTAAATACATTTTAATAAATACAACAAACTTATGAGATAACACAACTAGGTTTACACATAAGACAATTAAATGGGAACTTGAGACAATTACTCACTCTCTGTGTCTCTCTACAAGTTTCTGTGTACATCTTTCTTTTGAGTAATGTGTTTTTGATTTTCGTATTTTCAAATTAAAATCTTCTTTTTATCTTCAATATATATCAATACGACAACACGCTTATTATATGAATAAACAAATATCGCATTCATGTTTGTAAGGTCAATTGATTTGATTTTGACGAGGTCCATCTGATTTCAATGTTGATCGTGTATGTTCGTGTCTATTTAATTGCGTATGCTTATCTAAACATAACCATTGTTAACTGAAGTTTTTATTATATTAGACGTTTTTTATGTGATAGACATACATTTGATAGAAATTTCATTTTGACAACAGCATTTATTCATCTATTTCTTCTTATTTTGTTAATTCAAGAATTGAATATAATACATCTCAGATACAAATTTATTAAAAAATTAAATATATAAAACGAATATGTTATTGATATTATTTACATAAATGATTACATATTGATTATTTAAAACAATGTCTAGTATTTGCTCCATTCTTTCATATTTCGCCATGCCGACTATTATATAGAGAGGCTATATAAAGTATGATCTTAAAGCACGTCAGTTATAAGCAACCATGCTAGCGAATGCTTCAATAACTATATATATGTATTAAAAATATGAAGCTGTGATTGTTTTATGATTTGTCATATATATGAAAATGTTAATAAATGTTCATGTTAAATTTCCCGTAAAACCCTATAGGGCCCAACGATTCAACACTCATTGTACAAACCACTGGATGAAAAGCCTCCAGGAATTTAATCTTTAAAAGATGTTTTTCATAGTTCATGCATTCAGAATTTTTAATTACTTTTTTGCAGTCGCTCCCGCTCTATTGTACCACGAGTAGTGATTTTAAATTAAAATAGCCTAAGGCTTTGTCCTTATTTCGTATGTATAGTATGTATCACGAGTTTTTATTTATTCACAAATTTTGAATCTATCCAAATTAACATGAACTGATATACTTAAAAAACCTACATACTTGACTGTTCAGAGAGAGACTGACAAGCTCAAAAACCTGCTAGCTAACGGCCTATACAGAAATATTGATTATATAATAATAAATAAATATGAGACAAATTTATAATAAACCGATTTATATTCTCGTGTTATGGGAGCTTGCACAACTGTTGCTAGATATCCCGTGTCAGTGGTAGTCCTATGTTTTTACTCTGAACACCCAGAAAGAATCGAATCCCAGACATATATTTGATATTGTGTACGTTTTAAGTTATGTTATAGTAGTAATAATGAATAATATTTATTGTTTTTTAGTTTGTTTTGACACTACCAGGATAAATTTGACACTCTATTTAAGTAATGATCAAATTGTGTTTGCTCTCTTATTAAATCTTAAATTATATACAAAATACATAAAAGCTATGATATATATCAAAATATTTAGAAAAAACAAAACAAGTTGCATGTAAATACATATAAATTATTAATAAATGACTTTGATAGTATTATTAGTAACTGTTGTTCGGTACATTTTTAATACTTTTCAATTCAAAGTGTTTTTTCCCCATTCAGCAGATAACCAAGAAAACCAGCAATCAATAGTCTCAAAAGTCGAAACTAAATATGGAGCGTTAGAGGCAATTTATACAGCAAAAAGCCACCGGTTACTTTTCCATTACCTTTTTGCCGACCGTTCGTCCATTACGAAGTTTGCTCGTTACTACGGCTTCCTTCATTTCGCCGAATGTTATTGGAACAATAGAATATAAGAAATAAATAGATTTTTTTTTGTTCTTTGAATGTAAAGTAAGTTAACGTACCCGTGAAATAACACCTTATACATGTTTACAAGAAATTTCATGGTGATATGACAGTTGATGTTACCTAGCGAAATTCAAATTCATTAAAATTGTTTCACAATTTGTACGTCACTAAAACTATCTTTACATGGGTTACGCTTAGCTGAGACGAACCCATAGGTTTACTCAGTGAGGGTTGTCATTTTATGGTGGCAGTATTTACTCTAGGGTAGGACTGATTGTAGTAATATTCTGCGCCTAATAATAACGCCTCTCTTATTTTTTCGGTCCAAGCATTCTGGCTTCGTATCCGAAGGCAAAGCAAAACCCCTATTTCACGTATGATCACCCTAATTAATCGTTTTATTAACTCTGCACTAGAATGCGTCATTTTCTTGAGGTTAGTGGAAGAATATAAGCCGTTATTAGTAGTAGTAGTAGTATTAACTTTGAGTGTGTGTTCGAACGTTAACAAAAAATATGTCTTAATTTTCATTCAAAGTATGAAACAGATATTTATTTCTTTAAGCCAACATACGCCAACATACAACATACAGCCGCATAATGATAAGGATATTATCATAGATATATCTTAAGCCTTATTGTTCAAAAACATATATCAGTATTTTTTTTAAAATTAATAATTGTTCATAGATAACACTTTTACACTAATAAGTCCTTTATATATTACATTATCTTAGCATCAAAGCTATGATACAACACACTATCACGCTATGTAGAACAACATAGGACATACAAGGATTTCTCACTAATAACTCGATATTCCTTACATACATTATGCATGAGATCTCTACATTATACAACCCCTTTGCACTATACATTTTAAGCTAATATGTTGTTTATCATATATGGGTGGAGTAGAGTACGCTCGGTCTATGGTACTACAGTTAAAATGTTTTTAAATTATATTTATTATTTATTTACACTTTATTGCACTTCAACACTAGAAGTAAATGACGTTAACAGATGTTTGTACATATAAGAGCAACGGGCGGCACTATCGCTAATAAGCGATCTCTTTCAGACAACCCATTCCAATTAATGTGCATAAAAGTGATAAAGTGATGGGCACTTTTATTGTATTAGAACTAAAACTTATTTTGGTTAAAAATCTATTATTTATGTTTGTAATTCAATTTAATATATTTTGTTGCAGTGGCCACCGAGGCTGTTAAGATGGACAGTCACCCTTCTACTTCTAGTTGCATTCATAGCACCCACTACAGATTCTTCTAGTAAGTACTTTTCTATCAAAATAAAAAATTCTACAAACTTATTAATTAATGTGGTCAGTCAAGTGAGGAGCGGTTTTAAAAGTTTTCTGGATTTGAAATTCGTCTAAATACAACCACCGTCAAAGTTACTGTGAAACAAATATGCGTAGACATAAGTGACAATTCAAATAAGCTCTCAGGAAGCTCGAATTAAAACGTTGTCAAGTAAATATCTAAGTGAGACAAAGAGAATATCTGGCATTGAGGTGATCTGGAGCGTGCCAGCCGCCCCACTTCCGTCTTGTGAAAGCTAGATATCTTGTGTTTATTATCAATTGTTTAGCAGCTTCATAGATTAGTTCTCGCACTTTGAGGTTTTGGGTCACGAAACTAAATGTAACAGAGACCTTAATATCTTACAACTATCGCAAAGTGTTTCTCGGGAAATGTACAAAACCGTTTTACTGACATTAATATTAAATCCAGTGCACTTTACTAACTGAAGTAAACTAAAGTACACTTTTGTCTCTTTCTGTTAAACAGTGTTCACAATATGACGAAAAGGGAGCTACAGTGAACTTTAATCAGACACGGTCGGTTAGCCCCAATAAAAGCTATTTATAACTTATGTTATGGGTGCTAACACGACTAATAAACTAAATACACATTATGCAACTCAGACCACAATCATAAAATATATTTATAATATAATTGTTAACCGTACCGGGATCGAACCCGGGACCCACAGTCCGGGTCTGTCATGGAAACCATTGCTCCAACCGACTCAACTATGGGGTTCGAAGTGAATAATAGTCATAATTCAAAAAATAATGACGAACAACAAAATGACGTAATCAACCACTATTTCTAGATGTCCGCAGAAGAATACGTAAGCCAAGCAAAGTCAACACATCTGTAACCAGCAGTGTCTCCAGGTCATCAGACCAGGTTATATCGGCTAGTGTAAACAGACCGAAGATACGTGGGAGACCCACCATCACCAGCAGGAAATCATCAGCCGCGATTGATAACTCAGTCGCCACTGACGATCACCGGGATAAAGATGGATACAAGGTATTTCAAAATATTCAAGTAGGTAAAGACACGTTTGAATAGGCATTTTTTACAATACCGGTTCGGAAGGCATTTACTGAGAAGAGGAGGAAACTCGATAGCTGCTTCTTTTAATCTGTTTTTACATCATTAATTGAAATTACGAAAGGTAGACTACTCAAAAATTAAACTGTCCCGATACGAAAGAATTCCAATGTTCTTTGTCCTCTAAGTATTATTTAATACTTGGTTATTTGAAAATTAATAGGTTGAAGTTGGTTTACAGAGCAAAAAGTTTATTACAAAACCAAAGTAGCGGAGATTTTATAATATTAACTGTAATAAGCTTGTGTCCATGTTGGTAAAACTTGAACGTTTTCTATAAATAAAAGTATTTATTTTATAAATGGCGAGTCATTAAACAGTAATACGCGACCCAATTTTTATGATTCTATTAAAAATGTCGACTTTTATATGAAGTAACTAGTGTGTACACATGTTTTCCAGTCTTTTTCTGTTGTTAAGGTACCTGTAGACATAATACATACAAAATGCTACAATTTTTACATGCCCCATGCATGCTATATGTAGATTTTAACAAAGCATCCATACTGATTTGAGAATTAAGATTTTATTATTGTTAAGGACGACATAATACATATATGTCCGCTTCAATGTTACGAACAAATTTTGGGACGTGTTTGGGGGGTCCATAGAAGCGTAACTTGAAGTTTGTTGGGTCGCCACCCTTGCCTCTAGGACCGTCATCTTGGAAAAAGGGGTACAAACACTTTTTTCGTAATATCTCAAAAACTGTGCTGTGTCTTACAAAAAAATTGTAATCGTCATAAATTACAGCAAATTGTTTTGCCTTCAAATATCTATAGTTGTATATTTGCTTTTTGCAATAAAATGAAAATTAAAGAAGTAAGATATTGTTCTATACATTTTAAACTTTTCCAAAAAAAAAAATTATACACTATAAAATGCAGAGCAAATGTAACATTTCAATGGACTAATAAAACAGTTCCCAATTTCCAGCACACAATGCTGTAGACACTGTCTACTTCCGATCAATATTTTAATCTCATTTGCCGTATATCGAAGCGATCAAACATTTCAATTACAAACGCAGCCTATTCGTTGAAGGTAGGGCTGTCGTTTTATAAAAAATAGATGTCACAACTTGATCAAACTCTGACCGCGTTTAAATCTGTATTTATTTCTACATAAGATTGAACTGAGCTTGGCCGAAGCGTTCTCAGCCCTTAGCTCAGCTGTAAAACAGTACATTGATTCTAACTGGGCAATAAAACAGCTCGTAAGGTAACCATAGTGGAAAAGTAATAAGACAGACGCATATATATATATATATATATATATATATATATATATAAATTAATTAAATAACATAGCGTAAAACTAGAACCTACGGCTTACCGGATATTGTCATACTACTTTTATTATGCCTAATAAGATATAACAATTATCATGAAACTGAAATATTACACGCAGGGTTGTGATGTTAATTATTTGAATAATATGACTTTAAGTTAAATATAGCTGACAACCCTAAAACTGACTTGTAATTCATTTGCGCTCTGATTTCACAAACTCAACGGCTGATGCAAATCAAACGATATTGCACGTTCGTTTTATCCATAATTTTGTTTGCTCTATCACGGACTTTAAACACAATAAACAAGTTTGACTGACTGTTTTTGTTCCACATTTCAACACAATTGGTTCAATTAGTTAAACAGATTAATTATTCATTTAAATGTAGAAAGCTATTCTCTTAAGGGCCGGTAACTCACTTGCAAAACTCCAAGTACAATGGGATCTCTGGTATTACGTTGCCCATACATGTCTTTATCCCATTAAAACATCATAATTTGACAATAAAAGACGTATACTTATAGAGAAACCTATTGTATAAACATAGCGCTAAAGAAAGGCTATGTTTCTCTATAACAACGCCAGGAAGTGTTCGGACCTTCCGTTCAAGGAAATCTAAACTTTACAGCGTTGCGATAAAAGCTTATATCCAAAGCTCCCTTCAAATGAGTACAACGCGGATATGTACAACTTTTTGAATGTAAAACCATACTTGATTACCTTCAGGTGTTCGTAATGGTAAATTAAACCTTAATTTATGTTTATAGAGGTGTCATTGCTTTGTATGTAGGCAGGTCAGTATGGCTAAGGTATTTAAATTGTCAGGATATCCTACAGAGATTGAAGGAATGTCACAGTTGTAATCATATGAAAGTTTCATTTGTCTAATGCAATATTTTAATTATTTTAATTTCTGTCTTTTTCAGACAGTAGTTTAAAAAGTCAGTCATACCAAAGTTATTTTGTCTCTTTTTGCCAAATGCAGAGCGTCCTTATTACTCTCAATTATGTTTGGTGAAAATGAGTCTTTTTTATTTTATATCATAGTATATACATATATAGTACAAACATATAAATACATACCTATGTGTACGCTTCTTGGATATGATGACGTTTAAGACATCGATGAAAAAATGAGCTTTTAAACTTATTAACTTTGATTTGTCAGGTGGTTTGCTACTACACCAACTGGTCCCAATATCGTACGAAAGCTGGTAAGTTTATGCCAGAAGACATCCAACCAGACCTGTGTACCCATATTATTTTCTCCTTCGGGTGGATGAAGAAGGGAAAGCTCAGTTCCTTCGAGTCAAACGATGAGACGAAAGATGGAAAGGCTGGATTGTATGATAGAATTAACGCGCTGAAGAAGGCCAATCCGAAGCTGAAGACTTTGATCGCTATAGGTAAGATTTTTATTTGACTTTCGTATATCGAATTCTCATAGAATGTGTCACCACTGTATCGAACCAAGGTGATTTGGTTAAGCTAGAGCTTGCTTTAACTAGTATCTATCTTTTACTTAACTATTTTGTCTTGCTAATAGTCAGACTTAATAGTTAATAGCTATTAAAAGTATTGAGTTTTGGCATTAATGAAATACCTAGTTCTCATACTTAAATATTATCAGCTACTACCGGTAAGTACCGCGAACTTAATTTATGAAAGTCTCAACGCTGAAAGAAATCTGATTAAAACATATGCCTTGACAATATAATCGTAGTCACGCGAACTGAGAACTAATTAGAATCATCGCTTCCACTTGTCCAGTCGTGTAGAAATAATTCACCTTGTATAAAAACAGACCGGAATTAATCCGGAAATTCTCGAATTCAAATGAAAATAATTGATTCGCAACAACCGTTTTTGTTTCATTGATAATACGCTTAATAAATGCAATTAACTGACACGCGATTTGCGTAAATATTATTATTTAAATTGTTTTATACTTTAACACTCGGTGAAGTGAATATAGTCTGTATTTTTGACGTTGACGTTGACTCAATTTCGACTTTATATATTTGGTCGCAATGTAGTTTAGTCAATTGTCAATATTGACATGAAACAGTCAAGTAGAAAGTCATATGCAATGTTTTGTTAAGCGAGACAACCTGACAATTCCACTTACATAAGATTAATTGCTTGACATAGCACACGCGTTACATAAAAAAACTTTCTAACGCAACCCTACACAACTTCCTGACATTATTATAGTACGTATTAATTAGTAGGTATCCTTTATAAATAGTTATATTAGATCCTAAATGATGCAAATGAAATGAAATCCAAAATATCTTTATTCACATAGACTTATGAATCGTCAAAAAAAAACAAAAACTTAGAAAAAAAGTCGACTTTACATTTACTGCCAGTTCCCAAATCAAGGGCATAGAGCGGACGAGAAGAACTGGCAAGAAACCGCCACTTATTTCAATATGGACTTGCTATGATAAATATTTATTCCTATAGTAAGTGACAGTTCTATGATTAAAGTTTATAAGACGATTTTAAACTGACTGGTCACCAAAGTAATTGGAGAACAGTTATAATATAAAATTTTGGAGGCATATGTAATTAGGCAATCTGAACTACGCGACTAGATATATGTATTTATGTTAAACGCTTGATAGAATATTTAGTCCGGGAGTTATGTCTTGATAAATAAAAGTATGGTTTAGATTCTAAAGTTTTGTTACATCACTAGTACCCCAGTTCCCATACATTTTCACTTATTTAACAGCGCCAATAAAAAACTACATATGCAACAATACAAACTATGTAATCAGATTGTGAGAAGTTATTGTTAAATGCTTAATCAATGTTCTCAGGAAAAGTGCAATACAAATATTTGGTTCATTACATAGGTCTTAAAAGGAGTTTTCAATTACGATTATTAACATTTATACAATATTAGGTTAACGTCACTTCACATTTAAGAGATATTCCCGCAAAATAATTTATTTATTTGGAGAGCACACACGGACAATTAAAAAAATGTTCATTTTTTTTTAATACAAAAAAACGCAAACATTATTGAGGCTCGTGGTACCCCCGCTCATATTCTTTATATCTTATATATAAAATTCTCGTGTCACAATCTTCGTTCCCGTACTCTTCCGAAACGGTTTGACCGATTCTCATGAAATTCTGCGATTATATTGAGTAGGATTGAGAATCGGCCAACATTATTTTTTTTCTTCTTTTAACTATTATGTCAATTTAAAAATAACATACAAGCCTTAGTTTATCACCAACCCCTAAGTATTTGCAATTTTATGGCAAAACAAAGTTTACCTGGTCAGCTAGTAATGATATATAACTTTAGCAAACTTCAATATAAACCAATAAAAAAAATGTATGTGTGAGTGTTATGTTTTAATTAGAACAATTACAATGCTTATACATTATAGACAGTATTAATTTAAACATAAATTACTCGCCTCACAAACTACTCAATAAAACTATTTAAAACTTCTAAGAATACAAGTTAAACAAAAAGTTTCTTTATATTATTTTTTGAAGTATGTTGAGAGAATGCAAACATATTACATTTAATTCTTATTACACATTCTGTGGAGTGGCTTAATTGCAATATCACGATGGATTTTTACACAGTTGACCTACAAATTATTGTTTTTCCTAGGTGGCTGGTCTTTTGGTACTCAGAAATTCAAGGAAATGTCAGCAACCCGGTACTCCAGACAGACGTTCATCTACTCAGCCATCCCGTACCTCCGGGACAGGAACTTCGATGGGCTGGACGTGGATTGGGAGTACCCCAAGGGTGGTGATGATAAGAAGAACTTCGTGCTGTTCTTGAAAGGTAAGGGTTTATACTGAAACAATAAAATTGATTCTACCGTAGGTGGCGTAAGGTTTCTATTGAAGAATGTGAATACCAAATGATAGCGGAAGTGTCCAAGGAATTTTATGTGATGAAAGAGTCGGAAGAGGCCAATTTCATTTGAGGAATCAAAGAAGCAATAGCAAAGTATGCAGACCGCATACTATATGTTGCGAATTTTTATATCTCTAATATATAAAATTCTCGTGTCACAATGTTCGTTCCCGTACTCCTCCGAAACGGCTTGACTGATTCTCATGAATTTTTGTAAGCATATTGAGAGAAGGCCTGAGAATCGGATTTTTTTTTCGTTTATGGCAAAACAACGTATGTCGGATGAGCTAGTCTTATATATATTTTGTTACACGAAATCAAATATTTTTTTATATTATGGAAGTTGAATACGAAACTACACTTACATTATTACTATTGTAACTCTAAATATTGTAAACAAAAGTTTTGCGAAATAACTAAACATCAATATTGCACGCTTGCAGTATCGATAGACTGGCAGTGGTTGCACCTGCTGCCATCTAGTGATGTTACACTCTTATCGATTATAATTTTTCTAATTTGCTACTTCATTTATTTGGCTGGTAAGTAAATATCCCATTCTGCCATATTCAACAAAGCGGATAAATAATGTAGAAAACATATATTGTCTTAAATTAACATCTTCAATATTTTTGTACATAAGTAAGAAAAAAAGAAAGAGTGGCATTACGATTTCGTCTCAGCCTTAGATATTATTTTTCTGAATCTTAATTTTTCTAAGAGCCGTCAGGATGGAAGTGTCTGTCTTGCTCCCTCATCATGTTTGCCATAAGACTTTACGTTGTGCATATTGAACGAAACATTAATTGTCCCGTATAATTTTGTTTGTATGCCTGCTTCCCTCAATACGAGACCTCTGATAATTATACAGTATATCGATAATTTCATAACATTGTATTGGATGCAATGTATACCTGTGCTGTTTGATTTATCTTTTGTACATCACTAGCGAGGGTCAAAGCGAGCTTAATCAAACATTTTATCGATAGCTGCATCTGACGTCAGCACTGCGTCTTCCTTACATAATTCTATTTCCTATCAAAGAGCAACGATCGCAAAATCGCTAAAAGGTTCGCGCTCACCTGACACAGCCATTAGTGTTGATCCATTTTTATCGATATCGATAAACTTAATACAAACTATACTAATATAAAAGGTGTATAACACAGCTTATCATTAATAATTATACAATTATACAATATGTACTTGGATTTATGAACCCTCGTAAGATAATAATACCTATGTTATATAGTCTTCCTCTTGCATAGTAATTTTACATAAAAAGTTATTTAACTTATTACTTATTTAACTCTTAAATACATTTTATTTGAATTCAATCGTGATTAAAATTTAAAAAAAGGTTTATGTAATAAATATAAACTTAATTTCTGTAATTAAAAAATTGCCAATTTTAATAATTGACTATTTTTCTAAAATTCTAAGCTATTTTCATGCATTAGCATTAAACTCATTGTAATTGTGAATTCAATTAGCGTATTAGCACAAGGTATCATTAAGGACAAGGGTCAATTTCATCAAAACACTGTACACGTTTAGTTACGTCATGATGTCGTGAAGTTTCTTCATATCAAATGTGTTTTGAATGTCACAATCCATACACTATGCGACTTACAATATTCATCTAAGGTTCTATCTTAAATGAGTAAGGAGAAAGACTTATTTTTTTTACTCTGACATAATATAAACGTATGTGTTTTTGAGTGGGAGTGCCATGCTGTTACTTAGAGTTTCAGCCGAATGGGCAGGCACAGCGGGAGAAATACCACTCTCTCACAGAAGACCGGCGCAAAGTGATACAATTGGACTTTGTTCATTTTGTACTCGCGTTTCGTTCGGTGAGTGAGATCTTCCGGTGCCCATCCTTTGCCCTAACCCGTCCTGTTCCCTTACCCCTCCATTTCCTAGTTTTCGTTTAAAGGCCGGCAACGCACTCACGAGCTTACAGCCGCGTGAGTGTCTATGGACGGCGACTTCACCTTTATGGTGGGCCTCCTTCTCGTTTGCCCCCTCTTCTATAAATAAAAAAGTATGTGTAAATTGAGTTTAAATACATTTTTAATACGAAAATTTTAATACATTCTCGTATATCTGTCTGGAAGAGATCGCTTATTAGCAATAAGGCCGCCCGTTGCTCTTATATATGTACTAACATCTATTAACGTCATTTACTTCTACTGTTCAAGTGCAATAAAGTGTAAATAAATATATCGTGATAATAACGAAATTATCAATGTTAATATATACCATGAGCTTAGGCGTGCTGCCAAATTACTCATATTTGAGTTCCCTCCCAGATTGTGTTTCTGAAATATTGAACGGTGTTAGTATGAAAATCGTGATGTCGTTTCGTAACTTCAAACTTGTAATACAAACATGGTGAACCTGATTTATCACTAATTAACCCTTATTCGTAGTTATACCATTATTATATAACTTAATATTCATTACGAGTTTGATAAAATAGCTGTTGAGCACAAAAAATTTTTTTTTAACGGTAACGGTTATGTTAATAGTTTACTACATATAATAGAGTTGTCTATGATTATAATAATTAATGGTGTCCGTCAGTCTTGCTAAAATTCGAGAACGGCTGGACTGGTTTGTCTAATATTGGTTTTGAATGATTTGTGGAATTCAGTGGAAAATATTAAGAGTTGTCTTTGAATTTATTAGTATAAACAATAATTTCGTGGAAAAAAAATAGATGCAAGCAAGATGGCGTCCAGTTCCCAATCACACAGTTGAAATGAAGTTCATAATAAACTTAAAAATACAAGATAATAAACAAATTCAAAAAGTTTGGTCCTTGTTCTTATACGTCGAGCGAGAAAAATACCAGCGCTTGGACCACCGGTGCTGAATACCAGGCGCCTACTTAATTCCTTTACAAGCGCACTTGTACCTCAGGGTCCAAAAGTCTCAAGTCCAAGATCCCAAAATTGGAGGAAATACTCTTTTACTTTGACCTTTTCGTACTTCTTAATGAAATTATGATTGTCAAAGCATCAATTCAATAACACATATAGTTCGAATATCAAGTTTGCTATTTACAATCAATACTTAGACATTTGCTAACTAGACACTTAAAACAGACTACAAATACGCGAGACCATATTAATAACCAAATTATTCTTGCAAAACCATACATAAAAGGATAAAAAAATTATAATTAACTTTTAAGCATGTTTCCTTCGTATTATGAATGTCACAACACATACATATTAATAATTACTGCAGAATAAAGTCTGCGCTTACTAAAAGCGAATATATAGATACTATCCAGCTATATCATGACCTACATATAATGTCAGTGTTGCCAGATCTTATTAACCTTTTGTTGTGCAAAATCTGAACTCTTATTAGACTTTTTCAATTATTATAATTTAATTTGATGTGATTGTATGTTTTGATGCTCGTTCATAGTTTAATATTTGGTAGCGCGATTATGGTGCCGGACAACAGAAGGTAATATTATGTGAACCTTATTTATAAATGCTACAATTTTTACTCGTAATATAAGTTTAATTTATCACACTCCCATATGGTGCATAAGGCTGTATGCTATTATTGTCCTTATGAAATAAAGAAGTATTCTTTGTTTACAAAATACGTATTAAAATGTAAGATTCAAAATAGTTACTTACAACCAACAGAAGATTAATGTTAAGTAATAGAAATAATATTAGCAGGGTTGTTCATTACATTTTCTTCCACCATGTTTGACCCATTTCTTGTTGCTACTGCCACAGTACTGTTGTTGCTGGAGAGTTGCCCTGATTCAGACAAATATGTAATGTATGCCAGTAACGCCACGTTAGGTGATCTATATCATAACCAAATATTATGGCTTTACGCGAGCCGTATGATTGGATATTGACTATATGTTTATCTCTTTCTACTAAAATGAACACATTGCAAACAGTAGTACATATTTGCAATGTTAATGTGAGACAATTAAAACTTAAAATACGTAAATTTATATTGAAAAGTTAAATAGAGATACTTTTCAACATTCTACATATAAAATGACAAACCAAATCTTGTGACACGGCGCCACAGGCTATACATAACTTTTAAAAAAGTGTCTTTATATATACTATATTCCAATAATGGAATATGTAAGCAAGTACTCGATTATTGTCTCAAATAAACTTGTTTAATAAAGAATAAATCATGAGTATGCTATTTAAGTTAAATCTTCGAGACTAAGTTCTTGAAACTAGTATTTGGGCCCGACAACACGAGCTTTGCACTTCCAAATTGTTGGAGTGCATACTGTAGAGAGAGCTTTTTAATTAATTCAATTCTATGTAATATATAACTTATACCGTTATTAGTTTAACGATTTGTTTGCAATTATAAAAATTAACATTGAAACAAGTTATTTTAATAGTTCTGGCTCAATTGCACAATTTAAAACTTGTTTCTTAGTTTTTTTTATAATCACAAATATGTTTTTTGAAATTTGTGTTTCATATATTCTAATTTATCAACTTTATGTGTGCATTTAAATATATGTATGTATTGATTTAAGTCCACTAGCAATATTTTGGCGGAGAGTTGATTTACATATATGTGTGTATATGTGAAATAGACACCTAAGCCTTTAATCCTGTTCCACTATTGTCAAACATGTATAAGGTAATTAAAGCAGTCAGCACATACGAAAAGCTTAATTATACTGTATGATCAAAGCGTCTTCACAAACAATCCAAATCAAGCACCAAGTACTTAGTACTGATGAAGATTTAGCATTGATACACTTTATTTAACCTACTTTTTAATTATTATTATTTTATCATATCGACAAATAAAACCTACCTATTAATACATTTATATAATTTCAATCAATAATTTTCTTATTTAGTCTTAGAGGAATCAAACATATTTAAATATATACAGTATAAACAATATATAACAACTCTGAAGGGACTGTTTTTTCGTTATAGAGTGTGGTCGGTAAATGGAGAGATGTAATTGGAATACAAGCTTTACAGACTAAGTTTAATCAAGTGACGTTAAATGGAGTACACTGTATGGACAAATATGTTTAGCAAAAAGATGCGAACCCAAAATAACTTCTTACGAACACTAGTGACTAATATTCAATACCAATTATAATAAAAATACTTCTAGCAATTTTACAAATTCATATCGACCCTGACATTTTTAAGATGACTATTTTATTCTGCACGACTCCGTGGCCTCAACACTATGCTCTTTAGTATATATGTTTCGAAAAGTTTTTTATTATTATCATAACAAATTAATATTATTTACATATGTGTACAATATGTTAGGATCCATTCAATACTGTAACTAAATGACATTACAAAACAGCTTTAACAACGAACGGAATTTATCGCCGCTCACTTATTTGGATGATCCTCTCACTAATCCTTATCATGTGGAGCCAATAAACATGCGATATATTTATATCGGACACTACTTTAACTAATTTAATATTGGACTTTGTCCGCTACGACTTGGGGGCCTTCAAGAAAAAAAAACGTTCAACGTGTAATCCTCCTGGCGTTGCAGGTATCTATGGGTGACGGTTATCACATCACTGCTCGTTTGCCTCCTGTTAAAATATATATTTAATTAATAAAATTAAATATATATTTGTTATAATTGTTTAAGTGCGTAAGTTTGACGTTTTGTGTTTAGTCTGTGGACTGGCTCATGTCCTCTTGCATTTTTCCCGCCAATTCGGAATATCATACGATTGAGCAAAATAGGCTAACAATGTAATTTACTTTAGTTAATTTTGATTAATTCGTGATGAATCTAAATTTAACGATATTTATACCAAAGATATAATACTGTTTTTTGTTCGACAAACATCTAACCCAACCTAACCTTTTTATGTTTCATTCGATGTTGGCTAATACCAACTAATGGCCACACACTAAGCTCCACACGTGTGGGAATAGCAGGAAATACAATCTAGTTGTGCCTCGCTCGTGTCTCATATCTTTAAATAATCTCTTTTTATTATACTTAGTCACTTTATCTCCTATAATCGAGAACCATATTTTAACTTAAATTCACTTCTTTTGTTTAACAGTAGGAAAATTTTAATATTCGTTTAGCAAGCTTTTACAAGTTCATTAAGTCTTGTGCACAGTGAAATATGTCATACTTTTTATATTACCAAACCAAAAGAACAGAACACTTGGGCATTAACTAAGGACTGATCTTTAAATAATATATAACTTTTCAGAGTTGAGAGAAGCTTTCGAAGCTGAAGCTCAAGAGGTGAAGAAGCCGCGATTGCTGCTCACGGCTGCTGTACCCGTCGGTCCAGACAACATCAAGAGTGGATATGATGTTCCTGCTGTCGCTAGGTAAGGTCTTCCCCCTATTCTTATAATACAACAATACTGAAAATGAAAAAAAAATACAGTGTAAACTTCAATTGAGTTTACACTGTAATTTTCTTTGCTTTGTTTGGTTTAGCTTGTACTCCATTCTGATTTTTCTTTTCTCCATTTCAAACTCAAACTCAAAATATCTTTATTCAAGTAGGTCTTTATAAAGACACTTTTGAATCGTCAATTTTTACACTACCACCGGTTCGGAAGGCAGTCATCTACCGAGATGAACCAGCAAGAATTTAACTACCAAAAACCGTCATAAAATGCACAGTCCCTTCAGTGTCGTTATATAGAGTTTTCACTATTTCTTTCTATTTTGGTTTGTTTGCTTTCCTATTGTGATAAGCCTTAAGAATGGTAATTCTCACATTGCGTAATCATTATAACATTGAATCGCTTAAATTTCTCACACACATTGTATCATTGTTACAATCATATCCTCATTTCTACAATTCACTTTACTTTTTATATCAAAAGATAATTTTTCACTTGTGTCCAAACAAATAACATTTGCGAAAAAACTATACATACTCTAAGCTAATTGTCCTCTAACTAGCAATGTTTATGAATACGAGTGATCAGTTTTTATTTTAAAAAGATAATATAAAATGAAAAGATACATAAGGCCCATACTCTCCTGTGAAGAAGAAAAAAATATAGATAAAAGATGTTTAACTTAATACTAGGTATAGTTAAGAAAATATTTCGTTTTTTATAATGTTCTGTATGTGTGTGTGTGTTTGTGTATATAAGTGATTGATTTAGTTATGCAGGTGGTGGCGTTATGGTCTTACCAAAAATATAATCCAATACTGTCTTTATAAAAATATTTGGGTGTAAAAATGAATGTAAATCCTCAGCTACCTGGACTTCATTAACGTCATGGCTTACGACTTTCACGGCAAGTGGGAAAAGGAGACTGGCCACAACGCACCACTCTACGCTCCATCATCAGACTCGGAATGGAGGAAGCAGCTCTCTGTGGACCACGCAACACATCTTTGGGTCAAATTGGGAGCGCCTAAGGAAAAACTAATTATTGGTTAGTGTTATAAGTTAAATATATCAGACCTTTGGTATCCTAGTTTCGTAATTAGGTTATGCAGAGCCTTTGACCAAAAGCCTACGAAGCCTTTGAAGGATAAGACATTGTATATTGTGCATACCAATCTGACAGCAATGAATTTGTAAATAATAAAATGTACATTAGAATTCAATCTACCGCTCGGTTTTATAACCGAGATCAAAAATCTGTTAACGTGTCTCAAAACTTTAATCTCTAATCATTACTGCACTTATAAATAAGCTTAACCTTAAAATACATAAAACAATCGTTAATTTTAATTCTTATATATACAAAATTGAAATAAATCAAACAGTTGATAGTCTGTCTTTTTATAACAGTATCTTAGGATACTGTTTTGAAGTGACTTATAGCGAAGTAAAATTTCTTCTCATCTTCCAGGTATGCCAACGTACGGGCGTACTTTCACTTTGTCAAATGTCAACAACTTCAAAGTGAATTCTCCGGCGACCGGGGGAGGCAAGGCTGGTGAATACACAAAGGAAGGAGGCTTCCTCGCATACTATGAGGTGATTTTAATTAAAAATTATTGCTTGAGCCTCGTCTACACCGTTTGTATTGCGTACGTACGATTGAACATCTCTCGGGGGATCTTTGACCAGTTAAACCACTGCCTTGCCCGAAGGTACTAGTGACTAATGTCAATAAAATGTATATGTAATACGATGCAGAATCGATAAATTCATCCTTGACTTGATCATAAAGGTATAGTGAACCTTCTATCTATTAACAAATATTAAAATAATATTGGTTTACGTCAGATACGTCTGTAGAATCGGCTACACACTACATCCTCTCCAAAAACGTGTATGTATATAATAATTATATTTTTCCTCTAACATTTCATACTATCTTAATAAATAAAGCGATAATATCATAAAATATCTCAGAGTCACATTATTAGTTAAGCGTACGATACGATAGATCGTTACGATACAATGTGAACAGGCATCATTATTATTTGAGACAGAACTGCTGTTTCCAGACAGTTTCCTCCAAGGCTAAAGGTTTGATAAAGAAACACTCTTTTCTAATTCGCAATTTACACGGTTATAAACGACCGGGAATCCGCGATTTTACCCCCGGGACTGTTCTGTCCCGAATGTAATTGAATTGAGTAGCTTTTTAAAGATAAACTTTGTTGTTTTTTTTATATTAAGTATGTGACTTAGTGGAGACGAATTACTCAAAGGCAAAGACTCTTTTTAATTTTATAAATTGTTAAGAACTTTAAGTTTGTACTAAACCTAATCACATAAAAGGTTTTTTTACTTTTCTTACTCGTTTAGTATAATGTTGACTGCCGGAGTACCGAACAGAGGGTTCCCTAATTTTCCAATGATTCTTTGATGTGGGTATTCAATTTATTTAAAGTATATATTCATCAGTTAGCACCCATGATAGAAAGTTAGTTTTTTAAAAAGTTAAATTTAAAAAATCTAATATCTCTTTTTCTGCACGATTAAATGTAATGGGACTTTTAAAAGCGTTTTCAAGTTCGCGTTTTAAAGTTCTTCTCGTCCTCTCTACGTTATTTGCAGTATCAAAAATATTTAGGGTAAGATATTTTAATATTTATTCAATCATACATAACAAAAGTCTGATAAAAGTTTGACCGTAACTTGAGAGTATATTATATTATATATATTATATCATAATAATATTTACTGCTTTGGAAGTTGAGACATTGCTAAACGCATATGCTACTCAGCGTCGTCACATGTCCGAGGCCTACGCTGCCTTTCACAGCCGCAGGCTTTCAACCATTATATATGTTATACTATACAGTTAAATATATAACTTCCTTATTGCAAAAAAGTCAAAGTCAAAATATATTTATTCACTTCTTTAATCTAAGATCTTATCTAAAGAGTTTAATCGTTGTATTGAATTAGTAGTTAGATTATAATTAGTTTCTAATTAATTAAGTTTGAATTTTAAATAATATAAATTTAATCGAAAAACACCAGCTCTTGGGTCACCGGTACCAGGTGAAGGTCAAAGTTGGAAGAAAGACATTTTCTTTTTTTTTGTCTGAATTGTTATTTGGTTTACCTTAATTAAGTTAATATCATTGTTTTTAGATATGTGAAATACTACAAAACGGTGGAGCGTACGTTTGGGATGATGAAATGAAAGTCCCATACGCGATACATGGTGACCAATGGATTGGATTTGACGATGAGAAATCTATTAGAAATAAGATGAGGTCAGTTATTAAATCTGTATATTTTGTCACAGTATTTCCGAACTAAAACAACTTAGGGTTGTTTTCATAGTATAAGATATATAAAAACATTTTTAATAAACACTAAGTCAGATTCAATGTACCTACTTTAAAATAATGACAAGATGTCGCATTTATATAAGTATAAATTATTCAATCAAACTTTTTGTTAAAACAGTTAAGTCTAGATGTTTTTAAATACAATATAGAGTTCTTATATAAAAAAAATGTTCTAGATGGATCAAGGACAATGGATTTGGTGGAGCCATGGTGTGGACCGTTGACATGGACGACTTTAGTGGAACAGCCTGCGGTGGTAACGTCAAATATCCTCTCATCGGAGCTATGAGGTATGAGGCTCTTCATGATATAATGGCCACAAAGACGTACATACGATTTTATGTGGAAAAAATAAAAAAATAAATATATAATAATAATAAGGCACATCTGATAATATAACAAAAAGCTCACCGATAATTGCAAAGTCGAAAATAACGAAGCGAAATGCGATGGTAATAAACGATCCTCCAAATGTTATTCAATCCACGAACTTTAACAAGAGAAAAGTTGGTACGTTTTAGAAATTTCAAGTACGACCGTATTAACTGCTGATCTCAGCAGTTTTCAACGATTTATTACCTCCGCAAGTTTTCTTCAACTATCTACACTAAAAAGAAATGGATCGCTTTTTAATTAAACACTTCACAAACCGTAGAATTAAATGTTATATTTTTAAAGCGTTTATTATCATATAACTAAAATAAAGTATTCACAATCAGGTACAATCGACCGCTAACTCCTCCTTCTTTTTCCCATCTCTCTCTTCCGCCTCCTAATATTATGATGTTGTAGGGAAGAGCTCCGCGGTATCTCTCGTGGTAAGGACGCAAAGGATGTCGATTGGTCATCTGTAGCAGCCAGCGTTGTCGTGGAAGTCACAGAGAAACCTGAACCAATTAAAATCAGCCTGTCAGATGTTCTGGCCAAAGTGAAAAGGCCTACTAAAACCATGATAATCAAGAACAACAACGCAGCGATTTCTGATAAAAATAGTAAGTTAACGATTTTTTAATATTAATAAAAGGTTTACCCTGCTTTGAAATGAAGACCAGTGTCTGTCTCGTATCATCTTCGTGTCTTTTAAATCAGATTTGTATACACTCAAACTTAAAATATCTTTATTCAAGTAGGTATTCATGAAGACACTTTTTAATTGTCAATTTTTACACTATCACCGGTCCGGAAGGCAGTTATCTACCGAGAAGAACCGGCAAGAAACTCGATAGCTGCTTTAAAATAAACATTTAATAACATGTTACCTACATTAATACTACTAATTCAAATAACAAAAATAAAACTTGCACAGTACAGCAACATTTTACGAAGTATGCGACCCAAGTCCAGGTTATGTCAAAGACTTGTCTTATATCTTTCTCTCTCTCTTCTTCGTTATAGGAAGTGTTCTTATTGGTTTGTTGTCATCAGACATTGTTTATGGTTTTAGTTTTATCGTCTTATGTAAGGTCTGTTATTTTGTCAACTGTCACTTTAACTACACTGCACTCAAGGTATTGCCTAAAGTTGTGGTATAGGCAATCCGTCAATACATCTCGAATGAATCTCTTGTTTATAGTCGTTCTGTCAGATCGTAATGATAGGTACGTACGTTTATATACCAAAGTACATTGTCACAAGGGTCACTTCGCGGGACTTACTTAACAGGCAAGAAACTCTTTCGCCGAAAGTGTCGACATAGTTGCTAAAAGTTCCAGACATCGAGTGCTTTTACACTCGAACGGTCGACCAGAATATCAAGAGCTCCGTTTTTTACAAACAACTACACCGTAATTATGGGACTATAGGGTCAACCTAAATTGGTTCGTTAAGAATGTTTTGTGATTTAGGCTTGTCATGTCTCAAGCAAAGAGTTTAAACACTTGAGCTTTGATTGATCCAAATGTAATATTTCAGTTAGTTTAGTTAAACATAATTTTAAATATATAAAAATATACGCTAAAGACAATTGAATTTTGCAACACTTAAATCAATTTTGAAATGTAATAACGATTTGGAAGTAGAAAATGACTCTTTCGGAATTGATGAGTTTAATTTCACAAAGTAAGAATGAATAATCTCAAATCATATCATCCATCTTGACGTTTTGACAGTTTTATATAGACCTCATTATATCAGGCTTAATAAATTATTATATTTATATGACAAACAATAAATAAATTATACAGATAATTAATACAACTGAAGGCGCGATACACTTTAACCCTTAGTTATCTAACTAACCGATTTTTTTCACAGAACGCGAACCTCAAATCCTGTGTTACCTGACCTCCTGGTCCTCCAAACGACCAAGCGCTGGACGCTTTATGCCAGAGAGTGTAGATCCGACTCTATGCACCCATGTCATCTACGCCTTTGCAACCCTTAAGGACCACAAGCTAACGGAAGGGGATGAGAAAGATGCTGACATGTACGACAAAGTGGTTGCTTTGAGAGAGAAAAATCCTAATTTGAAGGTATTATTTTTAGTTAATTAAATTCCAAAATCAAATAGAATCTCGTCGTCGTGATCCCCTTATTAAATAAAAGGTTAAAATTTGTATTGCAGTCTAATGCAGCCAAAGTACAAAATACTTGAACTAAGTTCAACACTTAGATTATTCTAATATGAAATTCTTGTAAGCTGAAGTTCAAAATGGCAAGATTTAAGATGGGCTCTTTGCCGATTAATACACTTCTCCTGTAGGAAATTAAACAATAATCAAGTCCAAATATCTTACTGGTACACATTAGTTATACAAAATTTTAAGAAATGTCTAGAAATAAAAATTCCTTCATGCCCGTTAAGCACTGTGTGGTTTTTTACCCTTGATTTTCCATTTCAGATCCTACTCGCGATTGGCGGATGGGCATTTGGTTCCACACCATTCAAAGAACTCACCTCTAACGTATTCAGAATGAACCAGTTTGTGTATGAAGCTATTGAATTCCTTAGAGATTACCAGTTCAACGGTCTGGATATCGACTGGGAGTATCCAAGGTATGTTTCTACTGATTCTACTCTACGTTATTTAGTAAATGTTTATTAAAATCACTCATAGGGCTCAAAAAGTATCTCGTTATTATTTTAATAAGAAATTGTTTAGCGATGCTTGGCGATTTAAAGGAGTGGTGGTGAGTTTCTTGCCCGCTCTACGCCCTCAAGGGGTATACAGTTCCCAAATCAATTTGGAAACTGTAAGATACTTATGTGAATAAAGAATTTTTTGTTTAACA
The DNA here is from genome assembly GCA_951799465.1 of Leptophobia aripa. NCBI lineage: Eukaryota > Metazoa > Arthropoda > Insecta > Lepidoptera > Pieridae > Leptophobia > Leptophobia aripa. The sequence goes on from OX637277.1 coordinate 632,577, forward strand.
AATAAGTCAATTTTAACTAAGATAATGGTTGGTAATTACTAGTACTAGACCCGTAGTTTCACCTGATGTTGATGTGAACATTATTGATAAATGGAGTGTCTTACACAATACTTCCTTCAATTGGAACGCGTTGTAATTAGCTCTGAAACTTCTCAACTGTATGTTTCAGTCGCGAGTATTTTGTTTTATTCAATTTATAATTTCACAAAAGTAATAACGACTCAGGGTTTTAAACCGTAACAGTTTTTTTAAACCATTTTTAGTTCACATTAACGACATATAAAATCTTCCAGAATAGAGCTTACCTCTCCCTTAACCGGCCGGCAACTCACCTATAAGCCCCTGGCGTTGTAGTACTTCACTCAAGATGACCCGATTGCACGTTACATAAAAATTATATTTATTTATTCATTTCAGAGGTGCCGACGATCGAGCAGCTTTTGTTTCCCTCTTAAAAGAATTGCGCTTAGCTTTTGAGGGTGAAGCGAAATCTTCTGGTCAGCCACGTCTCCTTCTATCAGCTGCTGTTCCAGCTTCTTTCGAAGCTATAGCGGCTGGCTATGATGTACCGGAAATTTCAAAATACTTGGTAAGTAATTCTGATCAAAAGTTAAGAATTGTTTCTAGTTTATCCGATTCATTTTATTCGGATTTTATTAAACAGCACTAAAAATGTAATCAAACTAATAAAATTTCTAATATCATAAAAATTATACGAACTTAAAATGCTACTAAGAAATGAGTCGATGATTAATGTATTACCTTCTAAAGCAACGTGAAAAGTTCCGTTATTAATAAATTTTCATGAAAAGTTGCCAAGTTAAAAGAAAATTTCTTGAGAATATTTTATGAAAATTATCAATGTTGTCATAGTGTATTTTTAATAATCTTTTCCCGCTCAGGTGGCTAGAACCAGGAATATCTTTTCACCAGTAGACTGCATATGCTAATTCAAATTGCATACATATTAATTTATTTTTTCTTTAAAATAAACTAATAAGTTTAAAACTTTAATGATTAAATTAATCTAAGACACTAAATTAAGTTTTAAATGTTTGGCACAGTGGCCATAATGCTGGAGGCATATCCTCGCTGGATTGTAATTTTTCATGACAATTAAAACATACTATATATCTTAAAAACTTTACAGGATTTCATCAACGTCATGACATATGACTTCCATGGACAGTGGGAACGACAAGTGGGCCATAACAGTCCACTTTTCCCACTAGAGAGTGCTACCAGCTATCAGAAGAAACTTACTGTGGTAATTATTATAGTATTGCAAAGTGTTTTAGTAATGTCGTGTCAGGAATTTTAATTCCGTAGCCTCATTATAGTTGGTGTCTAGTTAACAAGACAGGTCTTAAGACCTAGGAACCTAGGACTTAAAGTTTTGCTAGTTGAAACATGTAGTTGAGTTCGTTGCGGGATCTTATCAGGCCGGTTATATTGGAACCCTTGTAATATATAAAAAAAAACTATTGACGCATACAAGTGATCACTAATAAAATCTATTCCTCAAAAGAAAAACATATATGAACTGGAACTCGGACCTCGCCTTGGCCTGTCACAGGGGGGACCAGCCTGAGGGGCTGGACGGAAGCTCACTAAAATAAGGGACCACGCCTTCGCCGGCGAAGGCGGTTTTTAACCCTAGGTCTCCCATCTGGTTGTTTGGCCGCGCGGGCGGCATCTAGTGTGTTGTTAGCTACAGTAATGGGATCGTCCGGATCCATTAGGGCGTGTCGAGGCCTTTTTTGTCTATTTCAGCTTAATCTAATTAATAGCGAGTTATCTATCAACAGGATTATTCTGCGCGCGAATGGGTACGACAAGGTGCACCGAAAGAGAAGTTGATGATTGGAATGCCGACTTATGGTAGATCATTCACACTCATCAACGAAACACAATTTGATATAGGGGCGCCTTCGTCTGGTGGAGGTAATTGTATTTTGCATTTATTTTGGAAAGCGATATTGTTTCTTAAAGAATAGGGGTCTTTAAAATGTATTTCTAAGACATTTGATTCTTAAATCCTTCTCAAAACAAGTATAAAATTGAAGCCGCTGGAAAAAAGAATTTACGGTAATTTAGAATAATACGAGAATAATATAAATATAAGAATTTCATGTTGTGAGAAAAGATTTTTCTAAGAAATTGTATGATAACACAGACAATTCGTTTAAAATTACGATCCGGCCTTAATTAAGCCTAATTAGTAATTTATGTCTGGCTCAATTTACAAAGATTATATATTATAAGCTTTCATTAAAACTTGTTAGCCTTTATTAAGGAGATACCATATTTTTCACGTGTTCTTCAAATTGTTATCTGATATTATATAGGAAAAGCCGGAAGATACACAAATGAAGCGGGTTTTATGTCTTACTACGAGATATGTGACTTCCTACGAGAGGATAATACAACCTTGGTCTGGGACAACGAACAGATGGTACCATTCGCATACAGAGATGACCAATGGGTCGGCTTTGATGACGAGAGATCGCTAAAGACGAAGGTAATCTCATTTAATCATTTTTTAATTTTGTTACATTATTTTATTTTTAGAATATAATAGGGCACTAACCTCCACACTAGGAATCCCTGTCTCGTGGAAAATTCTTTGTTTATTTATCTATTTATAAACTAACACTCCTATACAAGGGTGTCGCCAAATGGGGGCAGGGAGGGGCAGCTGCCCCCCCTAGAGATTCTAAAAAAGTTGCCAAATATAATGAATCCCAGAAAAATTATATTTTAATTAACCTAATATAAACAAACAAGGACCATTATAATATTAAAATCTGATTGATAATTTAAAAAAATATGCTGTACGCTGTACACTTATTCAAATTCAAACTCCTTTTTATTCTTTTTTTCTAATAAATGTTATTATAACTTATTTACATGTTTTTAATTGCATAGTCAAGAGCTCGTGCTCGTATAGCTTTACACATTGGACTCTGTACTGTCACAGAATACCTACAATTATCATTCATAGACAATGAGAAAAGTATGAATTGTAGTATGTAAAATTAACTTGACCCCCCCCCCCTGCGCCATCGGCTGGCGACGTCCTTGCTCCTATACATTTCTTCTGTTTTACATCTTATTTATTTATTTAACACTTTATCGCACTTAAACACTAGAAGCAAATGACATTAACAGATGTTAGAACATATAAGAGCGACGGGTGGCCTTATCGCTAATAAGCGATCTCTTCCAGACAACCCACAGTAAAACATCTTAGTAAAACCTGAAATTACCAATTTGACGTGGTGTTCTGAATTTGATATCTTTTTTATTCTTCTAAAAGTTTAAGTCCGTAAATATCATTTCAGCTTTGCTGAATCGGTATATAATTAATCAATTATCTTATTTCATTATTTCGTTCTTTTTCGTTAAGGTGCCATTTAATAAAGAATTAGAACGGTGGTTTGAAATAATTTATGATTCATTTAAATATAAGCTTACAACTGAATTGTCTCAACTTGCAATAAATCGTTGGTACATTTTAGATGGCATGGCTCAAAGAAGAAGGCTTCGGTGGAATCATGGTCTGGTCAGTCGACATGGATGATTTCAGAGGATCATGTGGTACCGGAAAGTATCCTCTCATCACAGCGATGAAACAGGAACTGGGTGATTATAAAGTAAGGCTAGAGTATGATGGGCCATATGAAAGTTATGTTGGAAGCGGACAGTACACTACTAAGAATCGTAAGTGTTTTGAATATTTTATTACAAAATTGATTTACTTTCTATATTAACTTGAGAGTCAATGATCTACTTAAGAATCTACTGTCTTTTGGGTCATAGTGGGATCGAACATATAGTAAATAGTACTATGGTGGCATCAATTAATTAATAATCAAAATATATATGAATAAAAAGCATTTTATAAATATTTAGGTTATATATTTAAAAACAATAGTATCCTACAAAACATACAATTTTATAGCAACTGTGGTAAATTGTATATTCTCCACGCTATAATATTGTCATCAATAAAATTGGCTGTTTCTTTTCATTCCATACCGGCAGCTCCATCTACTGTTTAATTATATTGAAATCCCCAATTTTCAGCCAACGAAGTTACCTGCGAAGAAGAAGATGGCCACATCTCATATCACAAAGATAAAGCGGATTGTACCATGTACTACATGTGCGAGGGAGAGAGAAAACACCATATGCCATGCCCCGTCAACCTTGTATTCAATCCCAATGAGAATGTCTGCGATTGGCCAGAGAATGTCGAAGGTTGCCAGCACCACACACAAGCGCCAGCTGCTAGGAGATAAAACTAGGTAGACATAGGAAAGTAGAACTTACGTCATGAATTTAAATTGTAATTTGTAGAAAGAACATGTCTCACCAAGATTAAAACTAAGCTTGCATGTTTGCACTGGCCTCTGTTGAGCAGAACCCACAAGAAACTCAGTGGGTTTGTTATTTTTGGCCGTTTTTATTTAACTATGATAGTTCTTTAATATAATTGATCGTTTAAATGACTCGTGATTTTTCATGAATATCGTGATGATAAAGAACTAAATCGTTTTTTCTACAAATACATGTGTTCTTCCACCTTAAAAATAAAATATTTATTGTGACGATTTTTATGAGTTCGTGTGATATAATGTATATTTTTTTAATTGAGTTTTGTACTTATTTTGTAAACTTTAGACAAATACTATTACGATAAGAACATTTTAATGTATACTTTTCCTGATATATAATGAAAAGAGATAAATTAGATCATTATTGTTATAATATATTTGCAATTTTATCGGTTTCTATTTTCATTTAAATCTATATATTTTCAAAACTACAGAAATAATTAGGCATGAAGCGAAATTCCCTATATATTATATGTGTAAATTATTTAGAATAAGATTTTGTAACAATTAGTATGATACGTAACATCTAAATAATTCATTATCAGAGGGTTGACCCTTAATAATACTCGGATCAGCTAAAATACTGCCAACCTAGCTTAACAGTGACTTGACATTATTATTCTAAGTAGGCGAATAAACTAAGATTTGTAAATATTGTATTTAGATAATAAATTTTAAATAAAATGTATCCTTCTTTTTATTTTGACAATCCTAAATTTACGTGAACTAGAATAAATGTGTACTTAAATGTATAATACAAAATGTTTAATTTGTTTTTCTTTTCGAAAAAAAGCACGATTTTTGAAAAAAAAAACTCAAACTTGATACAAAAGTTACATCCGCTTCGTCTTTTGGTGCATCCTCTGTTCATCATCCTCTTATTTAGGCACGGTACTGAATTTTTTTTTGACCAAACGATCGCCTGATTACCTTCTAGAATGCCTTGTAAGGCTACAAGAAGCTGATATTTCTTATTGTTTAGTAGTTTAGTGTTTATACTATCACTACTATAGAATGATTATATATTCCCTTCGGCCACATTGTTATGTTAACCTTAAAAGCGTATTTGTATTAGTAGCGATACATTTCTGTTCATACTCGAATGCCAGGACCGTACTCAAGTTAATAATAAAACAATATTTAATGATTTATATGAAATATCAATTGAATGCTAATACAGTTTTTTATTTCGTCAAAACTTATTGTTCTTTCTTTAGGGACGAATTAAGACGATTTAAATTGGGATTTAATCGATTTAAGATGATTCAAAATGGTTATATGTAGGTTACCTTAGTGGATGAAGATATTTTAGCTTTGACTTTTACAGTGGATTTTGGCAGAAAAAGACGATTTATTCCAGTTAAAAAGTTATCAGTATGTCTTTATGAATAATGACGATTTATAGAAATAATAATGCCTCCCTGTCGATCGTAAGTGCCAGCAAATGGCGCATAATTTAGTGTCGGCGCGTGACTGGACCCAGACGAAACAGGTGCTACGGATATCTTAATGCTTTGGCAATCAATTATTGTAAAGTACTAAAAAAAATACCGAATTAAAATATATAGCTGAAGGAGGAAAATAAAAAAATAATTACATAGCTTTAAAACTGTCTAACCCAAGCGGTATTGATTTATTTTTATAGGTTGTTAAAATAACATAAGCTTAAGCTAAATACTTAAGCAATTTGTATAATGAATATGTTCATATTTTAAACTATATAAAAATTTAATAACCACAAATTATAATTAAAGTGCAATGATAAACAAATGACAATTGACGGCTTACAATTTATACATTTTACATAAACTATTATAACTAAAAGCTTAAATAAACGAATCAAATCAAAATCAAAAAAACACTAAACAAGTACAATATAAAGTAAGAAGAGGTTTTCTCTAAAAATCGGTCCCTACTGCATAACAAGAAGCATAAAATGACAGCCATGTTGGTTGACAAGTCGCCTTTTTAATAAAAAATTATAAGGAAATCGTGATAGTTGCAGCGTATTAAAGAAATGTTGTATCCTGTAATCATATTATTTAAACGAAGCTTTAGGGCTTTAAGAGCAAACATAACAATTTTCTTTTACTACTTTTAGATTAGGGACAAAATATTAACATATTTTTAAGTTAAGAATACAAGAAATTTACTATGTGCAATCAAAATAAAGTAATATTTTTTTGTTAAAACTCGAGTTTTGGGCTGTGTGGTTATGCTCTGTGGTAATGCTGCTGTGGGTTAAAAAAAATATTATTAAAAACTATTCTAATAGCATATAAATTGTAAAAATAAAAATGGAAAACCGTAATACATCTAATTAAGAACCGAATCGCGTTCCTTATCAAAAAAGATCTCTTTATAAGACTTCAAGAAAGAGAAATCCCTCAAGATATATTTCGTGAACCGTGCTAAAGTTGAACGGCGGGGCCACAGATAAGAATACAGTTGGATAATAAAAGTAACTGATACTAATATTCTTAATAAAAAAAACAATACACAAAACTAAAACAAATTTAAAATGTTTGGTCCCTGTGGCAGAGTACCCACAATGCTGGCGGCATTTCCTCGCTGTATCGTGATGCTTAAACGCTGAGCGAGGAAAGCACCAGCACAGATATAAATTAGTGTCTATATTGTTTTAGGTGTGCGAGTCTGTCGTGCATCAGTGGATTTTCCTTTCTATAGGCCTAAACACTTCTAAATCTAAACAAGTATGATGATATGCATCGGGCAAATTTAGACTAATTATATAAATAAAAACTGAATCAAGAAACAAAACTATTTTCTAATAGGTCAATGGGATATTACAAAAATAAGTAAATTTCATATTTAAGTAGTATCTTGTAGGTTGGCTAAGATGGCCGGTAAGACGAAGCGAGATGAAATGCGAAGCGTCGGACAGAGTGCGATGGAGGATTGCTGTGGATGCCCTCTGCCCCATCGTGGGGACATAGGATTATAAGTCAAGTAAGTCATCTTGTAGGTTCCAAACCAAAGTGACTTTGGTGAATATTATTTAATATAGGAATGGTAAAACTTTGGCCGTTAGGTGCTTATTTAAAAAAAATCTTGTTATTCGTAGATTATAAAAAGGTTGCATTTTACCATTTTTAACCAAGATAGCGCGTGCAAAACCGTACAAAGTTATTCAAGACTCATAATTCCTTATTGTACAGGATACATAAAAAAACTAAGACATTGATAATATGCCGATCGCACTCTTGAAACCATACTGTGATCTTTTTCAGAAATATTCGCCCGCAAAATTTTATTATCTATCTTATTATGAATATTTTATTGGCAAAGTTGCCTCATTTAATAATACAACTTATTTATTAAACCATTTTCTTCAAAGAATTTACTCTCGCTATGTAAATTCTTCGGACTCTTGTAAAGATTTAAAGTTATAACATAAAAAAATATATGGTTTTTTTTTAAAGTAAATTAATTTGTAAAGTTAAAAATCTCGGACGTTTATAATGTCAGACCGCACCAATTAACATTGTTAGTTAACATACAATCTCTAAATTCTACGAGTAACATACACAAAGGCCGTTCTCTCTAATAAAGAGATATGCTATTGCATTATATACTCAATCTCAAAATATCTTTATTCAAGTAGGTCTTTATAAATACACTTTTGAATCGTCAACTTTTTCAGCGGTTCCCAAGGCCACCGAGAAGAACCGGCAAGATACTCCATAACAACTCTTTTAATGAACAGTTCATAAAAAATATGCTACTTACATGACTAATAACAATAGCATTGTAAGGCTACTACTACTAAACTACAACATTAAATAATTGTATCCTTTTAATATGATTGCTTATTAATGCGGTCGAAGGCACGACTGGAGTAACATTCAAAAAAATACTGAAAAAATATTTTTTTAGATCCTGTGTGATAGACGTACATTACAACCATAACCATTAAATGGTTTATCTGTAGTGTGTTTTATGTACGATAACAATTTGTTTGTAATCAATAAATAAATAAAAAATACTATTATTAACTAATCATACACAAACGTTTGGGATTTGACAGAAAATCTCTTAATTAACTATCGCAAGTGGGAGCTACAAACCATAAACGGATAAAACTGTACATTGTAGCACAGAATCTCAATGACAGTATGCGAACCGCTAATTCTAACTAATGACTGCACTGACATACTCACACACTAACCTAACTGGATTATGCATTGTTTTAACCCATTCTTAGAACGTTGATCGAGTTTACTTCGATGTGAGTGTTGGTACTACTTGTTGGTAACATTTTCGAATTTCGAACGGCTTGAAACACGATCATATGAGTTTTGGTATATATGAACTAGTCTAATTAATCGCAAATTCTGTTTTGTCTCTTTCTGTCACAATGTTTACGATGTGATAGAGGGAGACAGGTTGATTACTTAAAATAGTTATATACAAATTATAATTTTTGGATAGTGTAAAATTTGATTCAAAGTTGTCTTTATAAGACCTAGTTGAATAAAGTTATTTTGAGTCTGAGTTTAATCTATGAGCACCTTCGTTTGAAAATAATTTTAATTGTAAAATGCTTTGAAAAATACATGTTTCTATGACATTGTTTTTATAGTGCATATATGGAGGTGGAGAAAAACCAGCTACGTTCGAGTTTTTATACACGTTAACAAGAATCTTTTATCAGATCTGGATGTGGAGCGAAGCTGGAAAATATTATGTTATAATTAAAATCAAAATCTATTGGATCACTCACATGATTTCTGACACTGATAATTAACATCAGCATTTATATAACCTTGTAAAGAACTCAGGGAAAGTGGATCAATTAAAAAAAAAAATTACTGAACAGAAATAAAAAAAACATTGTTTGAAGTTACTTCTTTTTTCTCTCAAGCCCATTCACAGATTATATATTTTAAAAGTAATCCAATAAAATGTAAGATAAATACAAGAATACGACTAATGAAGTATTTTAATAGGTAACGATTCTTTTATTATTAATAACTGCTGGTAATTTATTATTTTTAATTTAATCTATGCTTGGAATGTCTGTTGAGGTTGTTTGTTAAATAGATAGTAGTTTCATTGTTTTCCCCAAAAAACACTTATTTTTATAAATCGAAAATAAAACATCATATTTACACACACACACACACTTAAATGCTCGTTCTTCACATAATATACTCCACTTGTTCATATGTATATATATTTTTATTTATTGTTTTCTGATCGTTTTTTTTTGTTATTGTTTTTTTCTGATCTTAGATTCTATTTCCGGTTCTATTTTTTAACCTTATTTTGGCTTTATTTTTAATCTATTTTTATTGTGTAAACTTTTTGTGATAAGCTGCATAGGTTTAAGAAATAAAAAAATGAATAAAATAAATAAAATTTACTTCACTGACATTTTAACAAGTCCATACAGTTTATATGTATGGTATGGTTATCTAAAAGTCTCTTCTAATTGTATATCTATAATCCACATAATATGTATGTTTTTAAAAGAATAATAATATTTAATAAAATAATATTTTAGAATAAGACTCAACAATTACATTTAAATTATATTTTTTTTATGAATTGTCTTTTGATCGTGTAATAATTAGACAATTTTCTGATACCACGTTTTAGTTATATTTTCGGGTGTACTCATCCTCTCACTCATGAGTATATCCGGAAATCTCCGATTTCCGAATCTCCAAATATCCGTTTTCTACATAATTATTTAGAAAACGGTTAGATGATTTGCGTTATTAAATAAACCATGCTGTTTAACTAAGTAACAAGAGAACTTAATAAGTTAGAAACTTGTATAGTTTTTTTTTTTTTGTTGTATTATTTTATTCTGATCTTAGATTCTATTTCCGGTTCTATGTTTTAACCTTATTTTGGCTTTATTTTGAATCTATTTTTATTGTGTAAACTTTTTGCGACAAGCTGGATAAGTTTTAAGAAATAAAAAAATAAAAAATATTATTAATTGAATGTAATTAGCTAAGATTTTGAAATATTTTTCACGTTATAACATTACTAAATAATGATCTAACTGTTTATTAATATTGAGCTGTTTATATTTGATTACGAGAAACGTAATAACATTACGTAATTCTAATTAGTAATGTGCTTTCTGTTTTGTGTTAATCAATTTCTTGTTGTTTTATCCATACTTATATTATGAATGCGAAAGTAACTTTAACTGTTGTCTTACATCATGCTTAAACTGCTGAATCGATTTTAAAAACATTTCGTATGGACATACTTAACTTTAGGACACTACTTTTTATATTGAAAAACGATTTGAAGTGAATGAATTTCGTATTTAAACCACGCGGACGAAGTCGCCCTCAATAGCTAGTTATTATATTATTAAATTAGTAGTTCTATATGTATCTTTTTTGTTCTTGTTTTGTAAACTATGCTAGCATGTATATATGGAACATATCTGTTTAATAAATGCTTCATACAGCAAAATCGTCCAAACATTAAATAGTGAAAGTTAATTGGTAGTCCTGTTAATAACATATATGTATGTATGTATGTATGTACGTTTGGTTATGGTTTTGTATTGTTAAATTGTTTAAGCAAGTTAAATGTTAGATGTTAATTGAGATATAACATTGGTCTACATTGGTTGTTCAGCTAATTATTGTGGTTTCTTGTGGCTGGTTAAACTATGTGTTGGCTGTGTTAGTCGTAATATATTCCTATATGTGTTCTGTAAATGTTGGTTTATGCTAGTTTCAAAGGCATTCTTAAGCCCTCGCAGTGTTCAGTGTGTACGGAATCTTTCCATTGTGTCTCGTTTGTCTTCTATCAAATAAATCGTATATAAATGCGACTTTGTTTAATTATTCACATTGTCGTCAGAAATTCTATAAGTTTGCAAGTAGGAAATCGAAAAAAAAGAAATGACCGCTTAATTGATTAATTCGTTGATAAATATTGCAAAAAATTTTTTGAAAGTTAACAGAACACCATATAAAATGGTACAAAAAGGTGAAATTACACGAACGAGTGGTTTCAGGAAATAAATTTAGCCAATAAATATAACGTAAAGCGATCGTGTTTCTAATATAGCATGGTAGGGGTGTCGCATTGCAAAATATTTTTACCATTATCCAATCTAAAATATCAACATTTTGTTTATTTAAGGAAAGTTAATAATAAAGTTGCTTACAAACATTTTTTTTATTATTTTATCCGTAATCATTCCCAAGACTATGAGCGAATATGGTCCGTGTCTTTGATTTGTGGAGCTGCTTGTCACTAAGGAAGCCTAACCTCAACTGTTGCCAAGAGCTACAATCGGGCTTCCAGCTCTAGGATACTAACTAGAACTAGATAGATACCTTAATAGAAGTTGAGACGGAAATATTGTGTATATTAGAATATGCAAGTTTGAAACAGAGTGAATTTTAAAGCAAACCATACTAAAAGTACTCGAAACGAAAGTAGAAATTACAATAGTTGAGTACCGTATATTTATTAAATGTTATATTCATTAAAAAAAAGTTACCATTGACAACCCTACGCACGCGCAAAACCATTTTAATCAGTACTCTGGCGGGTTCCAATGCGTGCGCGCGCGTCTTTAATTAAAACGACGTTCGATTTTCAAAAGCAGTGCTATGTGATTTGTGTAAACAATATAAAAAGGATTAAACCATAAAGTGAAGGTAACAAAAATTGTTTTTGCCCTGTATCAAATTGTTGTTAAAATGTCTCTTCGATTTAGTTTAATAAAAAAGTGTGATTTGTACAAAATATGCACTTGTATTGTATATATATATATATATATATATATATATATATATATAAGATTTATACTAATATAACCATTCTAATCCAAATAATTATTTACAACAGTTTGAAGCCATTATAATATAAATAATTAACGTATAAAAGCTTCGAATAACAAGCACTCACATAGGATGCAGCATCATAAAATTACAAAGTCTAAATTATCTCCAGCGCGAAGGTACAGGAAACTTGTTGACGATCGATTTCTCACACGTAATTGGTAATATCAAGTGAATTTCAACCGTTCTTGCAACATAAAACTATCAATAAATCATTTATTATTCGGAGGGTAGAATGTTTGAGGGTAGGGTAGAATTTGGTTTGCATTCATCAAAGGATTCAAGTGCCCATGATACCCGTATATTTTTCTATGTAAGAGGTGGTAAACGAGCAGGCGGGTTACTTCGAATGATGTGTTAACCGCCGCCTATGAACACAAGCGACGCCAGGAGGCTCACAAGTGAGTTGCCTGAGTGAGGAACGCTCTTTTTTTGTAGGTCCCCAAGTCGTAGCGGTTTGGAAATACCTGCGCTGGCAGTTGGTATCATATATTCATACCAAGCCACGACACCGAACCAATACGACTTAGGGTCCTTTAAAAGAGCGTACCACTCTCTAAAAGGCCGGCAACGCACTCACAAGCTCCCAGCCACATGAGTATCTATATCTATCTACTCTTTTATATGTATATATATAGCTTATCCGGTCGATTATACATACCACTGCTTGGTGTTAAGTTTTTTGTTGATGTCGTGATCGACAGACATTAACGACTGATTGGTTCACTATTCATGTTATGTATAACATACTTTCTGCTTTTACAAAGTGTCTTAAATACTTAATTCAACATTGTTTGGTTCTTTACTTAGTACATAAAAGTAAAACTAGTCTAGTACTCTCTCGGCGATGAACTGTGACGAAGTGACACATGACATTTTTTTAAATCCTGATATATTTGATTTAATTTTTAACAAATTAACATAAACAATCCTAATATTAGGAATTAATTAGTTCTATTAAAAACATCATGTAGGGTTTGATTTAAAAAATATTTTGGTGTTCCATTCTAGATTAATGACGTTAAGAAGTATATTTGTTTTTAATGGAATTTTTTATGTTTAGGTAGGTACAGAGTTCATTAATAGCTTGGCAAAATTTATGTTTGTGTTTATTTCGAATATAATTTATATCGAGCTCTTTGCAAAACTCATTGTAATACGCAAATATTAAATACGTAAATATTAAAATGTAGAAACAATGAATGAAATATGGCTTAACAAGCAAATTACGAATAAAAGCTTTACATTATTACCAGATATTTTATCTCCCACATACAACAAAAACCGTAAACAAATTAATTAAAAGCTAAATATATTATTTTAATTAAAATATACCTCATGTATATTTCTTGGTGAGATTTTTTTTGATCAGATGTGCCTTTTCTAACGGCCTATCTATCTCTTTTTTTAACTTTTTTAATCTCTTAAACAGCCTTTGCGATTTAAGGCGTGCTTACTATGTTTTCTTCTACCATATGTGTGTTAAATGATACACAAAGAAATAAAATTAGTTCATAGCTGTGATTCGAACGCACGGCCTAGATCACGCGCCATTTGCACTGTTTTGATTATTATCAATTACATGATAATAATAATTTAGTGCCGCCGCTACAGACAAGTATGTGATTAGCCTTCTGTGCCTGACCCAAGGCCTCGCATAGTTACGATCATGTTACACCCCTGTTCGTGCTGACTCCGACCTCTTTCTACTGATATTTTCCGCTCAATCGAAGTTAGAATTCCTCTGTCACAACCAAGATGGTTGTTATAAGTTTTATTCTAATAAAAAGGCAACTGAACCAAAAAATAACAAGTCAAAGACGCGTTATTCATTTGTAAAACACTGCACGTAATACACATAAAATTAAAAACAACGAAAAATGTGATGAAAATCTTGTTAAACAAAAACTGTGGTGCAGATATGGATAACGAAAAGCATACTTTATACACCAGTCTGCTAAGTGCGACTTATTAAAAGCACTCGGCAGTGCCGGGGTAACCTACACACCTAGACAATTATATACAATTCCATACAAAATCAAATTTACTTTAACATAACCGAATGTGTTTAAACTCACACTCAGCACACAGATTATAAAGCGTTACGGAAACGATGGCCTTTGCATGATAACTATAGTAAACAGTTCTATTTCCTGGCAAAATTTTGCACGTACGCGGCCCACTTATGGAGTGAGATGACACGGTTTGCTATAACTTACGCTTACTTAAGATTGCATTTTTGCTGAGAAAACGATTCTTAGAATATGTTTACAAGCTGGTTTGGCGTTGCATAGCTTTTCTATGTACTCTTTTAAGAGTCAATAAATCCTTTACGAAGTCTCATGAAACACTTGTTAATCAACGTTATTTCATAAGATATATATACAAGTTTTGATAAAGTATAAGTTTCCCATTTATGGCCTCTAAGGGTTTTCATAAATATATTAAACAATTATTATAAAACAGGGCAAACGAGCAGGAGACACACAATAAAGCTTAAATCGCTGCCCATAGACACATGTGGCTGGTACCTTCTTTAAATAGACCTCTCTTAATCCCAGCGCTAGTGTCACTTGAAATTATCGAAAACTTACCAATATCTAAATCTCTGTTAAAGTTAAGTATTAAACATTTGGTTCGCTCGCAAATAACGCATTGAAATAGACCTTTAACAGAGCTTCTAATAACGATTTAAAATTGTTGGTCGATTGACGGAAATTTCCATTTCAATTTTCAAACGTAAAAACAGTAATCTAACTCATATAAATGTGTGCACTAATGCTCTTTCGTAAGATAGTTACCATGTTTTGCTGTAATTAACGGAGCTTCATCATACTACAATCAGCAGTGTTATTCTGTATGTTAACTCTAACCGCTAACGGATTCATACATTCATTTAGTAGTTCGCATGGTTGTCAATGTATTCGATCTCTGCTGCCCTTAAAAGGCTTTAGCGTTATGTAGAACATATAAAAAACTTGGTGCAGCCTGATCATGGATCCGTTTTGGGACGCTAGTTCTTAATTAACCTTTTCTAGTATAACAAACAAAACTATCGATAGGCAGTACGCTGTTTAACGTAAATTTAATAAAAATGCACGAATTTGAGAGTGGTGACCCTCTTTTTAATTTAATATTATGATAGCTTATGTAATCACTATAAAAACATTAACAAAAAGAAATAAAACATGTTGTTTTTGTTTAAAAAGTGTTTTTTCACATTTTATAAAAAAAATGTTTTTTTGATACCAGGTGATTAAAAGTATTAAAATTGTAGAATTTTGCAAATACTTAGGAGTATCAAACGTTAAATCATTATTTACGACACACCTGTAAAGCCTTTATACCAATAATCTGTCTATAATCAAAAAAAAATAAACACGGAAATGGATGTAATAACTATTTAACAGTAAAATGTATGGACAAAGGTGAATCGGTCATATAATAAATTATTTAACGTAGTTAAGCAATTAATTATAAACTAATTAAACATAAGGAAAGTGTATACACCCAAATTACATTCACAATTTTATCGCATGCATAACAATTTTTTTTTAATATATCTCGTCCAGGAAGAATCGGCTTTAATAATCCATTAACATGAAACTTTGCTATCTTACTCGCGATTTATCGGACAAGTTCCACTCATCAATGCTACGAACTTAATTAAGACACTTGGTTCTGTATATATTTCAATTAATTTAACTACGGTTTAAAACAATTAAAAGCTTCTATTAAATGCTAAACTCGCCATGAAGCCCGTGCTGAGCTGCCAACAGCGAGATCCGGTTTTTCGGGACTTCCGGGACGATTACTTTAAAATGAAAATCATCATTATCTTTAACATACGTTGTCAGTACATACTTGTTTTATGAGGCAGTGAAATCAATAAATTCAATAAAATCTTGCAAGGCGTCAATGGCCATATTTATTGAAATAAGTTTTTTTCTATGTTGTATCATGAAATCTTACCGACTATGAGCAAATGAAAATTGTTATATATATAAATTTTACTAAATTAAAAATATATAAAATTAAATTATAAAATAAATGTACAATGAGCTAAGTAAGCACACAGATACACTCCAAACATAATTACAGAAATCTATTTATTTAGATTGTCATTTTATGTTTTTTATTTGTATTAATTTATCTTCATTTTATGTCCCATACACGTACGTGACGGACGCTTAACGTCATGGTGGGTACGTCAGTTTGTCCCAATCGAACGGTTCATCTTGCGTCAGTGTCAAGTGTCAAATAAGTAAAAAATGGCGACGCGATTGTCATCTGAAAATACGCATCCCACAAAAATGAAACTATTAAATAACACTAAATAATGTGTGAAATGTCTCATCATATTAATTTACATACAATTACAAGTTCCCTTTATATAATTAGGCTTTCGCTTTGAGATTTGGAAGAAACATTTTTATTTATAAGTAAAAAAATATATGCTTACTGTGCTTACTTATAAAAATATATTATTTATAAGTAAGCACAAAAACATCTAGATAATAATTATGTAAGTCATTATTTCTATTGAAGAGGCTAGAAGTCCAGCCTTTAAGTTCGTTCGCGTCCTAATTCAGTCATTAAAGTAATAAAATGAGAAGACAACTACCCAACGGAATCCTAAAACCGTAATTAAGCACTTCTTGAATAACATTTGATTGGCTATTCCACTTAATTGGAACTTAATAGTGCTTCGTATATCCATAATGCTACTAAAATTATTATTCACAGTTGAACGAGAAACGCAACAGCTCTCTGGTACTGACTAAAATGATTAATTGTTTAATTTTATTTTTAAAGTTTCACCATTTGTGCATGTTTCCGTTTCTCTTACAGTAGTCTGGAACAGCTGACTGGACAGTCTAGCTGACCCGGCAAACGTTCTTTTGCCATATAAATTATTTCTATTAAAAACAATATGACGGATGGACAACCCTTATCACTGAGATGTTGATCGATTCTCAGACTTACTCAGTGAGAATCGGTCAAGCCGTTTCGGAGTAGTACGGTAACTAACATTATGGCATGCACATATATTACATAAGACTTTATTTAAAAAAAAAACTATACAGACTATAAGTATTATATATAAATAACATATAAAGAAGCTGCCTTTCCCCGTAAGTAATCGATTACCATACATTATACAACCCACTTGCGCGCTCTACCTTGCTAATAATTATTATCTGGAATTCGCTCTAATGTCATTACACACAATTTAATAGCAAAAAGTTTCACATAGACGTGCACTTGCGAGAACATCGCTAATGTAGTTCGATCGTGTAAGATAAGAATATAGAGAGTTAGTGTAAGATATTACTAAATTAAAATTAATTGTTCGAACCGAAAAGGCTTAATGTATTCAGTTGTTTATGTGTATCATTCAAAACAACCTGTATAATAATCACAGAGAATAGTCTTGAACGTATTATGAACACACTGTACTCACAGAGTCGATATAAATTTCTTCATACACGATTTTGAGGTTGACCACTCCTTTTGCTAGAACATTCTCAAATCTGCACAAGAAAATACGCGTCTTGTTTTTTATTGTAGCCCGATATCAAATTGTCTACAACATTAACGCATGCAACATCGATTTTTAATAGGCTTTATGTAAATATGTTGATAATATACGCGGACCGCTATTCCATTCGCACTATCAATTTTATACTGTTATTTAACTGTTATATATTCAATATACGTATATAAATCTTTTTCCTCTAGTCATTATATCAATATTAATAAGAGAAATTATCGGAAACTAAATAACTTG
Source organism: Leptophobia aripa (assembly GCA_951799465.1). NCBI lineage: Eukaryota > Metazoa > Arthropoda > Insecta > Lepidoptera > Pieridae > Leptophobia > Leptophobia aripa. Next base: position 650,618 of record OX637277.1, read on the forward strand.
ATTGAATTTAATTACATATAAAAATTGATTGATCATTGGTTGGGTCGTCTGAATTTGGCCTTACGAAGGCTTTTTCGTTGAAGTATTTAAATTATGGTATAATCTCAAAAACTATATAGAAGACAGTTAACAAAGGAAGTTCTTCGATTAAATCGATCCGCTAATAACATATGATCAAAGGCAAAACAAGTTGATAACAATAAACTAAAAAATATTTCGGTTATTTTAAGTCAAAGTTTAGACTTCAGAGTTCGGTTATTACCGATCGTCACCTGTCAAGTTGCAATTTCATAGTTAATATAACTTAAAAAAAAACAAACCACAAAACTAAAACAGATTTAAAAATTGGTATTTAGACGATAAAGATTTTATGAGGCAAAGTTTTTATAGATTATTGTAAGAAATATATCGTTTTTTTAATATCTTATGTTAAAATAATGTCAAGAAATCGGATATGATCTTTATCACATTTACATATATAATTATGTGAGGCTATTAAAATTTTAAGTTTCACAATAACACTCTGTTTTAGCGAATAGAAAGCTTGCTTTTTAATTACCATTGACCCTAAGTCTTGTCTCCAGCAGTTCTGTAACCGACTCACATTTTCTTTAAAAACATAGTAGATAATCATTTCGCTAAATAGCGGAATGATTATCTACTTGTTTTTATATTATTGCCTGACTATTTAGTCCGGCATTATTTAAACCCAGTATAATTCCTCCATTCTTCACACTCCACATTATTTTTGTATAAACCTGCATTAGTTTTCTTAACCGGTTTTCCACGGGCACTCCACAGTATCAAGGGGATACCCTGTTAAATAAAATTTAAAACAAAAATGTAATAGTTTGAAATATTGAAAAATTTTCGACAAACTCTCAACCGAAATTCTAGTTCCCGCCATTCAATATTCGCGACGTGACATTTATTAAAAAATATACATTTTTACAAAATGCACAAAGTTGAAGCCCAATATCGCTCTGAGACGACGTATTAAATTTTTGTCATGGTTTTCAATAACTTTTATACCGGATAAAAGCGTTTTATTGTATCGCAATAAACATATGCTAAATATCATCCGTATCATATTAACTGGCGTTCCCCAAGTGAACACACTTTCTCCCGTGCACAATCCCTATGTGAAACCAGCTGCCATATCAGAACCGAGACGAGCTTAACCCCTTCTACAAGAGAGCGTACCATTCCGTCAAAGGCCAACTTTTAATCTTACCAGCAGGCCCCTGGCTGATGCATTTTCTGCAGCACACAACCCCTTTGTGGAACAAACTGGAACAACTTGGGGGCCTATAAGAAATGAGCTTAAAGGCCGGCACCTCATTTCTAAGCCTTGGCGTTTGCCTCCTTTTACATCAAAAAATAACATATCAATTAACATTCCAATGAAGACACTATATAAACTGTGTTTGGAATATGTACATTGCAATAGTTCCACGTCATTAACTCAAATCTAAATCATTATCAAGTAAGAGAAAGAAAGCTTTAGAAAGTAAGAGTCATTAATGCTCTTATTGAACTAGTTTTAAAGAATCATAATATGTTGTTTTAATAGAAGAGCTAACGAAACGGCACACAAAGGTAATATCGTTCACAAAGACAGCCGTTGGACCTGTTAGAGTAGGCTCTCTTCTTTAAAGACCTTCAGTATTGGTTCGGAAATACCATAATCTGTTAAACTGAGATAATGTATAAGCTATTCATATAAATAATTATTAGAAGATAAATTATGGCATAATCAAAAGCTCTGGGTCACTGATAACATATTACCGAACCAAAACGACTTAGGGTCCTTCAAGAAAAGAGCGTACCAATCCTTAAAGGCCGGCATCTCGCCCACGAGCTCCCAGCCACATGAGTATCTATGGGTGGCGACCTATGATGTGGCTCCTGCTTTTATTTTTTTTTAAATAAAATACAAGTTCAACATTTACTCCTTCGTTAAGGTTAACTACAAATACTTGAGTTAAAAACGCGTATTATTAAAAGAACTTGAAAAATTTGTGTTACATGTAACTGTTTTGACATTTTCAGAAATACGTTCGCAATCAGAATGCAAATGAGCGTGTTTTGAATTTGGAACATGGGTAGTGGACTCAGCAGCGCCAACAGCAAACGCCGGAAGGAAAACCAAAATGCTGAGTCTTCCAGAGTACTCTTCCTTCTATATCTTATCCATAGGACTTGGAACGTTCTAATTGAACACGTGGACTCAAAAAGTGCCAGGTAATAAGGTTTTTAATAAACAATATTACTGTTAAATGTTGAATATTCATTTTATAAATACTTAAATGTAAACAATTATAATTTTAAACAAACATTTCTAGACTGAAATCACAGTATATTAAATTAAAAGAAAGTTACATCTCGTAGGCAAAAATAAAAGTTCAATGTAGAAGAGTCTTTCCTACGACTTTTTGTCCAATTTGTGTAGTGAATTGGACCTTGGGGCACAGGTGCTTATTAAAGATATCAGTAGGCGCGTGGTAATCTGGACCAGAAACTGGACCAAGAACTTATAAGTATCGCGAGGCAACGCCAGCATTATGGGTTTTTGAATTTTGTTTACTTACGTCTTATCTGTATATTATAATATTACAGAAATAAAATTTGCAATAGTTAAAGAATAGATCGAAGAAAGATAAAATGATGAATCAAATTAATTAATATTTGTTAAACAATTTTATCTAATTATCTGTATAATATATTTACAGATGGCGTCGGTCCCAATCGGTGCCGAGTTCTGGAGATCTGGGTCGACAGTTCGACTCTATAAGCTTCGACTCCAGCGGTTCCTGCTACTCATCTTGCAGCTGCAGCTACTGCCGGCTGAAGGACTGTGCCCATGATTGTGTCAGGTATTAAAATACTAACTAAAAAATTTAGTACTAATATTAGTTCTCTACGTCTGGCTAAGTAGGCTTAGCCAGAGTACTAGGACTTAAAAGCGAAACCTTCATTATAGATAAATTTGCTAAATGTTAAAATGAACAACTCGTACATACGTATATACTACTACTTATATACACCACTATATATCAAAAATATATAAAACAAAAAATTCACCAAATCTGACAGTTTAAACCAAACTCAGCAGTAAAATAAACTAATTATAAAATATTTTGTATAAGATTTATAATTCGTGCTTTAAATCCTATTAGTAACATTGTATGCAGAATAAACAAAATTTTATTTATATAGACTTATGTACATTTTCTCCATTTCAGGTAAGTAACGGCTCTCAGAAGTTGTTGAAATGCATACAAACACCGCACTCTATAATTTAATATTTACTCAATTTGCTAATGCAGCACGAGGAGCGCGGAATATTAAATGAAAAATCTACTCTTGGATAACCTTTATCTATTCTAATTTTCGTATTTATGAATATTTTACAGAAGAGAAGAAGTGAGAAGAAGCGTTTACTAATGACATTCAAAAATGATTAACATATATATATATATTACTGTGTTTTAGAAACGTTATCACAAGTATTTACAAATAAAAGTTATTTCAATTCGCAATTAATATTTGTCACAAAAAATGTCGAACTTGTTCTAGAAAGTCATATAATCAAAATTTTTGAGTCGGCCAAAATAAAAGACTTCATAGTCAATATATTTTATGCTTTAAGCGTATTGCAACCTATAAGCATAATACTTCGGTTTCAATTTATTTAATAAAAAACAAAAATTATCCGATATTCATATCGTATTTATTACTTCACGTTTAGGCATACTGAAAGGCTCATATTTTTCGTTTCCCTTTTGACTTATCATATTCCTATCTCACCAAAAGTTAGACCATCCGTCATTTTGATAAATTGTTTACGAGATTGGATGGTTTACTTATTTTTAGAATATTCTTTCCATAGCCTTTGTATTATTCATACGCGGTTAATGTTCATTTATCACTGAACAATAGATTCACAATATATAGGCTCTGACCACGTGTATAAATTTGATTATATTTTATTGGGTTAAGCTCACGGATATAAATTTCCTTGTTATCAGTATTAATAGGCTTTACTAAAGGAATGAAGTGGCTACTCTAAAACTACTGAAATCTACAATCATAAAGCTTGGGAATGAATTACCCTGAATGATACGGACATTTATATAGGTGTGGCGGAGTGTTTCTTGCCAGTTCTTCTCGTCCGCTCTACGCCCTTGATTTAGGAACTGGCAGTAGAGTCCATTTTTTTTTGTTTTTTCCACGATTCATTAGTGTACCATAGTTACCTATGTGAGTTATGATGTTTTTGATTTTGTAAAAATTACTTTGTAAACTTAAAATTCACAGTTAACCAGCTGAGTTGGTTGTGGGCATTTTCTTAGATCTCTAATTATAAGATATATTTAAGGCTATGAGGCCACTAAGAATGTTCTTATAAGAAAAGTAACCAGTGATCGCTGATACGATTCTATGTGGAAGTGATAAATAGTTTAAAAAGTCATTTGGAAAACTCATGTTTAATTTAATGAAAATTTTCTACAGATTGTACAGCTGGATAAAAATGAAAAACAAACAGATTGGGATTTTTCGTTCGTCGTTACGGATTTTATCCGAAATCCGGGATTATCAAAGGGTTAGTTCGTTTCAATATCGCTAAAAGATTGATACACTAATCTGTATAATTGGATTCTGAAAACGTAATTCACGCGAGGAAATCGTTACCTGTATTAAGATCGTATTTTCATAGTATTTTTGATTTTTTTTAATAAGAGCAGCCAAACGAGAATTAGGCACACCATTAAAGTGAAGTCGCTGTGCATAGATACGTAGCTGGGAGCTCGTGAGCGCGTTGCCGGCCTTTTAGGGAGTGATACGCTCTTTTCTTGAAGACTAAGTCGTATTGGTTTGGAAATACTGTGGCGGGCAGCTGGTTCCACAACGTAATACTAAGCAATATATATTAATAATCTGGAAAGAGAATAAAAATCGTATCTACACAATCAGACAACCAATTCTGTTTTTGAGACAAAAAAAGTCTTAACATTAATATGCACTTAAAATTACGCTACGTATACATATCTAAACTCAGTACACATCCTTAACTTAAATATTAAATAGTCGATTTTCGAACCATAAAAGATGTATATAAAAATAAGATTAATTTCGGAATTATTTATATCAATAATTATTATGTCAAATGCTTTAAAACTGAAAACTGGTTTTTTAATTCTGATTGAATTGCGTTATGTTAGTTACTTTATACAAAGAGACATTATTTCGTATGGGATAATATATTTGATGCAACGACTTCAAGTACTCATAGTTAACTATTCAGAAGCAACTGTTATTACATAACGAAACCGATGTTTTTCTTATTTTTTTGATGTTTTTTTTTAATTCAAACCGTTATGTAGATTTGTGATGTGTGTGTGATGTATTAATAACTGTTAATAATTATCGAATATTAATTATCACACAGAAGTAATATTTAAATTTATCACTTTAAATAAAAAGATAATATGTTTTTACTTTGCGATTACTAATGTTCAATCAGTCATATTTAGCATAAGTAAAAAGTTAAACGAGCCTTAAATATCAATTATTTATTTTGCAGTAGTAAAACAAATTGTTATCCTGAATAACTTAAGAACTAAGCTCTCAGAAGCTTTTAGTAAACTAACTTTGATCTCTTTGTTTCTTGAGCTTTGCGGTCCGAAGGCTGTAAAACTTTTAATTTACTACTAAATTTATATTGTGTTAAGATAGGTTGTTTTAGGAATCCCTATTCTTTTAAAATTATACAACATATTTTACATATTTAATTATATATTTTTATTTATTTAATCACAAAAGTCAACCAGTCAAAAAAGCACACCTGAAAGATAAAAGTATGGTATCCCTGTAATAAATTAGAGACTCGTATAGCAGACCACATATTTTAAAGACATGTGTGCTGTCTCCAAAGATGTAGACGTCATTAATTTAATTGTTGAGTCTGCATATTGAATTGTGTAATCGAACACTTGTGTACAATTATGTGTCTGAGATGTCAATTTGATATGAGGTATCAAAATGAGCACCATGATTTAACTTTTTATAGCTAAATATGTACTTAGCTATACCGGTTTGAGAATATATCGACACTAAATTCTTTGTTAAGGTTTATAAATAGAAGGGTAATATTTTCATTTAAGCAATGAATTTAGTGTCGTGAACACGTCTCTCTTAATTTGGTTTCTGAGCAATTAAGTATACCAAATACAACATACATTCTTCATTAACATAAATTCTTAATATATAGATGAGATTAAATACTAATATTTACTTGTTAACACAGTGGATGATCAAGGATTTCAATTTGATGTGGTCCTATCAAGACTAAGTTTTCGTTATTTCAAAGCCGAGTCTAGAAGTTTTGAAAGTTTGATAGCGGCACTACAGATAACGATTACTGGCCATTACAAGTCAAAATTTTGTACGAAATATATTTCATTTTATACTTTTATACTGATGATATAATAACATTAAAGTAAGAAACATACATGTCGATAAGAACCTAAGGCTCAAGGCACAAACATTTAAACATAGCCTAAATTAGCTCAGTAGGTCTATCTAGTATGTTATTGATTGGGATATCGTAAGCCTTGCTCTGCTGGCTTAAACTAATCGTCAAAACAAAACCATCTCATACGGGATCCATTCAATAAACATACTGCGAGATCGCGTCGCTTTTAAATTAAAAGCATATTACGATTTAACGTGTAACTCCTTTAATTGTATGCTGCGAGTTAGTCATTCGGTTAGTATTATTAGTCAGTTAGTTATTCAGTTTATTTATTAACACTTTGTTATTAGTAATAATAAATAAATGTTAGTACGTATAGCACTTTTGTTATTTGAATTGGCCATGTAAGTAACATAATTTTATATGAAATTTTCTTTATTTTTATTGAGCAGCTATAGAGCTTTTTTGCGGTTTTTCTCGATAGCCTTCCGAACCGGTGGTAGTGTAAAAATTGACGGTTGAAAGGTGTCTTTATAAACCTACTTGAATGAAGATATTTTGAGTTTGAGCAACATACGAGTTTCGTATATTTACTATGTCTCATGTTGTCTTCTTGTTAATTTTACTTTTGTAAGCAAAAAGTAGTTACGTAAACGGGTTAAAAAACGCATTTCTTATATAAATACTTTAAGGCGGAAATGGGATAATCGTTAAAACGATTATAGAAAACTAGGAAGGCATAATAATACAGAGTTTTGCATTATTCATACCATTTGTTATATCACATTTTACTTATTTTATCGAAAATGTATATAATATATACATATATACATTGCCTATATATTTCTGTAATTAATATCAAATATTTTAAATAAACATCAAAGTAGGTTTTGCTTTTTTATAAGTTGCTTTACTTGAGAATACGCATAAGCTGTGTAAAGCGAGCGAGCTTTATTGTACAGCTTTAGTTTGTATAATATGAAGTATATATACAAATGTATACGGTTTATGGCAAACGCCTTCTATTAGTTATTTTTAAATGTTTAATGAAAATGTGTATAGTGAATCTATGGGAGATTTTATTTTAGACCAAATTATTAAATATATGTAAATAAGCGGTATAAATTGATTTAAATAATATTATCAGTTTAATTGCGCTTATTTTATAATGTTAACAAAGTTTCTACACGCCATCTATAGAAAATAACGTGAACTACCCATTTGTACCAAAGTTTTAGTCTTGAAAAATAAGTGTGCCTTTCTATAGATAGTTCCAAGTTTCGCCACTAGAGTGCGCTATAAATAATTTTATAACATTCATATACGTTCGGCTAGTCCAAACGCAAGGAAATTACAGCTGTTGTTATTGTAACACAAGTGATAATATATAATTTAAAAAAATGTAATATCCAGACCACAACCAACTGGGAATCGAACTCAGGCCTCTCTGTTGGGTATGGTGAATTTTAAGCTTTAAGAATCGTTACTAAGCTTACAATAAAAGTAAACAGTTACTTTACTCATTAAACTCTTCTTAAAGACATAAGAATACACGATTCTCAAGTGTAAGGATTAATTATAAAACTGGTTGGCAACAGCAGCTGTAGTATGCCACCTGCGATTATGCAATTCAACACAACATTGAATGTCATCCCATATAAAAACCATATATATTATATAAATAAATAAAATTAATAAATATGCCGGCTCCTATACTTTACTTTATAATTATATTATTATTATAAATATATCTAGAACATTCGTTAAAACAGATATATCATTTCTGTATTTTTATAGCTTTTTAAAATACCTTCCAAAAATAGTTTTGATAGACGTGGTCGTAGTCTGTGGTTACGACTCAGCCTGCGGTGAGCTTGAATAAGTCTGCTTATTTGAAAGATTCTAGTGTAAGGTACAGTAACTTGGACCTTAATAATATTTTGATTGCAAGTTATAAAAGACACTTTGAATATTAAGTAAAAGAAAATGATTTATTTGATTGTATAGCAGCTAAAATAGGGTGAGTGCCCGTAGTTACGCTACAGTGGGTACGCTCGTAAATCGTAATCTATGTAAATAGACCTATTCTGAATACTGTCGTGAACAGTTATTTTATGCCATTCGTCCAAATGTCACGTGCTAATAATATTTTTTGTAATCTCAACCAGCCATCGTTTATCTTGCCTAATGTGTTTAATTCAGATTTTTAAAAAATATTATTTCTTTACTGTAAAAAATGTTGTCTCATCTTTACATCTAGTTTTATTATAACACTGTTTATTTTACAGATAAGTAATTTATATTATAAAATGTTGGAAAAAACGTCTAATAGCTGACTTATTACAATATAGTGCATTTTTTATGTTTAAGCAGACGCTATGTGGAACCTACTAAACAGTTGGATGCTCTTACAATGTCCTTGTGGTAACGTAAGTGTCCCTTGGTTAGTTAACACTAGATCCTCTCAGTCAACTCTGCTTAAAAACCTTTTCAACAATATACGGAAATAACGCAAAATTCAAATAATAATAATCGTTACTTTATGTCAAGTCAAAAAATAAGGTACTCAATAATTTAATATTTAAATGCACTTAACGTGGAGTAGTTAAAAAAACTTAAAGAACTGGATCCCACTTAAAAATACACTCATCTTTTACACATTAACATCATTTTACATCGTCTCATTCAAACGTTGTAAAAACGATAGTTACAGAATAAGGCCGCGTTCTTGAAACGTCCAAGTTCAAGCAATGCACGACGCGGCTAACTCGTTAAAGACAGTATTCAACCGACCGGAGAAAGGAGTGTACCTCTTTGTTGAAACATTCTAATTACGAATTTAGTTACAATGAGGTTTTAGTGTGTGATATTGTGTTAGTGGCCAGTAATTTTAAATCGGCATTATAACGGTAAGTTTTTAATCGAATTGTGAGCTAATTAAAACATTTTTTTGTATTATTTGCTTGCTTGGTTGGAGTTTTGAATATTTAAAAAAATAACTAGTCACGCATGGGATCATGAGATGATTTAAAATATGACATTAATGCCAAATTGACATGTATTTGGCTAATTATGCTTTATGAGTTGTTAAAAAAATAAATAAAAAGCTCTTCATCAAATGTTAAACACTATGTCTCCGGACCGGAAATTTGTGTCATTAAAAGTAAAATAAAAATAGATATACACAAAAACTGTTTTATTTTTGTTAAAAAATATATGACTACATTCTTGTCTTCTCATTGTTTCTGTCATATGTTTCTTGTGTTTTATTTTTAGGTTTTTGTTTCTGTGATTTTCTTAGTGTTAAACAATATTTATTTCATATTAATATAGCAACTGATTTTTTTTAATGACACCTGTGGCTAATGACACTTTTTGGAGGAAATTATTTAGTGTTGTATTATTAACTACATGAACCATCCCGAATTAAATTGCGTAAACAAAGTAGCGAACGGTAGATAATTTAATAATTTTATGTAGATTGTGGGCATAAAACGACCGTCATCTTGTCTATGGCAATTATTTAACCGAGTATCGAAGCGACCGTCGGATGCATATTTTATAATGATAAAATCTTGAAACGTATCGCATTTACTTAGACTATTTTTTTTAATCGCATCACATACATTTAAGAGATATTAATTTTATTTACGGAACATAAATTACACGTTTGATTTAGATTTAACAGCAACAATTTCCAAATCAATACGATTTGAGTCCTTCAAGAAAAGAGGCTACCATTTCTTTAAAAGGCCGGCAACGCACTCACGAGCCACTTAAGTGTCTACCGGCGACGTCACCTTTATGGTGTGCCTCCTGCTCGTTTGCCCCCTCTATAAAAAAGTGTTGTGTAAATCAGAAAATGTATAAAATTTCGGCAGACACGCATACACTTAAATAATTGGAGATATATTTTTGTACACCGTTAGAGGCCATGATTGTGAAACTTATACTATTTCACAACTCGTATATATATATCTTATGAAATAACGTTGATTAACATAAAGTACCGGAAATCCCGTGGATAATGAATACATTTTACCGTTACTAGACAATGTGCTTATATATCACATTTTCGCCGGATATATGCCCTTAAACCTTAAATCCGCCTGTAAATAATATATAGTAGTAGTATTGTGAATGTGGACGAGTCGGTTGATGTTTTTGCCGACTCTCTACTTACCTTTCGTGTAGCATTTTAAACACCTTAAAAAAATCCTTTGAATCCTGGTAGTGGTCACATGTATGACGTATCTTGTTCGTCTATATATGTCTCAAGTTCCCATTTAATTGTTTTATGTGTAAACCTAGTTTTATTTATCATCATAAGTTTATTGTTTTAGCACATAAGATGTCTGGGGACAGATAAAAGAAAATAAAATAGGATTGTGTACATTTTTATCCTAAGAAAATGTCAAGATAATTTCACAGTTTCCAATACGAAACGGGAAGAGGCTTTAGCGCGATTTAAATGAGGAGTGTTTCTTGCGAGTTCCTCTCGTCCGCTCTACGCTCTGATTTGGAAACTGGAAGTAAATGACTTCGATGCGATTAATAAGAATCGTCGAATATTAAAAAAAAAACTAGCTATACTTATATCTTAAAAAGGAAAATATATATGATAATCAATTTTTTTATAAAGCTTGATCCATATATTTGTAGTGTCACCGATGTTAAATTAAAAATACGTCTAACCCTAAGCCACCAACTAAGACAATTAGTTGCGCCCGGCAGGACTTATGTTGTAGAAACAAATGAGGTACTAAAATGTTAACTAAGCTATTTTTTTAATATAGTATACCTATGCATACGACCCTCTGAATATAAAATGTCCATATAAAATTTTAATCAAAATTTTTCATCAGTCGTTTCGGATGATCGACATGTGACAGGAGAATTTCATATATTTAAATAATTACGCTTAAATAAAAATTATCTCTTCGTCCATGAATTTAACTTAAGTATTTCAATATAAAAATAAGATATTTTAACAACACTTAAATAAATTCAAAAAGTTTAGTCATTGTGACAGAGTACACATGCTGGCGGCATTTCGCGGGAAGAGCACCAGCTCTTGGGTCTTGGGTGCCTACTTAATTCTTTAATAAGCCATAGACCTATCCAATACTAAAATGTAAACGAAAGTTTCAAGCTCGTTTGTCTATGGACATCGAGAGCATGTATGTTCGATAGTTGACCGCAATCGCGAACAACGGTGTCTACTTAAAATGCGTGCTCCAAAACACCTATTACTCATCAGTTTTAAATTATTTCTCTTATATTTTGTACGGTTTCATGCACCGCACAGACTTAAATTGAATTCTAGAATTCTTTATTCAATTAGGATTGTTAACATCCACTTTTGAACTTATACCAAGTTTACATAGGTTCACTGCGCGCCCTCAGTCCTAGCTGAACCCACTGGAAACTCAGTGGGCCTGTCATTTACTGGTCTTCTAACTCAGTAATTTTAATGATGACGCGGCAAAGAACGGTGCCACCGCAAATAAGCTGCTAATCGAATTTATAAAATGTATAATTATATTATATATAGTTTTTTTCTTGATATCTTCTATATTCTTATTACGGGTATTATTATTGATATTTCTACTGTTGCTTGCAAGAGAACGCTGAGCGATAAGGCCGCTTATTTAAGTGTTACTTATAAATGTTTATTATAATTTAAGATCTAGTAAGGCAGCATTATAATATGACGTACGATACTAAATATTGTTTTAAGAGTTGGATTAACCGCTTTGAGAGTGCTTTGATAATACTTACAGCCGATTACTACCAAAAAAAGTTAATCGTTATATACAATTTATTTAAAGTACATCGAGACATTGAATGTATATCACATAATTACACTACAGCACCGAGAATTTGTGCTTAAACTAATACAATTCCATAAAAAGCGAAATTCCAAGGCAGATGTTGCAAACAACTGCAGACTTTGTAAATGTTACATTATGGCGTGTTTTTGTCCTGTTTTTAGCTAACATAATGATAATAGGTTTTAAAGGTCCTGACACTTGTCCTATATAAAGAGTAAATATGTAAAATTGAAAATAAAGAAACCTTTTTTCAATTATTAAATAAATTGATGGTAAAGATAATTTTTATATTTAACCAAAACGTCTTTGGTTCAAAACAGTATATTCAATTTATGTGTAAAACAGTGTGGGTCTTCTCAACTGTAAGGTCGTACGTTGGATCCCGTGATAAAATTTTCCGTAATAAGTATCTAATTAAAATAATTAAATTTATTTTATTATTGATTACAACTTTGTTGCCGGGGCTTCCCAGAATATGGACACACTCCTAACACATACAAGTGTGTGGGCGTGTGTGTGTAATAGATTTAAAAACCTCCCCAATCTTGAATCTAACTTATCTAAAGTGCATTGCTATATTTAAACAACATTCCTATGATCTAAGCATTTATGAAGAAAACATACAAATGATACCATCTCTAAACCAGTTTTAAAGTAATTTAAGATTAAATCATACAAATAAGTCGCCCAACGAGTAAATAATAAAATGCTTTAAGATTATTGAGATAGGACACACAGCGTTGTAAGAAAAATGTCTAACATTAACCATTTGTGTAATGCACAAGCTTCGCGATACAGGTCCAATAAATTATCCCTCTAATCGTTATATATAGGAGAAGTTCATAAATAAAATTTTAATTAAAAACGTATCACAACTTACACACAAAAAAATTCACGCCTTAAATGAATAAAAATCCAATCTTAATTAAGAATATGTTGTAACAATCAATCACTGTATACCAACATAGCAATAAATTTGAATTTTATTACTATGGAGAATTTTGTATCTACGCATTACAGTAATTATATTTTAAACTAATAAGGTAATTGCATGATATTAGTGTGGCACTAGGTTTAAATTTGTAGTCCGGCAGGCTAATTGGTTGTGGTCATGTTCACCAGAGCCAGTCACCTTGTGGTAATACGAAACCGTTGGAAATACGGATAATTGGATCAGCTAGCTCATTGCCATAGAGCAAGAACGATTCAAATACAGGCTAAAAACTATTACCACCGTGTATTAATATAAATCTTATGGAAGACTATAAATATAAATATTATATACATAGCTCGTTTTGAATGCGCATTCTTCTGCTGGACTTTCCTGTTAATCAGCATGTCTTATCTGTGGTTCATAAACACTTGCGTTAACCATAGACAAATGAACCCCTTATATGGTTTTAAAAGTCGTCTTTTAACATGTTCTTGTCCTATTATATAATATTAATAAAGAAGATAAGACCGTCGTTGCTCATATACATATATTACGTGAGATCTGAGCTTGATTTGTAAACTGACAGTCAATATAATTTAAACTTTTTAATTTTGAGCTAACAAAATGAATACGTACAATAGAGTTTAGAGGTAACAAAATCCTCAAAAAAAAATATTTTAAAGCAAGGAACACGAATATGGCTACAGGCACCTTCTTGGTTTATAACTGCCTTCTGAATCGCTGGTAATGTTTAAAGTGACAAATTTATTTTACCTACTTGAATACAGATATTTTGAGTCTTAATTAGATATACGGCAAAAGAGATTTCTCCTTAATTTTTGTTCCCTTTGGTGGTGTTAGATTAGCTAGATAAGACTATCAACTAACTGAAGCAGATAGGATCGATACATTGTATGTGTTATTTTGTTTATATTAAAAAATAATATGTTTACTATACCTTAAACTGTGTCGAATCCATCATAACAAAAGTATTATTATTATTAAGTATTTGAAAACATGTAAATCCTTAAGAACTCTATTTATTTAATGGTTAATTAATTAAACTCTTTAGTATCAATTGCACAATACAGAAATCTTTCTCTGTTGTTTGTTGGTCATGAAATATCGTATAATTTCTTGTGATTTACAAATTAATCCAATAAAAATACGATAAATTAATATGTCAATGTACCATAAAATTCTAATGTCTATGCATATCGCATGCATAGAGAATACAGAGTCGATTTAAAACCTGTCGGAATCGTTTAAGCACGGTGCCTTTGAAGTCAACGCCCAGTGGCCAGTAGTGACTACTTTAATCGCAACTATAATTAACAAAGCTGGTTTGTACATAGAATAATTATACTTGTTGATTCAACTGGGCTTATACGACCTTTTTAATTCAATTTTGTTAATGTTCTGTGATTTTCAAGGACTCGCTTGGATTTCTTGATAATAATTGGCACCAGAAATTCAATCAAGTGTCTTTTAAAAAAATAGAGCTAAGTCGCAATTATTTAACAGTTGAAATGATATTCAAAAAATGGATAACGCATGGCGTATCATCGTTTCGTTTGACATTACCAGAACCTACTAGGTTATTTATATATATATTTATACCTTTGAATTATTATAAATACCAACCTTAGAAAAGATAATATAAATATCTTGTATCATCCTCATCAGCCACTCGGCCTCTTCCTCCAAAGCGTCCTCTCGTTGTAAATAATGATGGCCCGGGGGACTTTTATTCAACCGGGGTCACCATTATAACTAACTCCATATATTTATAGTAAAATCTTTACTTTATCTTTATACATATTTCCCTTAATACAATAACATAATTAAAATATGAATAAAAATTATACGTCGTAATACTACTTAGTATTCACTTGCAAACGATACAAACCTTCAAGGAAATTGCGTCCATGCGCATATTTGCACACGCATTCATGCATACGAAATATCATGGAATAATTTAATAAGCAATTTCTTTTTAAATGGGATTTAGAATAAGTTTTGACATTGTAAGCCTCATGGCGTTGGAGGTGCCATCACGGTGAGCACTTCATTCAAAGTGCTACCTGCTCAATGAATTACTGATGCCTCTCCAATAATAAGAATAAGATTTAACCATGAACTCATTAAATATTTTTAAGAAAACTGTATTAAAATTTTCCTTATCATTTCAAATATTACACGAATTAAACAAACGATAATTATACCCTCTTTTTCTTTATTCCCTGTTAATTCAATCTTTTTATTAACCCTATACGCAACTGTATGTAGGTTTTTTAATTTCGTTTCGACTTGAATTCTTTTATAAGTTAAGAAAATTAAATAAGAAGCCTTTTTATTTCTTGAAAAAAAGTTTATTTTCTTATAAGTGAATTATTATTTTTGGATGGTTTTGTAAGAAACACTTACAGATAAAGACCTACATTGACAACTGTTAGTATATAGTTTATTTCGCTTGTTTAGTTAAATCCTATTGAGATCCATGACCCGGCTTGGCAGATGTGGAACTGTAATGTTTGTAGAACTTTGTGTTTTTCATTACAATACGATAATTAAAACTCTCTTACCTAAATTCCGTTTATATATTTATTAAAAAAATTTAACAAACATTTTACGAAAGTTTTCATACGTAACACACGTAACGAAACTTACTCGATGATCCGTGTAATTCGTTAACTTTCTTCATCGTTGGAAAATCGATTATGCCGTAAGCAAAATATCGAAACTTGGCCCTCGAATGAAACAATTGTTCACTTTCGCCGTTACGAATGCTCATAATTATTGCGGTTGATCACGAGACATTAATTTATTATAGTAACAAATCCCACGGTACTATAAAAATTGGCTCATGCATGTTAATAAGGTAAATAGTATCGACCAAAGTTATCAAGGTAACTCAATAATATAGGCGTTATATCTTAGCCGAGTCAGCCAATTTTCTTAAAGGGTGTACCATTTTCTAAAAAGTTCTTTAAATATGGGTTGCCTGTTAGAGATCGCTTATTAGCGATAAGACCGCCCGTTGCTCTTATATGTACTAACATCTATTAACGTCATTTACATCTACTGTTTGAGTGCAATAAACTGTAAATAAATAAATATCGTGAATGTCTTGGCCCTATATTATAGAAAGCTGATACAATCAGTACAAGAATCAATATCCGAAGCATTAATGTTGACTTAAACTAAACATACTTCTGATTTGGCTATCTAAAGGAGTGGCAGATAGTCTCTTGCTAGGTCTTCTCGTCTGCTCTACGCGATGATTTGGGTACTGGCAGTGAATGTAGAGTCAATTTTTTTATGAGTTCCTAAGTGTGTGACGATTCATAAGTGTACCATTAGTTACCTACGTGAATACGTTTTTTGATTTTGATTTTTGATAGCTGAACAATGTTTATTCCTAATACATATGAAACGCTTTGATTAGACGCTTAATATTTTAATTCACAATTATAATCAATTCTTCATTGACGCTCTGACAAATATCTAGAATCTAACTGCATTTACAATATAAAATTGTAAACTCGGTCCGTATTATATTAACATTTTATCCACAACTGAATAGACATATCAGTCAGTGTCAATTCTCCATTAAAGCCTACACAATATTTTCTCGGGAGCAACTTTTTATTGTAACTGACGACGTGAGGTTTATAACGCAATAGAACTAAATAGCCAATTAACGGAATATATCAATAAATCTGAAACACTAGTACTGGTGCATTTCTTTAAAAATATATAAATATATGATAGTGCTTAGTTGCAATCGTGCAATATTGTGGAATAGTAAATGTATGTTAATTAGCAAGGACTTGGTTTATTATTTATATAATTGTAATATATACAAACTAAATGTTTTGAGGCAGGCGTGATGTAGTATAATCTATGGCTACAACTTACCTTCACCAGGTAAGGTAATCGAATGTCAAAACAGTTTTAAAACAAGTTGCAGAATAGCACCACTTATAACGTTTCTAAGTACCAACAGAAAGCTAAATAAAATTAGCTCTATACAATTATGTACAAATTTCAATTGTCTATGGCTTGGCGCACATTAAAAGTGGACCAATTTGTTTTGTGTATATAATTAGAACGTGACAGTTATACAATCTAAATTCGCGACTAACCGCCGCCCGCGGCGTTGCGCGGAATCCAGGATGTTACGGTAGCTAACTATGTGATAAGTGTGCACTTACATTATTATATATCATTAACGATTGCGTAAGTAATTAGCGTGCCTTAAGGGAAAAGTATTTCTCTTTTATTGTTGGATTTTCCTATTACGTATGAAATTTTTATAGCTTCACTAGTGTGTTACCTGGATAAGATCGCTCCTCCGCATTACGGCCGTCTTGTTTCCTCCGTATTTTGTTTATTTTCAGTTCAGCTTCAGTATTCGATTCATATTTTAATTTTATTTTTCTCTTACTAAGAAAGTTTTTGGAGAGACAAGGTTTCCTTTACACAGTTGTATTTCAAGTATGTATTTTATGTCACTTAGGTTAACTTCTAGGCGTCGAAGCAATGATTGTGCAGGCTGAAGAATGTTTATAATAACAATAATCCTATTACTTTGCACTAATTTAATATATAAACTGGTAACATAAGCTATATAAATGCATAAACTTTAAAGTGTTACAACGTTTAACCACGAGCTTTCGCTATTAAAAGCACATCCATGTGTTATACAATACATAATAGTGAGGTTACTTTTTACAGTGAGTCGACATTTCTATGGAGAAAGTTATTTAACCACTAAACGGAGATAATGAAAATAATGACATTTTTATATTTATTGAATACACTATAAATAATTTAATATTTTGTTTAGAAATGTGTTTTTTGTAGGAAAGATAGACACATTCTTTAGATAGATACATAATTTGAAAAAAAAACCTTTACAATTTTCTTTAAATATCTTTATTAATAATAAGACATAATAACTTATACCATTAGGCTGGTGCAAGAAGTGCGAAGAATACAAAAAAAGAATACATTAAATTAAGTAAAACAGAAAAAATAAGCGATGCTATTGTTTAGTTACACCTTATGAGAGATTGCAGTTTCGTTTTAAACTAGTTCATTAGATCTTGTGTTTTAAAATTATACTAATGAATATAAATATTGTCAAAAATGTCTATTAGCATATCCAATTATGCGGTGAAATTTTTTTATAACTTTATTTGAATTTATAACACGTTAAATCTTGTTATTCGATCGTTAAAATATCCTCTAGACTTTATGGTCGGAATAACGTCTCTATCTGACGTTAGTAGCCATTAACATCTGATTTTATTCTAGTGACACTAATAATGAGATTTGATTATTTAATTTATATTATTATTATTGTATTTTATCTGTATTTCCCCTCGAAATTTTGCGTTGCTATAGCAACGGAATCCACTCGTAACTAGGCAACGGTTACTCCTGTCATAATAACTATCAAATTCAGTAGTTCTGAGTGGGATACATTCACAAATAACTTTGACATGAAAATGCATGAGCGCACATATCATGTTTATAAATGCTATTAATAACTGGATATGTGACACCATAGTTGCTATATTATTGGAGTTATCACTTTAACGAATTTAACACAGCTGACTGAATATATTTACGTATATAAACAAAGACAAATATTTTTATTCAGTAAGGTACCTAGGACCATTTTGAATCGAGGCAAACCTAGATGACTCTACGCCTGCTCGTTCGCGATCAAGCTGATAAGAAGCCGGCAAATAACACTTACGATTGACTTAAATATACCAAGGCTAAAGCCAACAAATATGCTCATCACATACATGTTGACTGTACCAGGGATTGAACCTAGGTTCCATTGTTAGACTTGTCGTCAATATGTATAGTTAAATTTTAATGTCACACAGTCACTGATAAATCTTTTAATAATCAAACGACCCTCTCAAATATTGGCCACTTCGAACAGTCCTAATTAACGAGTCAAATTCATAACACATTTAATTTGGTTTCTATTTGATACAACATTTCATAAAAGATGCGTCGGGGCATTGTGTATTGGAGTGCGACATAGCGTGAAAGATATTAGAGGAAATCGTTCTTAACGATTTCTAATCAATGCCACGTATGACTACCCCACTTGGTTTTTGTGGGTTCTTTTTAAGTGAGGGCGTAGTGAAACCAAGTTAACTCAACTCAAGTGATTCAAATGTAGTTAACAATCCTAATTGAATTGAGCTTTTGACTTAGATGTATATTCGTATCGTTATAAAAACGAAATGTTGACTAATTAATTCATACATGTCAAATGCTACAAATTGGTAGCTACTTTGAATGTATATGAATAATATTACTGAGGCGGAAATAGATATAAGTAAGATTAATTTGAATTTGTGATTAAGCCGTGGATTGTATCTGTGTTTATGCTATACGGTTGCTATTGTGTCGCCCCAGTTTTAAGTTAATTTGTTTCTTTATAAATCCTCTTATACCCATACAAACACGCACGCACACACACAAACACACAAGGTTTAAGTGTACTTAAATTATTGAGCAAGTATCATAGTGACTATTTTATTTTGTTATAAAGGATTATTTTAACGATAGAAACAATCCTAAAAGCTGAGATAAGAACGTTAAACAGCGACCATGCATAAAAAATAGACAGTTAGCTGAGTTTGTTGTGGGTCTTCTCAGATCATATCAGAGATGTAAGACTAAACACTGCAGTGTTCATTCCATAATTCTCATCAAATTCCGTACTTCAGCCACTTATATGTACACTGATCGCTCATACGATTATATGTGAAAAATATTTTTCTCTTCTGAGAGTACCTCTAGTGCTGCTTATCCCGGTTGGCTCGTTATCCTTAGTTCTGCGGGTGATCTCCGCTAGCAGTATTCCGGTCCATTCCCTGATATTATGCAAGCACGACTTCCTCCACCGACCTTCCTTCCACCGGTGAACTATCTTGTATATACAGATTAAAAAAAATGCAACTTATTGTCCGATAGCAACTTATCTTTTTCCACGCAAAGTAATTAATCGATGTTATGTAGCAATTATTGAAGTTTCACCGTTCTATTTGAGACAATAACTTTCCATCAAATTGTGAACAATATTCTTTTCACACGGGAACTGAACTGTAATTATTGTTGATGACTCTTTGTTTCCTGGTCATCAGAACTATGGGATTTTTGCGATTATATAATTTTTCATGTAGTTATTACATTTTTAATTACCCCTAACGTTTGTGCTTTTGATTTTCTAGTTCTGACATCAATCTTCGTGAGCTTTAATTTTTAAGAAATAGGTTTTATTTATGCGAGTTTTATTTATAGCAAGGTGCCATACCCGAACACAGAGTTAGCTACAGATTACTGCAGATATTAATTACACTAGTCACAAGTGAGGTTTTTTAAATAAGAGGGAGCAAACGAGCAGGAGGCCCACCATAAAGGTGGATACAGAAATTCACATTTATGACATAAGGATGTTTCTTTTTGCTATGATCGGACCGAGCATGTCGTTACATCCGTTCATATAATATACAACCGGTCTGGCAGCATTTTATTAGTGTAATATATGGGTGTATATGTAATATACAGGTTATATCATTGAGCCCTTAACTAACGTCTTAAAAACAATACACACACATTCTAGAATATTCGATGCACCACTAATATTCAAATTTTCATTAATTTTGTTTTTTTTTTTAGGTAATTAAAATTATATCACTGGTGAGGCAAAAGTAAGGCACTACAGGGCATGTAATTATAAAATCTCATTTTTTTAAATATATTTAGGCCACTGTATCGATACTGGACTGTGGTGCGATCTATCATCGTGTGCCAAAGTATTGTATGTAAATTTGTTTATTTTTAAATGCTAGTATGTCAATGGATCAAATTATATTAAATTGTGTAACCGGATTTAATCGGATCAAACATTTCTGTTTGTAATATTTAATTTCAAATATACAGTCTACATTTTATAACGACACTGAAGGGTCTGTGCATTTTATGGCGTTATAGAGAGTGGTCGTTACGTGAACAGAATAATCATTGTATGGAATACAAGCCATACCAACCAAATCTAATTGATTTCGACGCTTTAGAGACGTTGTCGTTACATCGTCTGGCGTTACATGGAGCTTAGACTGTAGTTAAATAATATTTGAAATGTGTTTGAACATCCAAGTGTATAGACATTTCGAACGTCGCGGATCCTCATACGACTGCTTAAAAAACACCTCTTTGACCCTTCAACTATCCAGTAGTTGATTCTATTCATAGTTTTTATAGTCAAAATTGTATTATATCCCCTGGAACTTTCGAATGCTCTTAACTTAGACCTTATTACCTTGTAATAAGGCCTATTTACAGATGCCATGTTGCGGTCAAACACCGCTAATGGGTAACGGGTGTTGAGAAAAAAATGTCGGTAGCGTTACAAATTGCAATAAATTGTTGTTTTATGGTATTTTTATTGCGTAACATATAAGAATCAATGAATAACATTAAATGTTACAGTATTCTTTTAATAACAATTCGATCACATTCGACACGAGAGCAGCTTCTTTGTTGGTTCTTAGACCTTAAACTGACCTTAACTTAGACCCCAAAAGCGGTGGCGTAGCAAAATTCCCGGGTCAAGAGATTTTATTGTCAAATATAGATACCACTTTATAATTTCTGTGATGCAATCTTCAATTTTAGATTTTTGTATGTTACAAAACGAATTCTTAAACTATATATTTTCATATGTATATTGTATAAATAAAACATCAAAAAATATTAATTCATTTTTCTTCTATATTTGTATGGGGTCATCAAGAAATTCTCAATC
Source organism: Leptophobia aripa (assembly GCA_951799465.1). Classification (NCBI taxonomy): domain Eukaryota; kingdom Metazoa; phylum Arthropoda; class Insecta; order Lepidoptera; family Pieridae; genus Leptophobia; species Leptophobia aripa. The sequence continues at coordinate 672,709 of OX637277.1, forward strand.
ATAAATGAGGTCGTGAATGACAAAAATTGGCAAATGTACTAAAAAAGTGTTTTCTAAATCCACGTTCTAGACAATTCTTTGATTATGTAAGCTGTAGTTGTAAGCTCAGGGTTCAGGGCCAACATTTCAAAAATTAGATACAATTGAAGCTCTGAGCTATTAAATGATTAATACCGATAATATAAATATAATTACAATTAGTACGGATTTTAATTTAAAATAGCGTTGAAGTGAACAAATATTAAATACCGTTAAATTAATATCAAATTAGGTGAATTCAAAATGAAGTTTCAAACGGAGTTCAATAATATTGTCTCTGGTGTAATAGTTGTTACATAGCACCATTGAACCAAAGATTACCATCGATTTAATTAAGGCTTCAACGGTATTTCGACAACCTTCATTATACAACCGGTCGTTGATCTTCCACAAAAAAAGCACTATAAAAACACGAACTAGATTTGTTTTAGATTTTTTACATACACGTAACGCTTAGTGAGTAATAGCATAATTATATATTAGTACTTCAGTATTGCTATAAGCCTTGATGGTTATTTTAATTTTACCTAGAACTACCTAGTATGTTCTTGAGTTAATGTATGTTCACAATAATGTTACTAGGTTAAAAAGTAGCGATTATCATAAGCTTAATACTAGAAATGAGAAAAGGCTTGCTTTTTCCACTACTAGTAATTCGTTCAATGTGTACGCTTCTATGACAAAATTCCAATTTGTTGAGTTTGTTAGTACGTAAACAATTTTAAAACAATAATTAAACAGAAGCGTTATATAAAATATCTGATTTTTTTAACGATAAAAATGTTTTTCATTGTTTAAAGATCATCAGCAAAAAAGAGACCAATTATTTCTCATTTAAACGTCTCTCGAACTCTCAAGCTATGGATAATTATTAAAAAAGTACCGCAATATTATAAATATTTCTGAGAGGGAATAAAAAATATTACAAGGAAGTACACGAGAACTTCACACAAAATATCAATATAATATAAGTGTATAATTTAAAGATATCAACCAAGCCGATTTGCTTGTCTGCTGCTTCTCAGCTATTTCGCGTAGGCACAGGCGTAGAATCAGATTTTACAAGTTTTAAAATGGTCCAATGTAGTAAAAGAATTTTAACTTTGTTAAGTAAGGGTAGTGTTCTCGGATCGAATTAGAATAAATAACGATCGATAATAATATACGATCCCTACAAATATATTTATTAAATAAAAAAGACAATATTTTGTTTATAAATAGCTTTACTTTTCGCAGAGTCGTGTCCGTATTAAAGACACGACACGTATTGTTCTGTACTGAGAATTGTCAGTTCCGAGAGTATTGTTCGATTGAATTACTCGCTCATGCCACTTACGATTTAATAATGATATTGTACGGTATTAGTCTATAAATTGGAATATCGCTTTGAAATAATTGTATTTAAGGCTGTTAAGGTTATTAGCATAATGACGATTATGATTACAGTACAATTTGATTCGACTTTGACTGAAAAATCTAGCCTCTTCACCTATAGAGCTTGTAGCGTTAATGTGTAGACTGAGTTTTTAGTTGGTTTTTAATTTTAGCAATATCGTTTAAACCAAAGTTACAAATCCGATTAAGACATAGCGTAACTATGGATTCGGATGTCCGATCCGAAACTTTCAAGTCGGGAGGTTGATACAGCAATTGATTCGTTTTTATTTTCGTTGTTTCAGTATAATATTTTCGAATCACAAGTAAACTGATATGGAGGTCAAATAAAACATCACCTATGTCACCACTTGTGACACTGCATCCATCTTTGTTTCCGATAAATCTTATTTAAGAATTCCGATTACAAAACTGATTCCGATAAGATTACTTCCGTTACTTGGTTGAGACAAAAAAACATTAAATTAGTCGTTATTAATAAATTAGCAACAGACACTTTTTAAATTAGAACAGAAACTAAATTAGATATAGAAGATATAGATATAGCATTTAGAAGCTTAGTAAAATTAAGGCAGATTTTTGATCAAATTGAAAATACAGTAGATTGTTTTAATAGTTAGGAAAATGCCAAAAAGAACCGATGTTTACTCATCCAATCAATACTCTACTTTCGCTGTATACAGTATTCATTGTATTTAAATTCTTATTTCCATGATATAAAGACCATTTTCCTCAAGCACTCGTCGATAGAAAGCATCATCAAGCATTTTTTTCATATAAATTCTTCTATATTGTCATGCGAAATAATTGTACATCGGTTTCCGACAATACTCTCCTCTCATTCGTAGAAATAAGGAAACGTATGTTGAAAGTGAGATTTACTTTTATTACACCATAACTGCACTTAATTATAGAAGATCTTATACAGTGTGACAATATTTGAATAAAGAACGACAAAACTTTGAAAGTTGAATCAATAATTGACTTTTTCCTTAAGCTCTAGTTTAAGTTTAGTTTAAGCTCTAGTTTTCCTTAGGCTCACGGAGATTTAATACGTCGCGCGTCGTTCGATATATCTATAAACCTGGCCAATAAAATGCTTGATTATTATACCGAAATTCAATTGGATAGTTCAAATCGGTTAATATACGATCTCTCTAGATTAAGATTAAGTGCTCAATAAATAATTTTAACACTATGATATATGAATGGGTATTTAAAAGATATATAGTTGTCATCTGCCTATCTTTGAGTCTATATCTTTGTTTTATGTGAATAATAAATTATTCTTTAGACAATACAGAATTAATAATATAAATAAAAAATAAAAATATGAATTGTATAATGCGTTCTAAAACACTTATATGAAAACTTACTTGAAATATTTTATCATATACCTACTGATATATGATAGTTTAAATTTGCGGGCTAAATAGTAGTTCAAATATATATTTAACAATTAGGCTTCTAAGTGTAACGGTAATAAACAATCTGACTTCATACAAACTACTGAACCAATTTTGTTTAAACGATTTTCTGTACAATTTGCTAAGGCTTTCCCCACGTGAGTATAGACGGCCGCAGGCTCTCTCCCTTTGCAATTTATACTCTCTCTCTCTCTCTCTTAAAATCTATTTAATTTAATAAATCTCTTGGGTGCTTGGCCCGGTGACTGGAGTTATAAATAAACACCATTTATACATATCATTACGTTACATTACAACACTTTAATTTAAAGTATGACTGTAAAACAGTGGTCACGCTTAAACGATAGTTAAACAGTCGGGATTGTTGTTGGTATCTTCTCGGACCGGTTTATTTTGGACCGAGGAGTTATAAGAAAACTGTTTGACACAACTAATCGCTAACGTGAAAAAAAAGTCAGTAAATATACAAATGGGATTCCTAAAAGTAAGAGAAGAACAAACCCATGCTTTATAAAATTAAAAATTAAAAAAATCCCATAACAGAGCGTTGTATTTCTACAATATTTGCATCGTCATACATCACCGTCGACTCTCTCCTCATTAATTACACATCAGAATTGTTTGTAATATATTGAGTAATTTGTGATAATCAAGTTTCTAAGACATTATTTTAAAATGGATAAATTAGAAATCTTTACCATATCACTCATAGTTTCCAGTTCCCATATAATTGTATACCTCTGTGTATACCTTGTTTTATTAAACGTTTATTGTTTTTTGAATATATTTTGCACATAAGATTTTTGGGGATAGATGTAATAAAATTAAATAAAAATAGTCTCACTAGCTGTCTGATAATGATTGCTGTAAAACCGTTTGTAAATAAAACGTAAAAAACGATTTAATACTTCCTAATGCAAAATTTAATTACTCTTGTAAGCTTTTTGTAATAGCCTAATGCGAATTAAAGACAAATCAAGGTGTATTTACATTATCAATTGTATCTGTTATAACTAAACTTAATATATTAATAATGTGCCAGGTGCCCATCCTTTCCACTCCCCCGTCCTCTTCCCCTACCCCTTCATTTCCTAAGTTTCCTTTAAAGGGCGGCAACGCACTCACGATCTCCTAGTCGCGTGAGTGTCTATGGGCGGCGACTTCACCTTTATGGTGGGCCTCCGGCTCGTTTGCCACCTCTTCTTTAAAAAAACTGTGAAAAATATACAGATAATACGACTTAAAAAGGCAAATTAAATAACTAAAACACTGAATTAAATAAAAAAAGTCTGGTCTTTGTAGCAGAGGACCCATAATGCTGACGGAATTTCCTCAGAAATTTCCTTTAAAGGTAAAATAGTCTCAGATATCTTTATATATAATTTTGAAAACTGTTTATATATGACATGGAAAATCTCACTTTTAAAGTTTAAAGTCACTTTGTACATTCAAAAACTACACTGGCTTATTTCTAATAAGCTAATTAGATAAGTGTCTCAATTGCCTATAGTACAGTGTTATCTGGATTCACTCCAGTGTTGCCATGCGTAGAGCGTACATAATTCCCATGCGTATAAGGCATGGACAATGCGGTACTTAAATTCTTAACAGAATTAAAACTGTACATTTCTTATAAACATCTTCTTTTAAAGCTTCTGTTTACTTTCTACGAAACCCGAACCTGTATGTACAGTTTACAATACGTCGTTAAGGTGTCTCGGTAATTGTTTTTACTGGTTAATGGAAGGGAAACAGTTCATTGACTATATTAGTGAGCTTGCTTTAAGATCAAAAAGGTTTTAATGTGACGGATGACCAATAAGGTCGTAATAGAATATCCACAGATTATACTTACCGTATTGTAATTTTTATCTGTAATTGTTTGTATATTTAAAGGCTTATGAGAATCTAATCTTGTATTTTTAAACGGTTTATTATGTTGTATATATTAATACCAATTAATGAATAAATCACTTAGCGCCAATGGCCGTATTTCTATAGGTATTAATTAAATCAATTCAAAAGACCAATTTTAAGTTTGACATAAAGTAAGTTGTGCCTACTAATTTATTACCATCATCCTAAATTTAATTGATTTTTAGTTTGCAGTTATGAAGCGAGATCTTTAAAAAATAAAAGCCGTTAAGCAATACCCCATTTTAATTTTGTAATTATCCATAGTTAATAATCGTAATAAATCGTATCGCATTAAAACCTATCGTCACGATATTATTTTAACCGGTCACAATGTTTAACTGTACAAATTAAGGCATGATCAGGTCAGTTTTTTATTATCGTTCTTGGACAATGCTTTATTAAGTAAACATAATTTAAACTTTATTTTATACATTTAACGTTAAATAACTTATTTGAGTTTTAATTACAGCTGAATGACACAATATAAAGTTTAAACTAAAGCACTGTATTATTTATTTGAAAAAATACCATTATATAACCAAAGGCTTTATATTACAATATTAAAGAAACAACACGGTTTTAGTTTTTCTAAATACAAGTTTATCCAAACATTAACATACGTAATGTTGTATATAGGAAAATAATTTATATCCGCAAATATAATATATATATCTAACCTATAAATAACTAATACTTAGTCCAGTTTCTTATGGTTTTTATTTTATTAGCACACAAAAGTCTTACGAAAAGAGAAACTGTAAAAAAATACACACTTCACAATAATCTAACGATGTAACGGTGTGTTAAGTCTAATAATTATACCTTAACTACTTTCTGTTAACTAGGTGACGTATCGACAAAAAGATAATAAACTAGAGCATTGATGTTACAACTTTCCACGTAATAAGATGTCATTGCGACGTAATAATGTATCTCAAGCGCAAGAAAGCGTAGAAACCTTAAATAATTCAAAGCATGAAATTAACCTTTATTATTCGAAAATCATTTTTATAACAATCTCCACTTAAAAAAAGCACCGGAAAAACCCTTATAAACCACAATTCCACTCTGATCTTGTCTATGACACTAAAATTAAACATTGAAGTCTATATACATTTAAAAACCAGAGAGAAAGAGATTTTTAACAATTCAGGACTAAATTTGCAAGCACGTCAATGATGCTTGGACATGGTTATAAGTTGTAACTTTGTACGTGTTTTTTGTATAATAAAAACAGAAATCACAACATGGAAAACAAATAAAAAGGAAAACCAACTAAATATGATGCGATGGTTGTGTTTGATTTGGACTTAAAACTTTAAAAATTACCTATACGAAAATTGTAGAATGTAATCTTATTTCGAGTGTAATAAATCGCATGCGAGGTTATAGGTATTCCGGCAAACATTATTTACCACAAGATCCTGATTAAAGAGAGATAGAACATGTTTAATAATTGTTCTAATTCATTTTCTAAAACGTATAGCCAATAAATTTAACAACTAAATGCAGAGGTAGAGCTCAGAAGCCTTACCCGATTAAATTTTTTTACGTAATAAATGAATGAAGAATCACCCGTAATAAATCTACTTGTATGGAAGTCTTTTTTAGATAAATGCAAGTTTAAAAGCTTTTTCTAACTGTCAATTGTAAACAAAACCATTGAGTATAGATCCTTTAACTTTACTTTACTGTTTGCTTTGAATTAATATTTTATTTGTCTTTATGTAGAATCGTATCGATCAATTGTGTACGTCTATAATTTCCTACACACATATATATATTATATAGATGTTAGTTATGTATTAGTATTTCAATCATAAATTAATGAACTAATAGAAATAAGACAATGCATTGGAAATTGGCATAACCACAGTGAATCTCAATCAGTATACAGTTATGGCACAAATAGCGGGGATTCCATGCTCAAGTCAGATTCAAGATTGTCAGATTTTATAAGGCACACTCCGCACTTGTTATTATTACTTCGCACTACTTTGTTGTGCTAATATTACTTAGTAATGATTAAGTCACATATTTTTTGTTTAAAAAGGACACCTTAAACTAAAATATTTCAACGCTATATTGGGCTAAGGATGGTGTTTGCGGTTCACATTTACAGCATTTAACAAAAAAATCTGAGCAACGGATTTGAGCCTTGCTGAAAGACGCCAATTTTGAAAATATTTCGTGGAAATAAAACGAAAACTTCTGACTTTAAAATCAAATATATTATAATGGAAATAATCGGACAAGAAAAATGTTGTAGAAGATTCCCAAATTTTTTGTAGAATATCATAATATTTTATATAATTTTAAAATTGCTTTTTTACCTGTTTTTTAATTTAAAAGGAAAATTTTCCCTATAATTGTTATTGTATATATTTCCCACATTTCATATCAGTATGAATAATGAAAGTTATGACCAGATATTGATGTTGGATTTCATACTTTACTTTCACTGAATATTGTGTGCTCTAACGGTACCAATGTGATAATTCGCGGTCATTTTTAAACTGCGTTATTCTCAATTATATTTTAATATATAGCATTTTATATATTTTAGTAGCTTATTACTTGACTTATGATCCTATGTCCCCTCGATGGGGCAGAGGAGATGCCCTTCACAGCAATCCTTCATCGCATTTTATCTCGCTTCAAGTCTCACCGACTACTTCGTCTGGTCTGTTTGGTACGGCACAGCTTCCCTTGAGGATTCCAGTCAAAAGTTAATATATGTTTATTAATTAGAGGCAAGCGCCTCCTTGAGAATATTCTCATTACTTACATTTTACTTATATAAGAAATATCCAGTAGTATCCAGGTACTAACATACTGTTGCGAGTTTGATAAATAATTTGTTTATTATTTTTATACTGTTTAAAGTTAATTAATACATGGATTTTGTATACCTTAATATGATTCAAGAATGTTAATTGAGTAGTAACTCCATGCGTTCCCTGTTCCTGTCACAGAGACGCATACAAGCGTCAAATGGCAACGATTGTTTGTCAGTTTCTGTGATCGCCCATGGAACAGGGAAATGCAAAGCGCCGTGATTAATAAATTTTATATTTGCAATAATCATATTATGTTTGTGTTGTATTCCTTAAGCACTCATTAAGTAAATTCGCGAACTTTGCGCGAAATTAAATTTGGTATGTGTGCGTGTTTTAAAATTAACAGAGCTTTAAAATTATTTCGAATTAAACAATCACCTTAAACCCTATGATGATTAAAGCTTAAACGGGCATTAACATAGTGTATAAGTTATATTTAAAAAAAGAACACACATTTATGAACAAAAATTACCTGCAGCTAAGTTAAATACTTATATGTAAAAAAATATGTATGTTGTTGTATATGTTTCGAATATAGGGGCATGCACTGGCATTTCTATATATTCAAAAGACAACATACATTAGCACTATATCGGCCATGCGCGAGAAATGTAAATTGTATCGCGTAAATTTATGTTAACAAGTACACTGTTAGATCGGCTTCCGCTCTGATTAAAGATCGCGATTATGGTCTTTTAAATGTACAAGAAATACATATACTTTATCTTTACTTAAAACATTTCCTATCACAGGTAACCATTATTTATGGCTGGATTTTGAATGACCCGTTGTTGTTAATTGAATGTACCAAACTACAGTGTAAACTCCATTTAACGTCAGTCGATTTAGCGACATACGCTCTAAACTCTAAAGCGTCTAGCGTTTAGCTTGTAATCGATACAAAGATTTTTGTTCTCTCCATTTAACGATCACCCTATTATGCCACAAAACGCACAGTCCCTTCATTGTCGTTTTATAGAGTTGTATATACGAAACACTGTATATACGAAAAAATTTATTCGTCGTACGTACATAGCATTTTTGCCATTTAAATCACTACTCTGTAGGTAGGCTTCCGCGGTAACTTCATATTACGAAAAAAAAGTGGTTATTTAATAATATCATACTTTTAACCACATTATTCTTAATGTAGATAACTTATCATTTTTTTAAATGTGTTGGAGTCTCACCTAAACCAAAACCTAAAGATTAATTAATTATTCAAGAAAATACTCTTAAGTCTTATCCATTGAAACTCGATCACCTGGCGGTATTGATGGGCGTGGCTGAGCGGGTGCTATCGGTCAGCCGGTAATGGCACGGGAGTCGGTAATTTTACCGTAGTATTAACACTCACCAGGAACCGGTTCTATTTGAATAGGGTTTCCAAAACTTTTACAATAAACATTAATGTTGGGCAAACATTATACTTACGCCTAAGCTTAAAATGATTTAAATAGTTTTACGTAACGAAAATTAAGTACAACCGTACAAACTACATAACATTTGATCACCTTGATGGTTGGAAATATATCTCAATTCTATTTGCAATGCATTTCATTTCTCGTACTTCAAAACTGTGGCATTGGAAGTGGAAGTCTTCCACGGTATACCGCATATATGCGACCAAATAATGGAATGGACATGGAGTGTCTGTGACTGTACAATGTTTTTTTCACATAAGATACGAGTGTTGCCTTAAATATTTAAGTTTATCATATAATCGAAGTGTACATAATACGTTTACAATTTTTTGATCAAAAGTAAATATGATTAGTTAATTGTAAAGTTTGAGAAAATCTCAAAGGTGATTGTAGTAATCTACAGTAGCAGGTTTGTGGGAAAAATTAATCTGATACATTTGTTAGTATAACCGTTATGGAACAATAATTGATTAATCGATTTTGTTTATCGCTTCGTCTACACCAATTATTATTAAGTAGGCGCACGGTAGTCAGTACCGGTGATCCAAGAGCTGGTGTTTTTCTCGCTCAGAGTATAAGCATCGCGATACAGCGAGGAAATGCCGCCAGCATAATGCGTACCCAGCCACAAGGACTAAACTTTTTAATTTTGTTTTATTTTAAGCTATATTAACATTAGGTAATATTAAGAATGTTAAGTACTATGAATAATAACATGTTTTTGGTGATTTAGTTTTTGTTTTAAGTTATTTAATTTGTTTATTCAAATCTTATAATTAATAAAGATATATTTAACTGGAGAAAAAAATAGCAGTCACTACTTATACATAAAAATGGATGTTACATAAATATGGAAATATGAATATGGAAATAAGAATATGGAAGTCCAGTGGGATCGGGATATTCGTAAACAAACAAATAAAAATCTAAAGATTCGTCCTTTAAGTTTATTTTTTGGAATAAATAATATAACTCTACGATCATACTGACTGGACATAGTTGATTTTCCTACAAAATTCTATTAGAATTTAACTGTTTGTCACGTTTCACTCAGTATTGTTTAGTGTTGATAACTATCTCAAAAACTTACGTAATTGTCCTTTGACAGGTCCTTGACTTTAGTGATGGGGTACACTCGATATTTTATCTATGAATCGTGTGTTAGGATCTCTATTTTCATCTGTTACTATATTGATGAGTTAGTTTTGTTTCCTTCAAATAAATATTGTGAACGACAAAATACTGTCATAACTTTAAGTTCTTTACGACTCTTGTGTTACAAATATACAATATGCTCTGATTGTTTTTGTTAGCACGATCCATTTCATTCACGAAATATCCTTTTTCTAATTACACGCGGTCTGTAAGTAAAATATTACCAAATCATTTATATCTGAACATTTATCATTGACGAAAACTTGCAACACGAAACGTGATTTCTTTTATCGTTGTAGTGCTTACAACATTCATAAAAGCATTATTTTGACAATTTCGTCAATATCATTTATGGTGCAATATAGAAGAAAAATTAGTACTTCTATCATTTAACATACATTTCTTTACATAAATATTATAAATTTTATTAAATTAACAAACAAAATCAAAAATATCTTTATTCATATTGGTACATATCGACTCTACATTTACTGCCAGTTACCAAATCAAGAGCGTAGAGCGAATGCAAGAAAGAAACTCTTGGCCACTCCTTTAAATCGCCAAGTATGTTTTACAGTACGCTTGTAAAGATCTGCAACCATAACACCATGCACCATGCACCAGCCCATGCAGCAGACTGAGAACGCGTCAGTATCTATATTAAATTAAAAAAACCTTTACTATCATCGGTGGGCAAAGCGAAATAGAAGCACACATTTACGTTATAGTGAGAACAACCCGCTTAATTCCCGCAACTTAATCCCAATATTTTTATTTTCTCCATTCCTTTTATTATTTAATTATTACTTTTTGTCTCCATTTAAATTTGTTTACACTTAATTACACTTGGCGTCGTGCAGAAGTTTGCGACAACTGGTGGCTGCTGAAAATCATTGGTGTGGAATATTATACTCTATTTTATTATTATACTTTATTATACACACAATGCAATGTGTTTAGTTAGTTTTAAAAGTACTATTGTACTTATAACTTATCGTGATGTTGTGTGTGCCGTGTGTGTGTGTGTGTGTGAGCAAATACCAAATAAAATATTTTCTTCCTTTCTTTCAAAATTGCAGCACACCGAGACTCATCCAGGAAAAATATTAGTGTAGCAACACAAATTCAAGTCCGACCAGTCACCACAAGTAGCACACGTTCATAAATTAATTAATCTGAAACACTAAGAAAACATTTTAAACTTTGGTCCTTTTATCTATAATACATTTCCTCGCTGTATCGCGATACATATTAGTGTCATTCTGATATCGATACTTCCGTCCTGCATCGACATGTGCTCATCACTAAAAACAATAATACCGACATTCACACGTTATACTGAGAACAAAAGCGATGCATTCCCACACTACAGATGCACACATATATTACAATACAAATTAATTCATTTCGTATGCCACGTATATTTTTTCAAATTATATGCACCGCTTTCTTGAATTATTAAATTGCTCCACCCACGTCTTCGTTTACAGACATTCTAATGAGACTTCTCATATCTTGTTTAGAGTAGTGGATGAACAGCCTTATAAGGCTTTATTTTTTACAATCAAATATACAAACTATATATTTTCTTTAACGAAAACGCGAATATTCGTACTTTACAGTCTATGGTGTCTATAGTCTATAGTATATGATCTACAATCTATGGCTAATAATCTATGGTATATCTATAGTCTATGGTCTGTGTTAGTGTAATATTATAAAACCGAAAATATGTTTGCGGTGTAATGTATTCCACATTTAAAAAAAAACAAACTAAAATGAAAATTTTCAAATATATTCGGTACGGGTCTATATCTGCTGTTCTTTGTTAAAATACAAGGTTCGTTTACTTAAAATCAAGGATTGTGTCGCCTGAAAAATTTCAATAAAACAGTAATCAAGTATTATTTTCTAACATAAATTTATTTCGTTATACTTTCATTGATTAAATTTCTTCAAATTAATTGTGGTCAACATTATCCGAATCACAACCGTAAAATAATCGGGTACAAATCGAGAAAGTATATTTCTGGGTTATAAAAGTAAAAGTGTACAGTTATAAATTAGTGAAAAATCAGTACCGTGTTAAGCTCAACTTATAACCTCTACTATCTATGACCATGAGCTCTACTTATGGAATTAGCTGTATATAAAGGAATTAAAAAAAAACAACACTACGTCTATAGAACTCGGGATGTTATAAGCTTCCATGAAATTTATAAACAAATATATGTTACGAAAATTATTTATTTATTCACACTTTATTGCACTTAAAAAATATAAGTAGAAGACGTTAATACATATAAGAGAAACGGCCAGACTTGTCGCTAATAAGCGATCTCTTTGAGGCAACCCACCAATCAGTAACTTACCTTTTCAAATAATATATAATAAGGTACATACTACCATATACAAAACGGCTAAAAACATTTAACCTTGGTAAGCAGTAGGTAGATCAGAGATGGATCTATAGCAATCAGTAGTAACAGAACTCTAAGTAGCACCCTCCATATTCTGTTCTCAATGATCACCTGCGTAATGAATTCTGTGAAGTGACACAAATTTTAACATAGTTTCGTCAACTATGACACTAATTAATAGATTACTCCCTAAGAGAAATGCTCGAATTATAATTCTAATATATATATATCTTTTGTAATTACATTTTGACTATTTTTAGAAGCGAATCTAGGATATGTATTGACTCATTTTTGCGTCCATTGTGTAATTCTTTCAAAATCTTATTCTTTATATTTTCTATATTCTTTTTATACCTACAATACCATATTACACATTTTCACAAATAGTCGAAAGTAACAACTTTCCTCACAGTACTAAATGCTGTTAGTTCTAAATGCGACCACAGAGGTCAATCGGAAGTGCGTTTTATAAAAGATCTTTTGGAAGACAGTAACTTGAATATCACACGCTTATATAATTTAGTAAACATCTAGTTTAACGAAATTTTACATAATTTTGTCAATAGATCACGAGGAAGCTTAATAAAAAGCAGGTCAATATAATGTAAATAGGCCGCACTATGATATTCATATTTTATTGCTTCGTTTGTAAAATTAATGATATTTTACGCCTGTCATTATTAAATAAACATGTCTATTTGTTTAATGACTATTTAATACCTTCGTACTTACGCATTAAACAGCTTATCATAATATGAATAAAATGATTTGTGAAGAAATGTATTTTATAGTAGAGAAATTATCTCAGAGACAAGGGATTGATATTCTACTCTTACAACTAATTATTATAACTGTTCAACTTTAAATACTACTATGTTACTCATTAATTTATTTAAGTGTTGTGTAAATTGGGTGGAGTCCGCGATTAGTGTTTAGGGTTTATTTTACCTAAGTAATTCACTTTAAAATTATAACTCCTTTATTTATGAAAAGAAAATGTATAAGTTTTTATTTATAAAATATACGAAAATGTGAAGCAACTTGCTAAGATTCCAACATTGACTAGTTTAAAAATTGTAATTGCGACAAAACAGTATTAAAAAAATATAAATATGTAACTTTAACAAATAACGTCAGGCTCAAATAAACAATTTATATCTGCAATAAAATGATTATAAGCGTAAAAACTAATCTTCAAAAGTCAATTTTGCGGAAATTATTATTGCTATTCGCTACGTATTACAGAAGCAAAGAGTAAATTATAGATTTCACGTTGTTACAGAACAATATCGGCCCCGTTATACGACTTGTTTAATATAGTCTGTGTAGATAAATCGCGTTTTGTTTGATACTGTGGTCCCTCGGTAAAGATTAAATACTTTTTGTATGAATATTAGGTCGGCTTCTAAACCACCGACGTGTCAGTCCACACTTGTCATTTTTGACACTTTGATTTTACTCAGCATGACAATTTGACGCGTACTAACGCGTTAGAGACTTAGTAGGTCCTAACATCTTTTCTTTTATCATTAAGAGATTCTTATATTTATGTATCTTTTTATTTTTGTATTTGGTTTGGTCAATAATTTGTAATAAAACCGTCTGAAATGAAAACTTATATATTGCATTGTTAACTCAATTTAATCATAACTCGATCGATTGTCTGTGTAATAAAGCCAGTTTTTCAATATTATGACTTATAAAATATTAATACGAAAACTGTGTCCCCATTTTTTTTAACATCTGCATTGTTCAATGTTAGTAACGTTTACTAGTCATCATTTTTTATCTGTGTAGGTCCACAGTACCTGTAAATGTCCATAGCGAACGGAAAAGATTTCCCCTTTCTATAAAAACAGATGCCTTACGGTGTATGACATATTCCGAATGATATACCGCTCCCGTTTCTGTTACATACGCGACGTTTTAACGATTATACCAGCGGAAGATAAATAAACCCTTTTTTTATTTATCCTATTTATGTATTAATATAAATAAAGTTAAAATAAGTATAAATTATACTTAAGCGTAGATGATCCTAGTCTTGATATATTTGGCTTACAATGAGTATTGAAATATAAATATACTTTTATAACAAAAAGGAATAATATACAAAAATATGTGGGTTGTCTGTAAGAAATCGCTTCTTAGCGATAAGGCCGCCCGTACAAACATCTAATAACGTCATTTGTTTCGACTGTTTAAGTAAAATAAAGTGTAAATAAATACTTTCTAAAAATCTTACAACAGTTTTAAACAAAAAGCATCAATAAAAATGTATCATTTACATTAAAATAATAAGTTATATCATATATTATTGCAATGATAATAAACACAATAATAAAATGTAATTACCTTCCCAAAGGAAATGTAAATGGTTTAAAGTTATGAGGGCACGACGTGTGGTACAGACGCCTCAATACTATTTAATATTGGCATACGCTTATACCCCTGAAGTGTCACATATATAAATATATAACATTTTAGACATTCAATTAGACCCAATTTATAGGTTACGTTGTGGGTGCCAAACTTATTAAAAAAAAACACCCAGACCACAGAGTCCTTACAAATATTTTCATTACAAAAATGTTGACCGTACCGGGGATCGAACGTGGGTCTCGTATGTCAATAATTTTTATATACATAGAGGTACTAAGGTTCCAAAATAAACCGGTATAAAAATAGACTTACAACAATCTTTTAATATATATATATATATGAGATATTTATACTTAAAGTTTACTTAGAGTATATGTATGCGCAGCCACTAAAGCACTAACCTGTACCGTTATGTATTATATAACTTATATATGACCTGACACGACTATGTAACGACATGATCGCTAGGCTATGCGTTTTGAATGATATAATAGATCTTGCTTCGTAAAGTATTTTATTAATCATTTGTTCTTATTACAAGACTAATATGACACTAACGACATATTCAGACATGATTTTTGTATGTAAATCAATTTTCTTTGACTTAGTAATATATAATACTAACTAAACTAAAATATTCAAACATTCCAACTGTACATTTTGGCAATAAAGACATTTAATTTAATATCATAACATGTTGTCTTACAGTGAGCTGACACACTTGGAAGGCATGGCCAACTGTGCAGGATGGAGCGAGGAGCCAATATCAAAGGTATTTTTCTTATTTATAAACCATTAACAGGTATTATTTTATCAATGTAAGTTCACGCATCAGCATGCTGGACAGCACAGCATGCGGAACAGAGTTACGAGTTTACTTCGCGGTATTGTAATTATTGTGATGACATTTTCTATAAAATAAGTCTCAATTTTTTTCAAATTTACTTTAGGCCAAATAAAACCGTTATGTAATGTCCTGGTGTAAATATTATGAATACTTATTTCATATCTTATTTGCGAAAAAAAGTTAAACAAATGAAAAATTGAAAATCTTGTAATAAATTCCGAGAAATGGATAACAATCAGTAATTTAAAGTCAGATTTTTGTTGTTATAGGGTGCATTGAATCAAACAATTGTTAGCTCTTTCCATTCTTGTTGGAAATGTGTATGTTGTAGTGTCAAACTCACTCTACCAATTACCAAATAATAGTAATCCAGGGTAACCTTGTCTTAACACAACTCAATTCATGGTTCTTTACAAAAACATGAAAATAAAAAAAACAATGATGCAGTTTAGAATCGCACTCAAATCTATACTGATTTCCGTAACAAATACGAAAAGCACTCAGTACACTCAAACCTAATGACCATTCTTCAGGAAGGCCATTGGCCATACATACATAAATAATAACAAAATATTTTATACGGAAAAAAATACAATTAAAAACAAAAGCTGTATTTAGGTTTTGACCTAAGTACAAATTATGTAATTTTCCAAGTAGGAAGAAACACATTTTTTAAGAGCACACACACTAGTTTAAATGCAGCTACACAATCAGTAAAAATACATTTTTTAAAATTAAACGAGCTAAAAAGGGTTAACTGAACAGTGCATGACCTAAGGTTTAAAGACCAGCCTACCCGCTTTTACAAGTATTGCGAGCCACAAGTACATACATGGAAATTCACGATTTCATAGTCAATACTTTCCCCGACAACAATAAGCTATAGTTAAGATTTCACATATATATCGACTTCTATTGTTAAAATCCCACGTTCATCAGTGCAACATAGAAAACGGATAGGACACAAATGTATTTATTTATCTATATACGACAGTTGTGTATAACAGAATTCAGAATTCAAATTTATTAAAAGATTACACAAAACAAATTGGAAAGATAAAAAATTCAAATGTTATTAATTTTTATATTTGTATCGTTCAATATTTTAAAGATTTCACGATTTAATAATACTAATTCGTCCTTGTTTCCTTGTGTCCTTGTTTAAATGAGTCAGTGGGTTAGTGTTAGTGGGTTGGATTGCTTATGTGGCTTGTATAAGCACATTTTATCAATGTAGGAGAACACGGCAAGTTAATTATAATTTATGTGATCGTGCAAAAGTACAACGGTAGCACAATTTGTATCTTATTACTTTACGCTATTTTAATAGGTTCTAAGACAGGTTTTTGCCATTACGATATTTCAAATCAAGAGTCCCCTATGTGGTTGATTTCTATTATTTTTTTTTACAATGTTGCCAGGCTGTAAAAAAAGCAGTAAATCAAAAATAGTTGTCTGTGGTAATGTGTGATAGTGGTCTCTATGGTATTTTGTAATTTTTACTCTGTGGCCGCTTTCACGGATATAACCACAATTCAGCCGCTTTATTTATTTTTTTGAAAATTGTGAAACAAGCTTTGACGACAACTCGGAATGTACAGCGGATTATATTTTAATTTTTAAAGTTCAAAATATCTTTATTCATTAAGATACATAGGAGCATTTTTAATCGTCATAAATATAAGTGATTCTACGCCTGTTCGTACGCGACCAAGCTGAGAAGAAGCAGACAAGAAACTCGGCTTGGTTCATTGTTTTTTGAAAATGGAAAATGTCAACAAATAAAAAAACGGATTGAATCACATAATTGTGATTTTTTTCTTTATTTTAACCTCAAAATATAGATGTTAATAACAGAATAGCTTAGGAGTCTTTAAATGCGCCAACATTTGCTTCTATAAAAGTTCTCTCTTAATCCGGTGTTAGCAGAAAACGTCTAATTATAAAAATGCAATGTTATTGTTAGCATTTTATTAAAAAAATATTAACTAACTGTTATATAATAAAAATAAATAAATAAATAGTTTAAAGCTAAAACAATTGTTTTATAATGGATTTTTCCTGTAATTTTAACCGCTGCAATAATTTTTTAATCACATTGAATCAGACTCAAACTGTTGTTATTTCAAGTAACGCCACCTTATCGTATTAAAAACATGTTTCAGGAAAAGCAACGACCGCCAATATACAATCCAGAGGACTATGCGACGTCTCTCAAGAAATGGGGGAAGAAGACGAGTGGGGGGAATCTTTACGATGTGGATCCGGGGCAGGACCCCAACAAGGCGAGAACACTACCTAGCCAGAGCAATAAAGACTTCAGGTATACATTATAAGCATTTTTAATTAGCTTCAACTCTGTATAAATAAATTAATTTTAAAATTAATAACTAATAACTTTCAGGAATCCGTGCTTGGGTGTTGGTGAAGAGATGAGCCTTCGTCAATTCTGCTCACCGAGTGAACTGCTGACCAAGCTCAGGGCAGATCTCAGGCTTTCGTTTCCTAGGTAATTCAAAAGTTTACTATTTACCAGATCCAATTATGACAGATATATAAATAAGTCGTAGGTTTGTCACATTTTAAATATACATATGGCAAAACTCAATGTTTTTAAATATAAAATTATAGTTAAAATAAACGGGTCCTTCTTTGGACGTAGGCCTCCATCTTCATCCACACCGACCGACATTAGGCCCTCTGCATTTATTTCCAACCTGTAAACTTTGAGATGTCATACCAGGCGGGGTATGGCCGGTGGTCTCCGGGAGCCTCCGGGAATTTATTGTCAAGAGATTTCTCTCTCGTCACTGACGAAATCTTTTAAGCGATATTAGTTTTCACATAATGAAATTGTTACAATAAATATTTAACAGTTTTTAACATGACACGAAGATGTTAAATCAAGTATTTATCCGCAAATCGTAAAACGTAACGGTTCTAAGTGGTTAGCGTGTGGCAATGGTAAAAATTAATGTATTTGTGTTAGCGATCGACGCAAAACAGTCTTTCGGGAAACTTCTATGCACGATCCATGGATGGGTGGTACAAAACATGAGTACATATGCCCACCCATTGAGGGATTTAGTAGTCGCCTGGTAGTCAGTACCGGTGATCCAAGAGCTGGTGCTTTTCTGCTCAGAGTTTAAGTGGCATCGGGATACAGCTTAAAATAATATTAGCTAGTTTAATTACACAAATGATAATTATAAAAAAATAAAATAGATAGTATAACGATAGATGAGAATCGTTTTCCTATATTTAAACCTGACAAACTGAGAATATATAAAATCACTGATGCGCTTTAAGCGCTCTGAGGGTCTTGTCTTTTGAAAAACGTCGTCTTAAACCATTTAGTCTGTAATATACGACAAATTCAAAGTTTTACAAAATAAATATAAAAAAAACGCGTTATATTCTCTTCAAAATCACTGTTAATAATGCTAATATATTTTTACTTATTTATGTAAACTAATTCGCGTAACACAAAAGGTTTAGTCTAAAAAATAATACATCTCTATTCAAAAGTAAAAAATTGTAAAGACTAAAAAAGTTTTACTTAGATGTTAAAGATATCTTTGAATAACCGAGACGGTCCTTTGATGACACTCATTAAAGTTACATAAAGTTGGCTAAAAATAAGCGTCACAATATAGACGTGGGATAAGTGCAGAAAATTGCGCAGGCGCAGGGCTTACTGTGCAATTAGGTGCAAGAACTGCCAATGATTTTATTTGTTTGCCATATTATATGTGAAAATGATTATTTTTTTTCAAGGAATACGACGCACACAAGATTATATATGTTAAATGTAATAATAATTTCATAATTTACTATTTTCAATTGAATTAAGCTTAAATAAAATATTATTTTTAACACAAAATACTGATATTGATTTTTATTGTATTTTTAGTAATCAATTTATATTAAACAGACCTGTTGACATTCCAAAAATCGTTATTTGTGTTGTTAAGAATGTCTCTATTATTATCTTTATCTTTATTAGAGAAATACATTTAACTAACAAAAGACAAATATAAACAATCTCAAATCGCTGTCACTCGTACATTGTACCAACCACAATCAGTTTTTGCGCACAAAAAATACGTACAATTATTTTGCATCTCGAGAAACACTTGATAATTTTATAACAATGCAACTGTAATTTACGACATTCCAACAAACTCATTTATACTGGAATTTCGCTCACAGCCAAGTCGTTCTATCACAGAATAAACCAGGAGGAACAAACATTACATTTAAACTAGGCCTAGTTCTTGCTGTTTTGAGGCTTGCCTACAAACGAACTCTAGGAATCTTTAGAATATAAGAGATATTTCACCTGGCCTGGCTGGATATTGTGAACATATTGAGTAGCTCTGAAAATCAGCCAACATCTATTTTTCCTACCCCTAAGTGTTAAGATCGATCCACCATTTTATTTTCTTTAATTTAAATAAACATGTTTAGATTCCCTTCTTTTGGTAATTTTAATAATTATTATAAAAGATTTAAAGATTTTTTTGATTTTAATATAAAAACATGAATACATAGCACCATTGTGAATCGTCTTAAATCTAAATGATTCTACCAACTGACCAAGCTGAGAAGAAGCAGACAAGAAACTCGGCACACCTTTCTTTTGTGAAAAAGTTCGGGAATGAATTAGCCGGAGCTAATTCATTTTTCATCATCAAATAATCAGATAATTTATAGAATGCTTTTCTAAAAGTTTCTGTTTAACTACTTTTTTAAATTTAATTACTGACAGACTGAACGAATTGTTTGTTTTGTTATAAAGATACAAGATCATACTGAATATAGACTGAATGATTATATTCCGTGGATTAAGTATTGGTTTAAATATAATGAGACTTTAATTACAGGCTACTATTGGTTGGTTAGCTATAAATTGTACGGTTTATATACCCTATAAATGTCTATAGCCTTGTTTATTGCTAATAAAATTGCAAAACTTATGATTATCTTATTTGCCTTAATATATTTTAGATTAACGTAATGAATAATTATTATCTATAAAGTCTAAAATATCATGTAACATAACTCTAAAGTTTAATAAGAGTCGTGGCAAGAGTTGAAGATAATTTCTCTTCTGTCATACTTTCTCCTAAAATTATCGTTTACCTCTTTATCATCATGTCGTCAGGTTACAACACTCGACTTAACGACAAATTCTCTTAAGCGTCGAAATTGGCTTTGGTTGGTTTTACTTGTATATGGAATACAAGCAAAACCAACCAAAGCTGCAATGATTCTTTTTGTCTTTATTTAACGACCATAAAATGCACAGACCCTTCAGTGTCGTTATATAGAGTTTACGCAGTCTATTAGAGTTACATATTATATCCCTATATAAATCTCTTATTTTATAGAAATGTTAATTTTAATTCAAATAAATTGAATTGGTTTTTTTAGTTTCGTCCAAGAGTTCGCAAGTGAGCCGCTAGATGGCGTTACGTTACTTCTCGAACTTTTACGCAATGTCCAACTCAGCCAAGCGGGGGATGGGGCAAAGGGACCGCTGGCTGTGAGGCGAAGGCCGCTGCTGGATGAGCTGGCCTGCTTGTGAGTAATTTGTAATATGTGTATTATAAGTCTGAAATAAATTAGTTCTTCATACAGCTTATTTTCGACTAAGTAGGGGTCAATGCCACCTTTAAAATAACAAATTATGTAGAATTCGTTTTTTTTTAAGTTTCATCTTTTTAATGTTTTTTCTAATTTTCGTCTCTTTTTTAATGTTTTCTTTATAAAATAACGATTTCTATAAGCGTTCGTTATAAGTGAACAATCTTTTCAGACAATGCCTCTGGAGTTGCTGCACCAGGTATTCCGAATGCGTGAGGAGATTGGTCTCTTCTTCCAACGGAGTATACGCTTTGGCTGTTTGCATCATGTCCACCGTCAATAAGTCCAGGATACTTGCTTTACAGGTATAAATCATCATTTACGACTCGTAAATGAAGTACCGTTTTAGCAATAGCACTAATTCAATTATTATTTTTCAGTTACTAACAAAGGCCTGCGACCCACCAGCCAATGGTCACAGTATGATATCTGAAGCATTATCAACCCTCCGTCTGCGATATGGTGAACCAGTCAGGTTCCGCTTCTTAGTGGGAATGCTACAGAGCACCGGTGGATCTGGAGACCTGCAAGCGGCTGGGCTGGCCTTCATCAACGCCCTGTTGACCAGCGCACCATCTCCCCAAAGGAAACTTTATATCCAGGCCGAGTTGGAACAGGCTGGCTTTGATGTAGTCACTTTAAAGAAGGTTATATATGTGCTTAGTGAAATTTATTAAAATATATATACTTTTTATAAACTATATGCCGTAGCCTCAGAGTTAACCCCTAAACTTTATTACAGATTTATTTGATGTATTTCTTATTAACGATTGTATCTAACCTTTTGAGGTTCATTCATATCACATTCATGGGTCACAAAAAATAATACCTGACTGAAGAAAACTGATTTCTAATTTCTTTGATACCTCATATCAAATTCTCTACGTCTCTCTAAGTCTCTCTATAAGATATAACAAATTTTATAAATAATTCAGATCGTCACCAAATTACCAAACCCCAACGACTACGTGGTGATGGAAATAGAGAAGTATGAGAGGCAGTTGATAGATATCGACACTCTGAGTGAGAAGGCGACGGAGGCGCAGAAGGAGAAGGACGACCTGAGGCACAAGTTGGACCTTTTGGAGAAACGAGTCAAGGTATGGAGTCCAAGTGAAGGTTTTTTTATATGGACGAGTAAGGTTTTTACAACAGTACTGTAGAACATACTTGACGATTTAAAAGTGGTGTTTCTTGCCAGTTCTTCTCGGCCGCCAGCTGATAGTAATTGTAGAGTATTTTTTTTATATTTATTAAGTAACTTTTGATTTTGTCTTTTGGCAAAGTTTAACTTATTCGTATTTTTATAAATGCACATTAGTTTTTGTTGGTTTCACTCAGAAACTATATTTCAAAAAACTATTGTGTGCTATATTTGGTATATATGTTGTTTCCACAGATCCTACAGGAAGAGAAAGGAATTCTACTGTCGTTGGAAAAATGTCTAAAGGAAAAATGCTGTGAGTTACAAGAAGAAGTGAGCACTCTCCGATCCGGGCACAGTACTACGAGTCGGAAGAAAACGTTTGTCGTTAAGAAAAAAAACTCCACGCATAGGAGAAGAGGTATAAGAGGCTTATGGACTCTGTTTTTTAATGTTAATCTCATCAATAGCTCAGCAATAACTCATAAACTTCGCCTTCAAGTTTAATAGAAACTTATTATTTTTAAACAAAGAGGTTTTAAGTAACACTATAAATTTACCAAAAATATCTTCATTCACATACACTCTCTCTACTGCTCTCTATATTAAAATTTTTTTTGACTATTTTTACAATTACAGATGAGTCATCGCCCCCAGAAGACGAAGGTATAAGTTCCTCTGAAAGATCTCTCAGCCCCGAAGTAGACCCGCAAAGGGAGTCCATGGTCTACGAAGTGTTCAATATCAAGAACGAAACCTACGATCTTCTACGAAACAAGAGACTGCACAAAAAATTAAGCCCAAAAAACCACAAAAAGTCGGACGACGAAGACGAAACGACAATCGATGACGTCATCCAAGAGCTCAGGAACATCGTGAACCACGCAGAATCCGAACAGTACCTAAATAGAGATATCAAAAGCAACCCATCAGAGACCGACTACCAGAAAGACAGAAGCGAAGAGAAGGAGGACTCCATCACGAGCACCAGGCACAGCATACACATAACGAGTAGCAACGAATTTGAGGAGGACAACAGCAACGATGAAGACGAGAAAATTGTTGGTCAGATATACCCGCGACCTCAAAACCGGAGCCTCATTCATTTATTCCCTCGCGTGGAGCAGGGCCTCATGTTCAACAAAACGGGGCACTTCGACGAAATGTATTGCTCCAGCGACGAGGGCTCGGACTCTTTGCTGAGCGCGTCGCATTGCCGCAATCGGATCATGAAAAACGATTCTATATCAAGCTTCGACTTCGGCAAATGCCGAGCTAAGTTCAATGAGACCGAGACAGACGACAATAAACTGAGAACAAGAGAAGACACGAGGAGAGTGAAGAGGAGTGAGTCGTTACAGACATCTGTGGCCGGATCGCGACAACGCGAATACATAGAGAGCATGTTCGAAAGTCATTCGTCCCTCGAGACACGTTCGAAATGCAGTCGTGTCGATGAAATTGTGAATCTGATAGAATCCAAAAAGCTGACGAAGAGCCTCGACAGGATCGACGAGGGGCTCAACTCGATGGTCGATATAATCATGGTCGAACCGAGGAAGACCACGTGGTCGTACGAGAAGCGTCAGCGTTCGGTGTCGCGTGCCAACAGCGAAATCCAGGACCCACCCCTCATACCCAGTACATATTATGAAAAAGGAGATAAATTTTCAACGGTGAGGACGACGGGGTCATTCGATACTTGCAACAATACGTTTATGATGAAGCGCGGGTGTACCACAGGGTTCCCCGGGGCCCCAATGCTGAGGGATGCGCCCGCGAGTATGACCAGCTTGGTGACGAATGGAACGCATAGTTATAGCGATATGAAGAGGACGTTCTCACCGATTAGCTCCAGTAGTTACGGGCTCAATAAAGTCACGGATATGCCGTCGGGGTTGTATTAAATCGATTTTACTTTATAATTGTCAATTCTTTACAGATTTTTTGATCAAGATTAAACAACTTAATAAAATTGTCAAAATTGCAAGCAATATAATACTTCTAAACTTTTCCTTCAAGGCTTGAATGGATTTGACATTTTGACAGTGACAGTTGATCGGAATTGACGTTTCAGAGACTGGCCATTGGTGTACCTAACTAGTGCAATATAAGCCCACTAGAGACTCATTATCTTAGTAATTTTGTTCGAGCAAAATTGTCTTAAGATTATTTTTTAACTTTTTAATGTGGCTCATCTTCCCAACGATATCCTAACGTTAGAAAGCCACTTAGAACCTATTTATTTTTAGTAGTTGCATGTTAAGATTAACATTTAAATGTATATATTTTCAATAAATTAAATTTCTTATAATCGTGTAATATTATTTTATGAATATCCTAAAATCATACTAACTTAATACTGGCATTTTCACTTGGTGGTTGCTAAGCAACAACTCACCGATAAATTTCCACCATTCTATACTAACGCCTGTGTAGTCTAAGGTCCCTTTTGTATTTAGTCTAATTAAACTCTCAGCCTATTCCAAAATCATTAATATCATCTGAATAAAGATAATTCACATGAGAATCGTAAAAAAAAATTTTTGTCTCTACATTTACTGCCAGTTGCCGAATCAAAGGCGTCAAAGCGGTCGAGAAGAACTCTCCGCCACTCTTTTCACTCGCCAAGCATGTTCGTACAGTTGTCAAGATCTAGAACTACCATGCACTAGCGAATCTATATTATACATAAAAATATATGTTTGCCGATTCTCAGTCCTACTCAATATGGCAACAAAATTTCTGGAGAATCATTCAACCCGTTTCGGAGGAGTAAGAAAACGAACATTGTGACACGAGAATTTTACATATTAGATAAAACAATAAAAAATAACCTTTTCTATCATCGGTGGACATGATGCACCAATTCGTATTGATATGACATCAGTTTTAGCATCATTGTTTATATTGATATATTCTATTGCCTAAACAAACAGTTCATAATGCTCAGTTATTGAAATGACATCAAGGACGATGCGTCTGATATTACTTTTAGTAATGAGTGTGTCAACGTTGGAAAATGGATATTTGGATGACGAAGATCTGCCAATAATTGAAATATTTGATTTATCTTATCCAACATCTTGGAAGGATATGATGGAGTTTTACGGAGCTGTCAAGAATGGATGGTAATTGTTTAAAATATTGCGTTTGGAAAATTTTATCATTTTACTATTAAAATATATATATTTAATATAGAAAAAATAAAAAATATGTTGCGTGAAACCGGCTATTAAGCCGCTCCTTTAATCGATTTTTTAATTAATTATAATTCGATTAAATTCTAAATGACAATTAAATATTTCCTAAGTTCTATCGGTTAATATTTTTTTTTGTAAAGATGGTTTGCCTACATAAGTATTAAAATTACGGTTAAGCCTTAATGAAGATGAACGAGTAATGTACCTGTATCTAACTGAATTTGCTAAGTTTTAATATTATAAGAATAGTGTTTCTTTGTCTCTATCAAGGCAACACACTTTTACATTTGTTTAATATTACACATTAGTATTTTATTTATTGTGAACTCTGTAATAGTAAAAGAGTGGAGAATAGTTTTCTTAAATGTACACTTTGCTACGGAATTATAAATGTTTCTGCATCTACTTCATTACATATAAAATTATTCACAAAAGACTTTAGTACCAATCGTAAGCTTTAGTCAATTCTTAAGGAGAATATGCGTGAACTGTGGAATCCCAGGGCTCGGTACCGGATTTCATCTGGAACACGCGGTAATACCTGGAGCCATGCAGCCATCTATGATCCCAACGGACTATCTCCTTACAAGGTGTAAGTATATAGGTATATAAGATAAATTTATATTTTCTCCAGGCTAGGAGACAACCTCCATTCCACGTACGATCACCCTAATGAATCGTTTTCTTTGCACCAGAATGTGACATTTTTATGACAGGGTTAGGAATGATATGAGAAGATTTTAAGTGGTTGATAGATCATAATATTTTAGGACTACTTTAAGTATTAATACAATGATCAAAAAGTTAGTTTATTATACTCAAACTCAAAATATCTTTATTCAAGTAGGTCTTTATAAAGACACTTTTGAATCGTCAATTTTTACACTACCATCGGTTCGGAAGGCATCATCTACCGCGAAAAACCGGCAAGAAACTCGATAGCTTAAAATAAACAATTAATACAAAATTGTACTACTGACAATTAAAATAACAAATCATTGTAAGGCTACTCAAGAATTGAGATCAAGATATATGTAGATATATAACATGACATGAATCGTAATAAAGCACTTTTTATTTAAAAAAAACTTATGAATTCAATGTTACGTACCTGGGCATATGTTACCTGGAGTACATGTGTAGGTTGAAATTTCAGTGGTTGTAATAGATCTTACGTCAATAACGAAAGAGATACCCGAACTAGTTCTATCATTGGAAGCCGCTCTACAGTGGATTGTATTGAGGCATGACCCACGTGAACCAACGCTGTTGCTGTTCAAATTTGGTTGGAAATCAAAAAGCAAACGCCGCCAATGCATTTGTCAGATACCAGGTTAGACCAAATCTATATTTGAATAATACTAGTATATTAAAGGGCTTTATTTATTGTCACAATAAAATATATTTTTCGCATACTTGTGTGTGTTACAATTGTAAAAAACCTAAATTATTCTAAACATAAAAGTGTATCGTATATCTTACTGCTTGGTCCAATATTTTTATTCGTGTTAACTGCAGTAAGATAATTGTGAAAAAGACCATGCCATTGAGTTTCTTGTGAACCCATGTAAACTTAGTTTTAGTGACGTTCAGAGGTGGTTGTTAACAATCCTAATTGAATACAGAATTGTGAAAATCATATTTTAAGGTATTAGTTACGATTTAGCGGCGTACATTGCTACAAATCTTTCAAGAGTAGTTGGTGTGGCAACGGACGCTCCCAGCTTAGAATCGCGAGAAACGAGAGAGCTGAAGACGCGCACCGTCTCCAACATGTTGGGTAGAAACGGACTATATATCATACAAAATGTTAATATTAATAAAAAGATACCTGGTAAGTATGTCAAAACTTAGCATAGCCTTCGCGATTTTTAGAGGGGGGGGGGCAGACAATATTTCTATCCTTAAAAGATCAGCCAACTTCAAGTATCCTATTGATTTATTTTACAGAAAGAGGTTGTATGTCTTTAGCGATGCCTTTAAAAATGCTCGACGCCGCCTACGTGCCGACTAGGCTCACAGCGTTTTGTCCCACTCAAAAGACCGAACGATTCGTAACGATCGCTTTGAAAAAACAAGAAGAAATCATTGAGCTGGTTAAGGCTGATACAGACGTTGGTTTGGCGGAGATCATGTATTAATGTTGTATTAGACGCTCTCTTCTTAATCATTTCTATACTTACAACGGTCATGGAATGATGGTTGGAGCCACTGGATGGGATGTTTTTGATCTCCAAGAGTATGGGATCCTTTGGGATATCACTTCTATACCACTCGAACAAGCACAATAGCTGGTACGATACAATATGATACAAAGATCTTGAGGTTCCAATAGGTGTTTATTAAAGAATAATCGTAGTACCAGTGTGCCACAAGAGCTGGTGTTTTTTTTTGTTAAAAGGACTTTTAACAACTACAAATAAAACGATATTAGAATAAATAAGCTTTATTTTTGGCCAAACTATTACATTGCATACAAATTTGTCAAATCAATAATGACATTTACAGACATATATCTACATCCAGATACACTTAAATGTACAATAAAATTATGCTATGACTCGAACTGCGCAAAGTCACCATTTTTCATAGACTCATAGATTAAGAAATTTTCAAAATGTATATTTTTTAAAGCCAAATGCATAGAGATAATACCTTTGTACAAACCACTGAGCACCAGTGACAAGCGACCTGCCCTCAAGCAATTTCACCTTGACACTACACTTAAGGCCTCTTTACTGATTTATTATGACACCCAACTACCATAATGCATATCAAAAATTGTCTATTGGCACGAATTGACAGGGTGCGATTGAGCAGGGCAATAAATCATTAAAAAAAAACTGGTCGATTCTGTTCGAAAACTGTGGCGTCTATGAATCTATAATGCAAAACCAAAACCTTGAAGTCCTACGAATGTAGAATACATTATAGTCTATGCACAGATAATAAATAAGTTATTCGAGCAGGGCATAATTTATTTAAATGAATCGATTCTGTGGAAGGAAAACTGTGGCGTCCGTGAATCTATAACGCAAAACAAAAACCTCCTTTAAATCCTACGAATGTAGAATACGTTAGTCTATGCACAGATAATAAATAGGTGATATTAAGAAATCAGTAAACCGCCCTTAAGCAGCCACACCGAGCCTACTCTAATATATGAATGAATACAAAAGTAATACTATTGCCAAATCCGGCTGGTTAGATGCTACGTATTAAAAATAGACTATATCCATGCACCAATGGTGAATCCAAACAACATGATGTTTATAGAAATATATTTGTCCCACTCTCTCTAAGTGTAAGGCGTAAGGATAGATTCTCTCTTAACTGTCGTAGAAAAGGTACAAAATATATTTGACGATTCAATATTTGGTCTGAACGCGGATAATATAGGACAATCTCTATTCATCCCTTATTCCAATTAAAAACAGTACGTGTTAACATTACAAAATCTAGATTATTCAATTATTCATACACCAGCTATTAATGAATTTGTGAAGTGTGAAGAGCATTAAAATATTAAACCCTTTACTTATAAACCTTAAATATGCGATGCCGAATAGAGGAATAGCAATACGTAATGTTTACAAGTAAAGAGACTATAACTACTGACTAAACATTACGCTACTTTAATCTACTGATTTTACAAAGAAATCGGGAGAAAACTGTGAATCCGTATTACTTATATAAAATATTATAAAAGAGTCCAGTACTTATAGATTAAAATGCACTAAGTCTGAAAATGCCGTGACGAGCAGAATAGAGAAGATTTAAAATGACATTGTACAAAATCTGTCGTCACACCCCTAAACGTCTATGGCACCCCCTCTTTCTACCGCTTTTATACTCTATGGTTATCACCCCCGGCTTAGTCTATGATCTTTATACATATAAACAGAATGCTAAATACAATAGTGAGGGAGATCCTTTTAGCAACAATATTTGTATATTGGAACATCTGTTTTAAAAAGTGTAATATTACGGTTATAATATAAGTGTTTGTAATAACTTGATATTAAGATGTGTGTGTGTAATTGTACTTAGCATTGTCTAGTGTGCGCTTAAGACCGTCAGAGCTCAACCTTGAGCGACATTTCTGAAGTGTTAGGCCCCAAAGGAAATCGCCCAAAACTAACCCCCGATTCGCCTCCTTAAAAATCAGTCTATACTAATACTTTAGTTACATCGATTATAAATTGTACATCCAAATCCATTTAATGTTCTTACAAAAATAATTAAACCAATAATTTCTGAAAGTTTTCTTACGGGCAACTCCCTTGGGCAAAACTCGAGTGCATTCAGGCCTTAAAAGTATATTCTTAATGTGTTCTCAATAAAAACAGGGGTTAGTAGTACATTCATGTATAATTATCATATAAACAAAATGCAATTTCAATCCGCAATGTACTTTTAAACAGCAAATCCACGGGAATAGCAGCAAATCTACCGCAATACCAGTAGATCTACTGTTATGCTGGAACAACTATCTCACCCAATCCATCTAATCCTTCCAATCCTTCTTGATCTCGAAGGTCCAATCCCACTGAAGGTGAACGTTCTTGTCATCATCGGTGAAGAGGCTGTTGACTGAGTAGGATCCTCTAGCCATCATTCCCGAAGGCGCATCTTCAGGGGGCGTGGTATATGACTGAATCTCGGCTTTGGGAGGGTAAGAACCGACCATGTGCGTCATTTTGTCAACTGAAATTAATGTTTAAAAAAACGTGTCACCCATATGTAAATTTTATTTATTATCACAGAAATAATGTTTCTTTTTAAACTTTTCTCCCAATATTGCGAGACATTAACCAACGCAATTTCTTTAATTGGGAAGCCATGAAGATGTCTCTTAATTTTATCGTCACATAAGGAAGTACATATCATATATATGAATATGTCAAATCTTTTTATTCCCTAAGGTACATAGGACCATTTAAAATCGCTTCTATGACTCTACGTCTCTTTGACGCAACCGAGAGTAGAAGCAGGCAAGACACTCAGACTGGTTTTTGGAGCAAGACCAAGCTGGGGCAAGTTCATTCCCAAAACTTTGCATCGTGAAAATTCGTATGTCTGACAAAAAAACCGTCCGTTGATACTGAGTTTATATTACAAAAATCTATGGTCTAACACTTAAATGCGACACAAAAGCGTGTCTATATATGTCTTACAATACATAAATGAATATTATAATAACAAACCGGAAATGCAATATTGATACGTACCAGGAGCTATCCAGTGCAGCGTACAAACATATTATTAATTATTGAATATCATTGAGAACACATACTTTTAGTATTTATAACTACTCAATTTTTATGTACCCTCATCAATAAACGATTATGTATAAGTATCATTTATGAAAGACAGAATTCAGTAGGAAATTGAAGTGTAAGAAATGTAATTTTCTCTGGGACGGAGGAAAATAAGAAAATCACAAACCTGGCACGCCCATACGGTACGTCTTTTGCACGTACTTAAGACCGTGAACGATCTCACGCTGCACTATGAAGTCGATTCTAATTTTATATTGCACTCCTTCCTTTATAATGAATACCTGAAATTTATAAAAATTATATAACACCTCGTTTGCTGTCTTGGCAGCAAAAGTAGTCTGCTATCTATGCCCAGAGACCATAGACTTACACGGACATATGCTAACAAACTTTTGAAAAGAGTTTGAGTTTAGTTTAATAAGGTTGCTCTAAGGGTCTACTACCATTTACGCCTCTTTTAGATATTATGTGTAATAAGACTTTTATGGTATCAGAAATAAATACACTTTTGAATTAACAAGAGTGAGTAATGTTATTCAAAACATTTATAGGTTAAATTGCGGGCTGTGAAGACAGACGGCGAAACCCATAGACAGCCATTTAACAGGTGAGTTGCCGGCCCTTAAGGAACGAGTAGTCCTTTTATATTTTCTAATTTTCTCGTTAAATGTGTGTGACCTAAACTCTTGTTGACTACGAAAGATAATAATTCATTTTAACCATAAATACAATAGTTAATTAGACAATTAATATTTATCACTGGTAGTTATGACTAGTGTGAGCCGTGAATCACGGCCCGTGATTGAAACAGTTTATGCACTGCTAGTGAAGTGGCTAATAAACACACTATATTGTGGCTTTAGTTTTTATGTTTTGTCTCTTTCTGTCAAAATGTAATACCGCTGTAATAAAAAGAGACAAAAGCTAACTTTCAGGTCGTTTTTTTCAGTTTAAAGGTCGATTAAAATTAGAAAAGAAAAGAAAAGTTAGAAAAGAAAAGTGTTAGAAAAGAGACCTATTCTTGTAATAATTATACCAATATGCGTACGCATATTTTGATTACTTAGTCTATACTCTCTGGCGAAATCTGGACGCGAGCCAAATCAGCAAGATGCATAGACATCCGCACCTGTCATGTCTTCAATTATTGGGCGTGAAATCGTTCACTGCACGCGCGATAAACAGTCTTTTGATTTACAATATCAGGAAGGGCTGTCAATAATCACATCAAGTGACATTTACATATGTCAAAAGCTGCTAAAATGTCAATTAGATATAAATATCAACCGTAAACAAACCATTTATAACAATATGTTGTGTGTTTTTACGTCATTATGTAGTTAGTTTAATTTTATATAAACAATATGGGACCATAGATATTTTATTTGCGCACGCAAGAAATTAAAATATTCTTTGCCAACATTCGATTCATAGATTGGATTTTTAATGGCACCGGCCGCTAAGTCATTTGTAATTCAATTTGCCGCCATGTCTCCCACGGAACTATCAGAATTGTCAATCTTTTAATAATTACCGTTATTTTTTTTAAATGTTATATGATTGTTTATTGA
Source organism: Leptophobia aripa (assembly GCA_951799465.1). Classification (NCBI taxonomy): domain Eukaryota; kingdom Metazoa; phylum Arthropoda; class Insecta; order Lepidoptera; family Pieridae; genus Leptophobia; species Leptophobia aripa. The sequence goes on from OX637277.1 coordinate 705,404, forward strand.
TATCAATTTTGTAATGGTATTTTTGTCTTAAATCATATTTTTTCATTCAAAACTGAAATATAAAACTACTAACATGTCTAACAATGTTTTTTTTTTAAATAGGTTTCTTCGCCCTTAGAGATAAGTTGCCTCAAAAAGAAACCTACTACGTCTTGTAAGAACACTCAGTACTACGTTACAGTCTTGAATCACGAATTATTTTATTTGATTCAAAGTAGGAAATCTTTAGAGAACACTTCATTGGTTCCAATGGCCTCGCTTTAGAGGAAGATGGCAGTTTTAAAATTGTATCCTCATAGTTTTCCTTGATAAGATAAAAATTACCATTAAATTTGACTCATTAGGCCTTTCGATTTTTCAAAACAAAATGATGATAACATTCAGTGAACACATTTTTTTTCAATTACATGTATTATAATTATGTACTTGTGTGTACATTGAATTTAACACATTTATGGAAAATAAAATTTATAAACGTTACGTTCGCGAAAGTAACATCTATTAGCATCTACTTCTACTGTTAAAGTACAATAAAGTAGTAGTAATAATCTCGTGTGCAAAGTTTTTTTTTATGTAAGAGAAGGCAAACGAGCAGGCACACCTGCAACGCCAGGAAGCTTACAAGCGTTAGCAAGTAGCTGAAGTGTGTGACAACATGACACGTGGATTTTCCTTCCTATATCCGTAACTAACAATGTGAGCTCAAGCACTCAAAAATCGAGTACCCGCGCCAATCATTGACCATAAAAAAATTTTTTTTTATTACTAATTATAACTAACCCGATAATTAGCCACAAACTGTAAGTTACAATGGAATACAAGTAGTTAATAGAACATTTTCCTTATTATTTTTCATTGCATTAATTATTACACAAACATGCTAGTCAGATTATTTCATGTAATGTATAGATTTGTATACCATTCCTTTGGAAATATTTCACACACGGTCAACTAGGTTAAGTGATTTATAGCATATTAGAAAATACATATAAAATGCCCAGATAATTTACAACAAATGGTATAATTATTATTTTTATAAGACAATGTTAACAAGTCATTTAGACCACCCCTAGTAATGCGATCTAGCGCTGCATGTTTTTATTAAGGTTTAGACGTCATCTTAAATCTAGCGCTTGATTTAAATTTTCATAATGGTAGCCCCGATTTAATATTTTCTCCACATAACTAGCGTTTGCTCGCGAATTCGTCCGCGTGGTTTAAATACTAAACTAAGAAAATTCGATTGAAAATGGCCGAGTTCTGGTGAAATTTTTATACAAACTGTCGTTCCCAATTTCGCGATAATATCCTAGCCTAAAGTTTAGTTTGTCTCCGTAATAAATTTCATCGAAGTCGGTACAGTAATTAAAGCGTACAGACAGAGTTGGTTTCGCATTTATAATATTATTATGGATTGCAATAGGGGAGAATTTAGTTGATTTTTATGTTGGTAAAATGTTTACGGTGACTAACCTGTTTTTTGAGATCAGTAAGGTCTCCAGAGAGGTCCAGCTCTAAATCATCGCGATCAGTGACGCACAGCGCCAGCTTCTTTACGATCACTTTGCGTGGATCATTAGCGTCTGCAAGTGTTATGAAATAGTTAATACATATTTTTTTTAATAAATAGGAAATCAAAAAAAAAATGTATTAATTTAACACAATTTCTTTTTTGTTTATTTCAATTTGAATATATTTTTTACGTGAATATAAACCTTATAAATTACATGGTAATTAGGCTCAGGCAAGAATGGCTGAGTGCAAAATATTGTAGAAATATCTCCAGTTAATCCGTGCCGAGAGCGAGCTAATGTATTAAAAATACATTTGTGCACTATCACACAGTTGTTTTGTGAAATGGATTTTTAGTATCAAACTACAGTATCAACTCCATGTAACGTCACTAGTTTTAACGACAAATTCTCTAAAGCGTCAACATGTATTGGCTTGGGTTGGTTTAAATTGTGTTCCTTACATTTCATTTCTACATTTAACAACCACTCAGACGCCATAAAATGCACACTCCCTTCAGTGTCGTTATATAGAGTGAATATATACACTGAATTTTAAACATAAACCAACACTGAATTATTGCGTTTTATTATATGTTTAAAAAGCTTTACCATAAGTACATTAAAGTTTCTCAGCAGCACAATTATTGTGATTGTTAACATACCCAATATTATTCTAATTCTAAGTATTTTTTAAATTAAAAATCAATAATACAAACAAAATACTAATACAAATATTTTTGAATGTTATTTGATTAAAGAATAAGATGTCCTATCTTTGTCACACCTTGTTGATAACACACCAAGCTGATAAAACTGTATCTTTCTATGTCATAGGAAATTAAAGAAAAAGCTGCCAAGACTGCCAAGGGACAGTGTTGGCAGACCCCAGGGTTTATAGACACGGAGGTCTTGTATGTGTGGGACCTATAGGAGTACTCTTTTCTATATATTGCTCATGCAAGGCCTTTTGGGTGACCAATTTCACCCCTAGGCAGTTACTTTTTATATTGCACTTAATTATTATTAACTAATTTCAATCTCTTTATTATTATTGAGACATACTAGCAGCTGATGCTGATGCGTGTGTTATTTAGGATATGAAGAAATTGTCCAAATGTCAGTGAAGGCAAAAGCAAATCACTTTCTAGGAGTCCATTCCATAACGGGAGCACTGTGTTTGGGAAGAAATTTATTAACAGATTGCTTAATTGACGTATGTTTAAAAAAATCACACACAAACACAACAATTACACCATAACAATGTATTCAATCATTTAATTAAAAGAAATGCAGCTTTATTAGCTTTACTGATACTGATTATGTTACCTGTAAATAATGAAATCAAAGTGAAATCTGTTACTTACCAACAATGACAGGTCCAGCCTGCACCTGACCCAATAGTGCCTCTTTATACTTCCGTAAAGATTCATCTTCCTGGTCAGCGGCAAGGATTTCCTCAATAGTCTTCTCTGGAGGTGGTTTGTAGGAGGATTTGATTTCCTCCTCAGTTTCCTCCTCTGGTGTGCGAGCAACATCAGGTTCTCCAGACATGTTAGTTTCTACAAGAATACATAGAAAGAGTCAAAATATGTATTATAACCATGAGTTACTGAAGTTCAAGAAATATTTTTTTTTAAATTACTACTGAAAACTATGCAGAAATTCACATCAAATGACTAATAGGTCTAAGCATGGTTTACAAGTAGTGCAAAATAAAACAGTATATATAGTTTTAGATCGAAGATATAAATTACTTTGATTTTATTGTTCTTTTCTTAGTTACTTATCTAAAACTGGAATCACTTCCTTTTATTGTGGTTGATGTAGACACAAATTACAACTTTTCATTTGTATTCAAATAAGCATGGTACATATTTATGTTAATCAATAATCAATTGTGAAAATTCGTGATTCATAATACAATAAAAATCAAAACGGCAATGATGGATTGCACTTTCTGGAAACGCCCTTATCCTTAGCGACAAATGTAGACGCCAACCTGATGATATTACAGCGCCAGTATAATAACGATATTAATAACTATTATCCGTACATTAAACAATAAGAAAAATTTATCGGCTTCGTCATTCCAGCGTTAGTCTAATCGAAGTAGGAGGCACCCAAGCCGGTTATCTTACCTTAAAAATAAGACGCCAATGCAAAAGCAATTCACGGATTATTTCTTGTTTCTGGTTTTAGCGTCTTTTAATAAATTTAAAATCGAAATAAATTTAATAGGAAAATTATTAAGTTAGTAAAAATTTATAGATCAAAAATGAATGACTGACGTACGCAACGCTTCCGGTTCGCACTGTTCAATGTTCACCACAGACCAAGCTGTTTGTAGACGCGTTGTCATGGATTTGATATCACAGATAAAAAAATACAAAAATCACTATATATGATAGAATACAAGAAATTACATTGTTAATATGTTTCAAAATTATTAAGTATATTTATAAACATACGTTTCAATCATAAAGATATTAGCCTATTCATCGATTTGTCAGTCTTCTTACTGTGCCTGTGAACGGTGTCAAAACTTTAGACATGGCTCCAATTTTTTTTTAATGTAAATTGTGAGCTGTCGATGTCATACTATTTATTTCACTTTTGTTATTTATTATTGTACCTACATATCATTTCAATGTTGTTTTGTTAAAATATTCATAACAAAATAGTATTAAATTAATAGAAGTATGTAAATTAACATGTTATTAAATTATGCTTGTAAGTAGAAAATTACTTTTTTATTAAAGTAAAGGGAAAACGTATTAAGTCAATTGTAGTAAATAAACTTTTTTTCGATTTGCAGAAAATTAAATATTTTGTCAAAAATAATATAGTTAATATAGTCTGCAGTTCCAATTCCGTCTGCTTGAACCGTTTGCCGATATGCCGAAAAAGGTGCCGAAATTACACAACATCTAATGATCAAGATGAAGAGAAAGTGCGGGAAATTGAAAGAATAAAAGCAAATGTAACCAAATTCAAAATACATCTATTTTACCTACATTTGTTGATTTTGAATCTGTTCAAGTTCAAGACTTTTCATTCAGAAAATGTTATAATTAAAACTTGCGATATACGAAATTTCTGCCTATATTTGACTGCCTATTTTTTAATAAAATATAACAAACTGGCGCTGAAATATATATAATCCACTAATATTTACTTTGTAGGCTAGTTTAGATGAACCCCCAACTGCCTGCTGTCAATCAGGATGTGCAAATTGTGTTTTTATAGTATGGGCTGAAGCTCTTGCTAAAAAAATGGAAAATGCTGGACCAGAAATTGGTGAAAAGATTATAAAAATGGTAGAGGATCCATCAATGAGAGCTTATTTAGAGTTGGAATTACGGTTGAGAGGTCTTAAGAAATAACATGATTGTATATAGTATTTATAAAATAGGTATAGATTAAATTTTATTTATTATCTTTTGGTTTTTTTTCAAACAAATACAGGGTCTGTCTTAATGAATGAATATTGTAATACAATATTGTATTGTCAGCCTGACCATTCCAGTCGCAATTATTTAATATTTATTAGTCTTATAAAAATTGTTATAAATATTTAAGTTCTTTGTCCTGTTGCACACTTAAAAAATATATAGTACAAACTGGATTAAAAAAACACATGTTTCATTCATTTAATATAACAAACAACATACAATTTTAAACATTCAATTGTAGACACTTTACTATTTCTAAATTGAGTAGTCACATTTAATTGATCTTTATCATAAAAATGGATGACAATTTTTAAACAATATCAATTAACATTGTACATATACTAACACTTGGCATATTAATTTATATATAAAAACATCTCTATATAAATGTTTAGTTTGATCAAATCGCATGTTAAAAGAAAATAGACATAATACAACATATTGTTTGGTCAGCAGGCACTGTTTTAATGTATAGGTATACATTAAAACAAAGACATATATATAACCGTCAAAATTATTAGCGAATTCAAGCCTAATATTTAATCAAAAATTGTATAGTGCATATAATAAATTTTACAACATTCAATACTATTTAATAGGGCCGTGTCTGACGGACGGACAGACTGACTAGGCTATGGACATTGTCCTGAGATCACAAACATATATTAATCTCTAGGGATGAATATAGGAAATATTCATTTTGCATTTCTGCCATTATAAGTATATTATATTTCTATTATCAGGGAAATATCCCGTGCATTAAAAAATATTGTCCAGAACAGTGGACATGCTGGAATAAGTATTATAGACATTTTATATAGAGTAAAATTTATCCTAGAATATTTTACTAGTGAAATTAGTTATTTGTAAAAAGGTATATTTAACATTTAATAGCGGACATTGAGCAGTTATTATATTTCGTATACTATATTCATTGAAACAGCCTTATGGTTGTAATTATGGTATAAAACCCTTTACAAATTTTTTATGTATAACCTAAATTAAAACTTACCAATATATTAACATATGTAAGGGAAAGTTGTTTTAAAAAAAATACGAGATACACGTGTTTGGAGAAACCAGCCGCCGAGAGAGCGATATTTTGCTTAATAAGTTTAAGAGCTGTATAAGTTTTAACACTTTCACCCACCTCAGACTAGATATTACTAACTTAACAGCTAACTTACGCAAACATGGTAACTTTTTTGACATAATTTTTTTTAATTTAATTTGAAGGGAGAAAATAAACTTGACATATTACCTGCGCAACGTTACGGAACGAATTAAACTCGTTTATCGATGTACCATTGTAAAATATTTATGACGATTTAAAAAAAAATCCTAACGATAAACTTATGTTATTTATACATAAAAGTCATCTAAACAATACAAACGTCTCATCGCGTTAAGTTTCCTAGTCCTCTCATTGATATCGTCAAACGAACACACCCTGTATGTAGCATAATAGCTATTTAAGTCTAAATTGGAGCTGGTCGATACGCAAAGGTTCCCTCCACATACGAGAACACATAGATCCGAGGGGCTAGTGTTAGCGTCAGTCGTCACAGAACGACACGGCTGGGGCAGAATGGTGGTCCCTTTGGGGTACGAAGCAGGAGCAAGCGGGGCGTCCCGGGGACGAAAGGGCAGATCCGGGGCCGAGGGAACCACCGCATGATAATCGCGCTCGGTCCCTAATGTTTACGGTGGAACGACGAGAGTTCCATAGGCTGTCCTCGTATATCACACTGGGTGGACTTTGAGATGCACCAGGCTCTGAAAATTATGTCACCGATAACGTATATTTTATAATGTTTATTATATAAAACTATATTTTATTATGTTACTTTATCCGTATATTTTTTCAAGCAACCATTTAATCGAATAAATCCGTTGGTATCTGTTGGGTTTAAAACTTATCGATAGATGGCGCTGTTGTTTGTTTAAAACGCGCTATTGCTTGCAAAGCTAGATCATATATAATATTTTCTCAAATATTAACTTGTTACTCTGGTTTCCCTTCAAAACGTATAAATCTTTCGCCTTTTACTAAAGATTTCCGTGGAGGGGAACACTCAAATGAGTCTAACTCAATTTTTGACACCCTCTTTAGGGTATATCCTTAATACTAAATGTCAACTATATTGTAAGCAATTAACGACTGATGGAACTCGGACGACTGCTAGTGCTACTGTGTACTGATCACTACATATATATTGAAGCTGTTATTGTTGGCCGTTCCTCTTCCTAAATTAATGAATAATTGAATAATATTTAGTGTGAAAACTGTAAGTATAACCTGGCGTTCTTAGCTTAGCGTGATTACGTTACAGATTTTTTTGTGAAAATTAAATCCCATCCCAATGTGTTTTCAGAATAATATAACGTTTGATTAAACTAGGAAGAAATTACTTACGATACTTATAAACTGGTTGGTTCCTCCTGTCGTAATCCTCTCCTTCCAGCCACCAAGTCCTAATATCGCCCTTTCCCTGAAAATTAATGAGAAATCCAAAATGTAGTTCCTATAAAGCCTGAAACCCTTTATTTTCGAACACTATAAGCGTGGGCTTAAAAAAAACCCTTTTAATAATCTAAGTTCCCATAGATGTATTCCAAATATCATACCTTAATGCTAATAATTCCTCTTTCTTTAAACTGGTAACCGCCATGCTGTTTCAAAAGCTTATAAGTTGCATCACTGACGTGGATCCTCTGAGGCTCCCCCGTGGACTCTAACCGGGCGGCAGTGTTCACCGTGTCTCCGAAGAGGCAGTATCTAGGCATCTTTGTACCAACAACACCAGCCGCGCACTGACCACTGTGTATACCTGTAAACTCGGTTTAATACACACCATATAAAAGACACCTCAAAAAGTTCTTTTTAAGACAAAGGGAAGACTAGAATATACTAAATGATCACAGGCTTATATAACGTTAAATAATTACAAAATTTATATACTTTAAACGCTTGCATTTAAATTAAACTCAAGTAATGCAAAATTGAACTTCTTCCGAACAGCGTGGTACCCGCAAAGGAATGAACTCCCTGATAATGTCGTTTTCACCTTAATTAATGCTTATAAAATAGTTAAAATGATTTCGCTGCTTATGTGTTTATATAATACAATAAAATCACAATACACATTTTATTGTTAATTAAAAATGATAAAAACGGGTTTTCTTTTTTGTTTTCATGACACTTTAATGCAGTGGGTCCCAACGTGGGGCGTACGCCCCACCGGGGAGCAATTTGGCATTTTGAATTTATTTCTGTTTAAATTACCCCTCTAGTTAAGGGCATTTCCTTTCTTTCCAATGGTTAGGGTCAAATTTTCTTATTTTTTCATGGGTAGTTTGTAGGGGGGCATTTTCGATTTTAGAATATCGAGTGGGGCGCGCACCTAAAAGGTTGGGAACCACTGCTCTAATGACTTTCAAGTAAGTGGAAACTTTCACTGAGTTACGTTTACAAAGAGCTTTTTATATAACTGTTTTCTTGATTAAAATAAGTAATATTCATCGTACAATTCCTGAAACTCCCTGCAATTCACCTGTTATATTTACATACAAATATTCCGTTTGAATGAAACTCAAACAATCAAGTTTTGTTCAAATGAAGCTTGTACTAAAAACCACTTAGTCTATTCGATTTAATAATATTCACTGTATTAAATTCAAAAATATTGTGTATTCATTACGAAAGAACTGCATACGCATATTTGCATATTTTAAAGAGACTCTGTTACCAAACGAAAATATCGCATTGTATTAACTATTTAAATAAACTTTGAGTATTGATTTTTACTTATTTGCTTGCTACTTGCTTACTTGACAAAACCATCGACGTGATAGTTGGTGATGTTTATTTATTTATTTAACACTTTATCGCACTTAAACACTAGAAGCGAATGACATTAACAGATGTAAGAACATATAAGAGCAACGGGCGGCCTTATCGCTAATAAGCGATCTCTTCCAGACAACCCACGACATTACGAAATTAAAACTAAATGTAAGAGTTTCCATTGTTTATATCTCAGTGTAGCTTATTTAAATAATAGCACGCGTCGTCTACATATTTTGTGGGTAGGTACTTGGCTACCCACAAAGTAGCCTTCTTGTTCAAATCAACTCATACTCAGTATAACATTATTTACTATACAAGGATCTTTATTGCATACGAATAAATACAAAAATATCTCGTTCGAAGAAATCATATTAAAAGTATTCTCTTTGTTTCGCTTGTGTATTTACCGGGGTTGCTAGTGGCAAGTAACGGAGATTGAACTTAAAATTTCGTTTAGTTTTATATTAACCTTTATTTAACGATTAAAGGGCACAATAATTTCCCATTTAATTGTTTTATGTGTAAACCTAGTTTTGTTATCTCATAAGTTTATTGTTTTAAATGTATTTCGCACATAAGATGTTTGGGGACAGATATAATAAAAAATTAATAATAATATAAAATTTATAAGTGAATTCATGAAAATCAATACACAATTCTTAGGCGTAGATATAAAAAAAGCGTTATAATTAAACAGTTGAAAATATCGCCAATATATCGCAATCGCAGCTCAACACTATTTGATAATATTTTTGTTGTTTATCAAACAAATAAATATATTTATTTAATTTATGAAAGATCTTTAATTTGGTTGAAAATTCATACTATACGGTAAACGAATATTTAGTGGACAAAGATCCCTTTAACCTGTCGGCAATTGGCTCAGCATCGGGACAGTTCAATTCTTGAGTAGCCTTACAATGCTTTGTTATTTTAATTGTGAGTAACACAATCTTGTATTAATTGTTTATTTTAAAAGAGCACCTATCGAGTTTCTCGCCGGTTCTTCGCGGTAGACTGCCTTCCGAACCGGTGGTAGTGTAAAAATTGACGATTCAAAAGTGTATTTATAAACCCCAACTCGAATAAAGATATTTTGAGTTTGAGTTTGTATGGATTTTCATTTGTTTGACCTAATTAATAAATGTTTCAGGCGTATCTCAGCAGACTTGACTGAGATTTTGCCTTTTGTAATATAACTATTTTGTTTGTTAATTAGGAGTTGTTTGACGTTGATTTACATAGAAATTAGTTGATTACATACCGATTCTTATACGAAGTTTGGCTGTAGGCAACCCGTTTATCTTAATATTGGGTATTGCATCTAACATGTGTAGAGCCAATGAGGCAACCTCTGATGCGTGACGGGAGCAATGGTCAGGTAGACCACCAACCACCATATACGCGTCGCCTATAGTCTCCACCTAAACGATATAATACAAGAATAAAATAAACTTTTGTTAATTATATAATCGTTTGAGATTTTTTTAGAGATATCTTCTTTCTACTATATATACGTAACTTAAGCTGCATAGTCCCCGAGACTTCGTGATTGTCACGACTGCTCTGTTAGGTAGCGTAACGAAGAAGAAGATATATAAATAATAATTGCCCTAATGCACAAGCAATGTCCTCTTTTTGTTATAAAATTTACGTGAATTTACTAACAATCATATAGGATTGCAAAAGGCCAAAAAATATATTCCTTCTCATATGCTTCATCAAAAGTTTAGATTATTTTATAGTTATTTTAAAGTTTCATAAGTATAATATAAACATATTTAAATAAATAGAAACGAGAATGCAACATATTAAATTCAGAGGATTGGAAAATTCTACTGGCGCCAATATTTCAAAAACTACTGAATCGACATTGCTGTCACTCGAATTGACATTTTTAAAATATCTTGAAATATCTGTTTTCTCAAGTCAATCCTTTTTTATATTAGTCATACTTTGCTTTATTTCTCACTGAAATCAATACGGCTGTAACACTTTAGTTTCTCTTATGTAATATGTTTATTTCTGCACTGACATTAAATAAAATAAACATGCATTTCCTTGTTAGTATCAGATGTTTTATAGAAGACATGCAAACAATCTGCGAGGTATAAGTCTTACCTTGTACACGTTGTAGTATGATATAACAGAGTCGCAACATGTGTACAGCTCGTTAAGAATTTCCACAACCTGGAATGGAATATTAAGGTTTTCAAAGTTAATTTACTACGTGCAAACAGAACATTGGTTAATCAAAGTTGATCCCACACAAGTTATAACAAGTATTAAATATTTTAAATAAGAATCGTCTTCCATATTTACCCAAAGACAGTCGATTGTACGGTGAAGGAAACATGATGGTATCATTCTTTATACAAAAAAAAATCACATTTTATAAGTACAAGCGTTGCGTGAATGAAACAATGTAGGTAATGCTATTTAATAAAAAATATAGAAGAGAGGGCAAACGAGCAGGAGGCACACCATAAAGGTGAACCCGCCGCCCATAGACACTCACGTGGCTGGAAGCTCGTGAATGCCAGCCTTTTAGGGAGTGGTAAATTTTTTCTTGAGGGATTTTCAAATGAAGTATACCACCTTCTTATTCTCAGACCGGTTTTGGAATCCCCATAGACTTAGATTATGACGTACGTACAAGTGATCGCTTATACACTTCTATGTAGATATATAAATAAATACTTTATTGCGGTATTACATGGCGTTTAGAGGACAAAGATCCCTTTAACGTGTCGGCAATTGGCTCAGCATCGGGACAGTTCAATTCTTGAGTAGCCTTACAATGCTTTGTTATTTTAATTGTCAGTAGCACAATTTTGTATTAATTGTTTATTTTAAAAGAGCAGCTATCGAGTTTCTTGCCGGTTCTTCTCGGTAGATGACTGCCTTCCGAACCGGTGGTAGTGTAAAAATTGACGATTCAAAAGTGTCTTTATAAAGACCTACTTGAATAAAGATATTTTGAGTTTGAGTTTAAAACTTGCGACGTAAAAAACGCTTGCTGACTATGTGTTGTCTGTTTTATCGTGTAATTGTCGACCTAATTTCTTTGTAAAAATGTAACGTGCCTATCGCCTATAGTCAGTTTTTTTACTAAGATTATGTTCACAAGATTTTCAAATCCCATTTCATATTTCCAATGTCGGCACAACGACTGACTTATTTGCGTTGGGCTCAGCTGAATCCGACTTCTGTTTGATACGATTAGCACATGCAGATATGGGAAAGGCAATAGAGAGAGATATGTAAATAATAGATATATATTATAGGCCCTATAGTATGAGGCCGTGCGATTCGTTAAGAGATAAAATTAAGGAAATTATTATGTACTGACCATAATTAATATAAATGATGTTAATTAAATGAAAATGCTGATAACCCTAGGACATAATCTTACTGTGCCCATAAGTATACTCCATGAAATTAGTAATTAATTATCGGAAAATTATGTATACCCATTTTCAATAAACTCCCAATTCATGTTCGAAATTAAGCTTTTAAGTAATTCAAAAACTTAATTAAGCAAAATTGTTTAGCACGTTCTATTATAGTGTAAAGGACATCTTAAACGATAAAAAGCTTGAAAAAAAGCTTGTAACTGTGTATAAAATATATCTTATCTGTGAAACAAGAGTTAAGATGCCTGTATAAGTTTTGTAATAACTTTCTCTTTTATTATGTTTTGTTTCCTTGAAATAAATAGCCTTAGACACAAAAAGAAAGTTAAACACTAGAGTGCTCACTTCGATACCTCTCATCAAATTACTCTCTTCAGGCACTTAGACGTATACAAGTGATTGCTAATACGATTCTGCTTGGAAAAGATCAATATTATGTATCAAATACTTTAATAAAAAAATAAACCAGACCGTTTTAGCTAACCGTCTTTTCGTCACGGCGTAAAGAATATTTTGACAAACTAAACTTTCTTATAATATGCAGCTTTATATAGCTAAGGCTACTAGGGTTCCTAACTGGTCTGGAAAATACGCACTAAAATCTGTATCTGTCTACACTTGATATAAGTTAGCATTCCCACTCCTTTTATTAACATATTCATATGTATTTTAAAGGTGTTCCTACTATTTAAGTAAACAAAAAAGTTATATGAATAATTCTTTGATTTGAATCGAATAAACTTTAAAATATTGTATTTATTTAATCAGGTTTCTATGGTTCTATATAGATTTTACAGATTGTTTTGATTTGGAAAATCGGAACGCATCATTGGCCTCAGGATGTGGAGTATTTAATTAATCTAATAAACACATACATTCTTAATTGCACGTTTGAAGCATAAACAGTACGTTGAGAATGTCTTTAATAACCCAGATGAAATTTTAAACACGCAATAAACAAATTCTTACAATGGTATTTATAATAACTACTTCGTAAGTTTAACAATTTTCCTGTGTCTAGTGCTCTTGCTCTTTAAGAGAAAATTAAATAGTTGGGAGTTTTTATATATTAAAATGCAAATGTTGAAAATATGCAGGAAAATTTTTAGAAAACTATTTTTTTTCAAATAAAGCATATATAATATATTTAAGGTTACATACAAGCTTTATGTAAGACTAACCGATTTTGACGAAATAAAGTTTTGACAACGCTCCTAACTATATGTAATCCAACTGTGAAAACCGCGTTCAAATCCGTTCAGTAGTTTTGAAGTTATAACGTTCCAGACAGACAGACAGACAAGAATTCCAAAAATAGTTCTTTTGGTTTCTATTACTCTTCTTTAATTGCCTCCTTTCAGTTTTTTGGAAAAATATTTAATGTACAGACCATCGATTTTTACTGTACTTTATTATAAGTATAGATATAGATGTCTTCAATGTACCTAAACATTACCGAAGAGTTATTTTTTTTTAGTTTTGTGTCATTCTAAAATATATAGTATACAAATATCCTAGGGTTAAAATATAATTATAATATAATATTAACAAATATATTAACGAAGCATTATCAGAGGCTCTAATTTTAACTCATGTTTGGTGCTGTGATGAGGCGAGTACACAAAATTATATGCAAATTAATTTCGAATAAGAGAACCTATTAAACTATATTACAACCTTGCATTGGTGTGTGTGCTAGATCCTCTATTGAGTTATATTACAAACTTGTATTGGTGTGTGTGTGTATGTGTTTATTTTGAGTGGGAGTGTCATGCTGTTAGAGTTTCTTTACTTAGAGTTTCAGCCGAATGGGCAGGCACAGCCGGTATAATACCACTCTCTCACAGAAAACCGGCGTAAAGTGATGCAACTGGACTTTGTTCATTTTGTACTCGCGTTTCGTTTGGTGAGTGAGATCTTCCGGTGCCCATCCTTTCTCCTCCCCGTCCTCTTCCCCTACCCCTCCATTTCTTATTAATTAATTTATTAATTATCCTTTAAAGGCCGGCAACGCACTCACGAGCTACCAGCCGCGTGAGTGTCTATGGGCGGCAACTTCACCTTTATGGTGGGCCACCTGCTCGTTTGCCCCTTCTTCTATAAAAAAAAATTGTGTGCAAGTGCATCTATGAGATTACAAACCTGCATCGGTGTGTTCGTTGCAGCCAATCTTGTGAAACCGACGATATCACTGAAGTAAATTGTAACACATTCGTAGCTCTCCGCCTGAACCGGTTCGCCTCGTTTGAGCGCTTCTGCGACTGCCCTAAAGACAAATCGGTTATATTAATGTATATAAATAATTATGAGAAAATCACTTTTATTATTTGAATTATTCATATAACGTAATTGAAAACGAAATATTTCTTTTTTAAGCAGCTATCGAGTTTCTTGTCGGTTCTTGTCGGTAGGTGACTGACTGGATTCAATTTTGTCTTTACAAAGACGTACTTGAATAGATATTTTGTGAAGATATTTTGAGTTTGAGGTTTTACAGGTTTACCTTCGGAGGTAGAACTATAATACAAAAGACGTAACGATCCGTTCCGTTCGAATGTCAATTCTCAAGCGCATCTCAAAAATGCGCTATTAGAATGTCGTGTCAGATCATAGTCGGTATTTATTTACATACATTTAAAAGAGCATTATGATATTCAGTATAAACTCTATATAACGACACTGAATGGACTATGCGATTTATAGAGTTATAGACAGTGGTCATTCAATGAATACAAGAAAAATCATCGTATGGATTGCAAGCTAAACCAAAGCCAACGCTTAGACGCTTATGAAAGTTTAGATTGTATATATATTTATTAGAAATGGGACTTGGTAAAAACCTAGTTACAAAATAATATAATTATTTATAAGGTCGTCGTTAAAAACTTTTTATGTTACGGCCTTTCAACAAGACAGGAGCTTAACAACGTCCGTAATATTTTGATTAATCCGTGAAAATAATAGATAATATTGAGGCCGGTTTCGTAACAATTCTGTGGGATATTATTTGCGATAGACAAATAAGCAGACATGTCATCAAGTAAATGAAAGTAAATTGCCACCGGCTGAACGCCTGGAGGCTTGTGTTTTAAAGGCACCCCAAGCCTTAGCATTCTGCTTCGATGTCCGAATCGAATTAATCTGCAGGTCTTAAGAGCACTTAGTTAAGAGGCATACTCTACACAAAGTTTTTTTTAAATTTTTCAATAATGATCACATGTTTTTATTGGCATTTATACCGCGCATCGGTTTGCCCATGCCGTGGTTCACTCGTTCCAGTTTTACCCTCAGACTCAAACCTGAAGTGAGAGGACACTCACGCTATTCCGCGTCATGCCCACGTTGCATTAAATAGATTCCTTTCAAAATCTGCTTTGTGTTGCCAGGTGCAGAAAACAGTTTAGCGTGAGTGTCCGAGTCTAAGAATCAAGAATCAAGTCAGGTGGTGGTCGGCTATTCAAGCTGGCCATAAATATGTATGGATCAACACTCTGTACAATTACTGGTAATCCAAATGGCTGGTTTATTGTTTACGTAAATCCCCGTAGTGTTTACTTCTAATTGTGCAATTTACCTTATTATATCGAATTGTTTATTCCCTAACTCCATACAATTATTTAAATTATATAATACAATCCGTTACTCTAGGGAATAAAATTCTACGATATATATACACTTGAAGTTATAATTAGCGTAATTTAAATTTTTTTTTTCATCGTCAGACCATCGTCTGTGTATTAATATGATTTTAATACAATTAAAACATCGAATTTAAAACAAATTAAAGAAGTATGGAGATTCTAAGAATAATAACTTTACCAAACAATATAAAATGGGCTTGTAACATTGTTAACGACCTAGTCAAAGTAACAAACTAATATAATAAAGTATTTCAATAGAAAACATAACTGTCTTTTGTGAGGTATTTTAAATATAGCCCATTGGATTTTCTTCAACGTAATTCATTTGATTTTTATCATTTTTAATACGCAATCCAAACAAATAATTAAATGTAAAAAAATATTTATTTAGATAACGAATGTCTTTCGTAGTAGAGTAAGGTTACAAGATTACAAAAAAACAAGGCTTACTACATCGGTGAGGTTAGACAGATATTAGATGCTAAGATAAATACTAAATGTAATCAAAGTTATTAAAAACTCATGTTTTTTTTGGGATGCATCGTTGGCCCTCACGTAATGAATGCAACTCTAATGAAAAATATATGCGACGCAAGGAAAGTTTATTTAAAAATGGAACTAGAGCAACAACACATCACAACATGTCCTTATACGCGTGTAGTTAAGCTTGTAATAATGTGTATTACGTAAGACTAAGGTAATTCACCATGTTATAGGAGTTTTTTTTCTATTCCTCTAAAAAGCTTGTGGCAAATCAAGGATGATATTGTTTTTTTTAAACAGTTAATAAAACAGATGGAATGAATTAATTAATTTCAAAGTGTGTAGTGGTTATCTTTTGTATTGTAGTTCATATTAAACCCTGAAGAACATATTCAGTCAGAAATTATAATATGCCATTGTGTTTTTAAAGAATTTTATTATTATATTATCTATAAAGTCTCTTACCTGGGTAACATCCTATTAAGAAGGTCATCAGTCCTTTTCTTCTCCGTCAATAGTTGTTCTGTTCGGTCTGCGACCAGTGCTTCCAAGTTTGATGCATACTTCTCCATCATTGACAGCATATTGTCAAATATATTTGTCTTCCTAATTAAGAAACAATCAAGGTATATCATATAAATTCCCTTTATTGTTACTTAAAATTTATCTCGACTTGGATGTAAATAATATTCCTTTTCCAATTTTTTTTAAATAAACGAAAATATTTACTATAAAATACCTTAAATAAGCCTCAGTAGGCACGATTTTATTCATTGGAGCGCCATTTTTAATCCGCAGTACCGCGTTGGTACAATAAACATCAAAACACAATAATTTTTTATCGTAACTTTTTTCCCGCAAATACTTAATTTGCATTTTATCACTCGTACCTAATTTAAGTCAATTTTGCTATCAAAAAACTTACTAGCTTGGACTTTTTCATACAATTACAGCGAGCAAAATAAAAATGAAATTTCAAAAGGAAACATTTTTCTGGCGAATTTCAAAAAACAGGAACGAAGTAGGGAAATATTTTCACAAATGAAAATATTTGCTTCACAAACTATTTAAATGTTAGTAAATGGCTACCATTTCGCGTTTAAATCAAAGTCGTAAAATTTAAAAAAAATTGTGAGTTGTTCTAAACGGGCTTTAATTAAAATTATAATAATATTTGGTTTTTATTATTAGTTATATTTACATTGTCTAAATAGTTAATTGTTTAATAAATTAACTAATATATTTAGTAACTGTTAAATTATTATAAAATTTATATATTAGTTTCCCGCGTTAAATAAGTCCCACAGATTAATAAACGCGCGACGTCACGTTTATTAATCTGTGGACAGATTTAAATTTGACACAAACAAATGTAATCAAAAAGGTAAATTGAAAAAAAATTAAAACTTAATGTGTTTTGCAAATTCAATTACTATTTAAAGTTTATTTTTCTAGATATTTCTTCGCTCTTATGTTTTAACGGTACTTCTTAAAACCCTTGTATTTAAAAATATATCCGTATAATCATTATCAGCTATATTTTTATATGTACTAAATTTATTTGTGTGTAGAAGTATGTTAGTTATCATCCACACTCATGTGTGTGAGTGAACTCTGGCAAGTTATAAATTAGCTATAAGATCATGCTTGGAAGCAATATACCAAGTTGTTACTGCATTATGCACAAAGTTATTTCATTTATTTAAACATTGTTGAAATTATGTTTGAATCAATTAGCCAAAGTTTAAAATAAACATGGCAATATCATACAAATGTAATCAAAAAGATGACGAGTAATATCTAAAGTGTACATCATAAGATATACAAAAAAGTTATTAATGGCCTCACGTACCGTATCGTATTGTACAAAATTAAAATAAAACCTCCTTAAAACAAACACACTCACAGACTACAACTAACCCGAGTATCTCAAGATGTTTTTCTTTGCTACTGAAGTCTCACTTACTCCATTCTACTCTGTTTGTGACCTTTCATCTAAGCTAACTCCAAGTCAGACCCACATGTTTGACTTCCGTTTGACGCCGCCAGGGCTGCTTGGGTGCAGTGCCTGAACCTGAACTGAAGTCTAGTGCCTGTATAATAGATTTTTGGATAACTTACATGCCAGCGTGCATATCCTTCAAGCGCATCTTGACCAACCGGATGTCTGGCCGTCGTTCTGGTAGCTCGCTCCAGCATGACTTTAGGACTGTTATAACAGAAGGCCGAGCTGTAAGACCGCCAAGGGGGGGTCGGTACAGCACACCACCAATTGGATGTCGTACTCGTCCAATTATTTCTATACAAAAAAACATTATCACAAGATTGCGACTAAGTGTCGGTACTCTGCATTTCACATTGGTAAAAGTTTTTTAAATATAAATAGATGCATTCGTTGGAGCATGGCGTAATAGTTCATGGAGAGCGTAGACATGGAGAGCGTAGGAGAAGGTATGCTAACCTTCTTCTTCTGATGTAGACAACTACATTAGCAGCCGCTGGGTGCCTGGTTGAGTGCGAAAGCCCCTTTCGCACTCAACCCCTTTTGCCCCCAGGGCCCTTTCAATGTGGTCTTGTAGGTTTACCCGAGGTGGTTTTAGTGGGTATTGCCCACCTCGTCTCTGAAGAGCAGAGACACCAGCGTGGGTTGAGTCCCACATATCCCTTATCCTTTGGGACCAGGGAATGCGGAAATGCATTTCCACCTCGGAAAAAAAAAAAAAAAAAAAAAAAAAAAGGCGTAATAGTTGCAGCTCTTTACGGCTGTTCTATATCGAAGACAAAGATCCCTTCAATGTGTCGGCAATTGGCTCAGCATCGGGACAGTTCAATTCTTGAGTAGCCTTACAATGCTTTGTTATTTTAATTGTCAGTAGCACAATTTTGTATTAATTGTTTATTTTAAAAGAGCAGCTATCGAGTTTCTTGCCGGTTCTTCTCGGTAGATGACTGCCTTCCGAACCGGTGGTAGTGTCAAAATTGACGATTCAAAAGTGTCTTTATAAAGACCTACTTGAATAAAGATATTTTGAGTTTGAGTTTGAACTTGGCGATTTAAAGGAGTTGCGGAATTTATCTTATAAGTACTTCTCGCCGATCGACGCTTTTAATTTACCTGCCTGTAAATTTAATTAATTTATTTATACACACTTTATTGCACTTAAACGGTAGAAGTAGATGTAATTATAGAGTTAATTTTTTTATAATTATTCGACGCTTACATTTAAAGTTTTTAATTACCTAATTATAATTAGTTACAAGTGATTCATCATGAATAGTAATTGAATAGGTACGCAAAACAAAACAAGATAACTTCATTATTGTAAGTTGAGAAAATAACAAACAAAACACATCCCAATAACATCTAGATGAAAGATTTTCATATAAAAATAACGCGTGTATATAAATTGTATACACAGTTTTTTGAAAAAAGGATAAATGCTATATGTAGCTATTACTAAAGGCTAGAATGCAATAATATACCACCAATCAACGGGCATTATAAGCGAACGACGTCTCGACACTACAGTCGTAATTAAGAAAGGAGAAGAGAACTTCGTTAGTACTATTCAGGATCCATGGCGTCGTCGTATTTCTTTACGCTGCATTTTGCAACACGTCACACGTGCAAAGGGTTAATCGACCATCCGTAAGGTGGTGCGGTTTAATAAAGTGCGGTTTAATAAAACACTCGTACGTGGGAGAGGCTTCTCTAATCTGGTCCTAACAATTAATAATATGCTTTCTAAATTTCATGTATTGCATGTCAAAAGTCAGAACAGTTGAAGCCGGATTTTTCAAAATTAAAGATTGGAAAAGGATTCTTCGTCAATTTCTTCAATAACTACTTTTTATAACAATTACGTACATATTTTAAAAAAATCACAGCAAATGATTACACATTAAACAAAAACTGTGTAACAGTACTTGGTAGGAAAGATAGACTGATTGCAGCCAGATTGTAGGCATTGCATTGTATTTTAACAATAAAATAACTTTTTATAATGCCATATTTATTTATTCTTTGAAGCCTATGTTTAAATATCTAGATTGTATCAATATGATCTTCATATACAAAATAAATCAAAACCAATAATATAATAAATACATTTCCAGAGTAAATTAAAAGGAAATTTTTATAAAGCCAGGAGGATCGCAGATTTACTAAGAAAGCAATTTGGGCAAATTCCACTTGCGATTTCATTTTCTTGAGGTTTAAATGTTTCGTTGCGTCGCTTAATTTAAAACTATTTTTATCTTGAAATGGATTGGCATAGTAAATATATTATTAGGCTTTAAACCAAAAAAAGGCTTTCAGTGTTTGAAAGAAAATAGCCAGAGAAAGTAACGAAACTACATGCAGTGTTAGTTAATTTAAAAAAAATCGTTTAGTACATAAAAAAACGTAATTATAATTAACTACTGTAGTACACAAGTCATAGCTGGTACGATTTTATGTGGAGAAGATAGAAATATGTCGGTGCGTAATACCAGCAATAGGACAGACTGATAATTTATTACGTGGGTGCATAATATGTATAATTTATTCATGACAGCAGGCTGACGTCAGTAGTCATACTCGACACTTAATAATCTTATAAGTATATATTATGCTGTAATAGTGTAAAGGTCAACTTAAAGGCCGGCAACTTACTCACGAGCTAGGAGCCACGTGAGTGTCTATGGGCGGTGACTTCATCTTTATGGTGTGCCTTCTGCTCTTTTGCCTCATCTTCTTATAAAAACATAATAAAATAGCTTGAAATTGCTAAATGAAAGAAAGAATGAAAATGCTGTGATAAGGACATTTTGTGACACGCTTAACTGATACGTAACCTGAGTTTGTTGTGGGGTCTTCTTGGACCGGTTTATTTTGAAACCCTCGTAGATAAAAGAAAATTTTAACACACACAAGTGATCACTGATACGATTCCATGTGAAAAAGATATATTTTTAATTATATTGTCAATTAAATCGAAACATAACATTTGAGACTTGAAACTCACCGGCATTTGTCAGGCTTGTGTTACCCCAGGGTCCATTTCTGTTAATGATCTCATACAATATAATGCCGAAGGAATAGACATCACCCTTTTGAGTTCCTCGTGGCAACGCATTGGGGTCCCTTATAAGTTCAGGCGCTCGCCACAACATGCGTCGTTCAACACGCAAAGCATCCTCAGTTTCAGCACAACCACCTACAAAAAAATAGGACAATTATGATGAAATATAATTATAATAATTACTCAATCAAATTTTTCTTTTCTTTTATCACAAAGAGTTTAATCTTATTTAAAAGAATATACTTGTTTCGTTCGTTCTTAATTCAATTGTACTGCTTTAATGCTCTCTGATCGTATCAAAGTTCTATGACACTGACATTCTATTGCCACTCCATCGACGATAATATTGAAGGCTTTGCAAAGTAACTTTAATTAATTTTCAACAGAGTGCAAATGGGATATTGATGGCAAACCTTTTACTTTTAATTTGACTCACACCGCGGTTTCATTCAACCTCAAGTTGATCAAATTATATGTTTTAACATGTTAACTGTATGTAACAATAGCATAAAACAACGAATGAATATTCTTTTACCAAAAGACTGAGAAATTCACTAATTATGTACTCCTTTGAGACGATTTACTGAGGGTAACATAACATATAAGAAATGATGAGGGCCTTAGATTACCGTCTACGATCATTGACAGAGACATATACTCAATTCTTTAATGTAAAACGAAGTGGTTTTACATACTTTTAATTGAGCAAATCTCTTCTCTTTCGTCTCCTTTGTTACATATGCACATTAGCCTAATTATAATTAAGTATAAGTCGCATTAATAGTTTGTATACTTTAGTCATTAAATATTTGACAATGTTTATTTTCGTCACACAACCCCTTCCCCAAATCTTTCCTTTCAATACGACATCCTTTTCCACTCAAAGGAATTCCTGATCCAACTTCCAAACTCTTAAGTTGTAAAATACTTTTATGTGTCAATCAAATAAATGCTTTTTTTTAAAGCTCAAGTGTTGTCATTGCCCGTAACACTTTTCTTAAATTGTATGCTTCTAATGTAATTGGTGTGTATGTATGTAAGATCTGTTACTACATACATTCTGTTTATGAGCTAATCAAATAAAATCAATATCATCGATACGGGAGAGACGAGTGAAAACCGTTTAAATTTCGTATTCAAAACTCTGTAAAATCCGGAAGCACTTTTTAAACAAAAACACAACTATTTATTCACATACTTTTCAACGTATGCAATCCATAATCTGTAATTTGTAGAACCCAACGTCTGTCAACCAGGCAATTGCTAGATGTCAGATTGCCGTGCGAACCAAGATCTGAGTCGTGTAGGTAAGTCAGGCCTCTCAACAGGTCAGCAACTAGGCTCGCAACGAACATGTCGTCCAAATGCAGGTCCCGATCAGCTAAAACAGTGGTCAGGGAGCCACGGGAGCAATAGGCTGTGACGATGCAAGCGCTGCCCGACTCAACGCACACTCCCACAAATGGTGTCAAGTTTTCGTGTCGAAGTTCGCGCATCTGTTAAATTAAACAAACAACATAATACAACAATCATTATGAACAACAGTCAATAATTATCTAAAAATAAAAAGTCAAAAATATGTTTAAAAAAAAAGATTATAACGCCTTTTGTAATTTTGCGTTTGATATATGAATGAACATTACAAATGAACCAAATATTGTCTTACGTGTTTTGAATATTTACTGAAACATTTTTTAATTGTATATTTTATTAAACATTGGTAATTGATATCTTTGTGATTTAGTATCAATCCAAATTGAAAACCATTACGCCAAACATATATTTTTGTTAATAATAATATATTATCAAACAGCTCTACCTAGACAATTAATATTTTATATCCCTACAGTGTCTGTGGAGGAAGGAAGAGATCGCTCATTAGCGATAAGGCTGCCCTTTGCTATGTATGAAAATCTATTAACATCTTCTACTTCTACTGTTTAAGTGCAATAAAGTGTGAATAAATATTTAATACGATAACTAAACTATTCTTTGACTATATCCATTTCGATAGAAACCATAATTTGGCTTAAATATGTCATCAAATCAAATACAGTAGAATATAAAGTCTCAATTAACTGCACTGTCGTTAAAAAAGTATAATAAAATTTTGCTTATTTCGTTTTGTTGTATGTGTAAAATGCTTTCTAAAAGTGGTAGTCTAAATCCTTTTTTTTCCATTCAAAACCTTTTTGAAATCAATTATTTGAAGGCAGACGCGTAACTGGGAAAATATGTTTTCAATCAACGTTAAAGGAAAAACGAAAATTCAATTACACACCACAAAATTTACGTTGGAAAAAGTATTTTTTTCTACGCACACTTTTTTTTATTTAGTGTGCAAACCAAACAACTTTATAGTCAAAGGCTTTGTTGACATCCTACTTCCGACCTAAATAGAGTACAATGCATCTAGGTCGTACAATCTTATTCCACTGTAGCTTCCAATATCCTATTACAGACTTCGATAGGAAAACGAAGATTTTTATCATACTGGTAGTTGTGACATGTTTTCTTTGACAATAAGACCTAAAATATATGCTGAAATATATAAGAAGAGAGGGCAAACGAGGAGGTCGTTTGCCCCCTCTTCTATACAAAAAAACAATAGATTACTTGACCCTTGTATGAGACATTTCTCGATCTACCTCGCTACGCGCTTTTTTTATTCAATTTTATTGATTGTCTACAATGTTTATATATGTTAGTTTCGTTCAAGGCCGCGTGATGTACTTGTGAATGAGCAGTGTTTGCGACTCAAATTATTTAGTTTTTAAATCTAAACATCAACCAAAAGTTGAATTATGAAATAAATTTGAAAAAAAAATACATTTATCGTTTTGAAATGAAGCACTCAGAACGGACGGGAAAAATTTAATTTAATGAAAGTATATGACGTGTATATATTCCTTTGTCGATCCGTTCCGGTTCTAAGACATCGTTTCCTCATAATGTTTTTATAGAACCTCTATAGATAAAAGTTAGAATTCATTATTGTGCAGCTGTAATTAGATCGCATAATTACAGAAACCTACTAAGTGTTAAGGCAACGTAACGTGTTAATATAATTCTCAACCTACCCAGTGGGCGTTCAGTGTGTTATAACGCACACAAACACACAATTATGAAGAGCAATAACCACAAGAATTGAATTGCACGAGTTTGCTTTAATTAACAAAACTCATTTTGTTCCAAACTAATAATGTTATAAAAAAAACCCATAAAACATCTATACCTTGTGTGAGAATTTTGATAATTTTCATACGAAATTTAATCAAAATCTTATTCAGAGTTATACAATGTACCGGGTATTTCAAATTTGGCGTGTTATCACGTTAAATACACTGTCGTCTATCCATGATGGACTCATGATTTAAACCCTTGTATTTAGTCCTTCTCTTCCAACAAAACCAAATATACGTTAGCAACCTCGTACAGTGGGGTTCGTCCTAATGGAGTTCACGTCCATTTACGAAATACCGGTTCGTCTGTTATGTAAAGACCCATATTATATTCCATAAACACAACAAAGTGAATAACAGTTGATAATAAAACCATGTATTACTAAACTAACTACTACAATTAAATAATATCCCGATATATCTCGAAATATATAAAATATCCGAGATATTTCTCATGTAACTATTCTCTGAAACCAAAATGTGAAGGCCACGGTGGTAAAAAAATAAAGACAAAGATAAATAATATTGAAATACTATAATTGCGTACAGTATAATATGAATAATTAATTTAATTGTTCGTCATTGAAATGAAAATTAAAATGTACATTTATTAACGCTACAAATTGAGTTGAACATTGTATATTTTTTTAATTCGCAATTCGCTACTTAATTATCATAACATTGATATCATCAAAATAGATGTTCTACTCGAGAATGAATGGCCCTAAATGCAAATGAGTACGCTAATAGAACATTGATTGGAATAGTGAGAAAGGTGAGTTCTCAGAACGGTTTACTTTAAATTAAAACTTTAATAACTTAATATTGTATACAAACGATCGCTGAGACGACTTTATGTTGTAAAAATATAAATAAATTATTGTTTCTATTTCATTATTACACCGAGCGTTTTATATCACAGACGTAACGAATTGAAGATTTATTTTACGAATGTCCAATTTTATTTCTTTTTATATTACACAAAAATTAACGCCCAGATTGTTCCTATTTTAACAGGCATTTAAAACGCGCAACGGTTTGCCTATGCCGTGATTTACTCGGTGTTCTAGTTTCACCCTTAAACCCAAACCTGAAGTGAGAGGACACTCACGCTATTCCGCGTCATGCACACGTTGCATTAAATAGATTCCTTTCAAAAGCTGCTTTGTGTTGCCAGGTGCAGACAACAGTTTAGCGTGAGTGTCCGAGTCTAATCTAATAATGGAGTTACTCCCACGTTCACACGCCGTAGCGGTTCTTGCAACGAGGTATTACGTATATATTAATATAATAAAAAATTCTGGGCATGTAGTTTAACATGCGTAGATACTGTGGCGCAGTACTTCAGCGAGTTTACGTGGTGCATCTCTTCGGAAACTATAAAATATTTCGCCTTCTCTCATACGTTCATGATTTTGCAATACTCAAACAGATCTCCTTCGTCGTGTTTACTTTTTATCCCGTTGGTGACAATGGTTTTAAGGATAAGAACTTACAGGTTGTGAATAGCATTCATATACATTTTGTATGTTCTCCCGTAACTGCTAAGCACGTATCCTCACGACGCTTAATACAGCTCAAGTTGTTATATTTATCTACAGTATTAAAAAGGGCTCTTGTGTTGTCGGCCTTTTTATAATTTCTACACTACCTTCTCGAGGTTTGGTTTAGTACGAATATATTATGTGACATTTGTTTTTAAATATTATCATCAGTTAATTATTGAATTAATTACAGCTTCACATAGTTAAATATTTTATAAAAATGGTATATAATTGTTAGGAAGTGTTCTCGTCTATCAGTAGGGTGTGTAGTTAAATATTTTGATACTATTTCTGGTACAAGAACTGCCTTCAGTCTAGAACAAAATGTACCTGCTTTAACTCCTTTCTGATGACTCTGGTAACGTCAATGTTTTTCTTTCGCAGACGTTTCACTGCGACAAAGCTTCCACGATACGACGCAATAGTTGTGTGGGCTCTCCTGCTCTCAACATCATGAGACCCAGCATCCTGTTGATGTATATTCTATGTAATTTATTATTCACAAATAAAAATATATTCAAGTAGTTAACGTTTTAATTATTTGTAATAAATAATTGGTCTAGATTATAAGTCGTGATAAGATAATGTGTCGGCAATTGACGCAACATTAAGACAGTTTAATTCTTGAGTAGCCTTACAATGCTTTTTTATTTTAATTGTAACAATTTATTAAATGATTATTTTAAAAGAGCAGCTATCGAGTTTCTTGCCGGTTCTTCTCGGTAGTTTGAAAAATTGACGATTCAAAAGTGTATAAAGACCTACTTGAATAAAGATATTTTGAGTTTGTGTTTATACAAACAGTACTTTCAATATGCGGGATGCTCAAGTTATTTTATCATTAAAAAAACTTTAAGAAAGAACCCATCAGGTATAACATTAGTATTCGTAATAAGAAAACATTACAGCGGTGAAGCTTTCGTCACCTAAATAAAATTGTTTATGTATTTAAATTCCTATTCAATTGTGTTTTATTAAAATAATAGACGTATAGACTTTAGGAAATTTATTTGTTTTCACACTACATTACACTAAAAATACAGTGAATGAAAGAGATTGTGAAGGATGTGGGATATATATTAACATTACATATATTAAATTAGTTTAGCGTTGTAATTACAAGTTAGACAACATTTTGGTTTTTTATACCAAAAAATAAGGAGACAGAGAGAAGAAAGGAAAATATCATGATTATATAAACTTACAATTGTTGTATTAAGTTATTTAAAGCGTGAATAATAAGAAAGATTGTTTTTTTTATAAACAACTATAGAGTCTTCGAAATGAATAATCATTAAATTAATTGGTTTATTGTAGAAGGCTGTAGCGGAATTGTCGAAAAGTTTTAATTACCTTCGTTGTAGCATAAAACTGACCAATTGTTATTATTTTTAATCAAACTTTAGTCACTACGAGTATGTCTAAAAAAATAATTACAGCTCTTAAAAAATGTTACTTTTCTATTACTAGTTATTTATTTATTTTTAATTTCTTAAACCTATACAGCTTATTCCAAAAAGCTTACACAACAAAATTAGATCAACAACAAAGCCAAAACAAAGTCAAAACATACAATCGAAAATAGACATAAAAACAGCATTTAGTATTTAAGTGTGTGTGTGCGTGTATTAGTGTGTGCAATGGTGTTTCTGTGTGAACACATGAATTCTACCTTTCTAGTGTTTAGAAAGGTAGAATTATATACAAAAAAGCTCACCTGATCACTGCATCTTGTGATAAACATGAGGTCCCTCGCCTCAATTCTCCACAACACCGAAGCCAACTTCTGTTCATACGTGTAATGCCGTACGAGTAGTGTCAACGCGAGAATTGCCGCAGCAGCCACCGCAGCAGCCGCAGATATGACACCAGGATCATGTGGTATAGCACACTTGATGCCATCGAAGCCACAGATTGGCTCAGCCGCTGGTGGTTTCCCGCCAATCCAAGATATTTTATTGCCTCCCACCAGCTCCTAAAAAGGTGAAAACCTGGTGACTACCGTAAAAGCAATAGGCGTTTAAAAATCAACATGGTTCGATCTCGCCGTCTTTTCTAGATATAATATTCGCTTGCTCACTAATAACTTGATATAAATTCGATTCACGAAGCGTATTGGTTATTACGAAATATATACCAATTGAAGTGTAAACAAGGACCAGATCAGAGAAAATTGTCTGAATGAGTCTCTATTACAATTTAACTTTACAAACCTCACTTACATACGGAAGACAATATTAAATTTAGCAGTTTATTGTGTCTCAATGTTCTAATATCTTTAACCTGGTATAATAATATATAATTGTAATCTATAATAAGACCTTTTTTTATATTAAAAAAAAACATGTGTTAAAACATCTGTATATTTTATGTGCGGTTTTGCATACGTTAATTAAGTTGGGATGTGGTGGCCTTAACGAATCTCGTTACATGGCCTAGCCAACCGCGTTGAAATCTTTTGACTTGAAATTAATTAGTTAATAAGTGCATTTAATTTAAACATTATTAGTACACTGGTAATGTTTCCTACTAAAAATCGTCCGTCACTTAAAGTCACCGGTTTAAATATAAAATTTCAATGCTAAGGCATCTGGAATGACTTCTGACCTATATACTTTCTGTTCAACAAATGTCATCTACATTACATAGATAGATAAAACGTGTTTTTTCTAGATACATCTCAGTAATGTAAATAGTGTTTTTGCTATTTCACAATGCCCACCGGAAAAGGCTTAATTTATTTATCTAGGATTTCATGTAACCTTACAACCGTACAGTAGAATTGTTCACGTCCGCCATACGCCCTTGATTCAGGAACTGGCAGTAAAACTAGAGGCTAGAGTAGAGCTAGAGAAAAGCTATTTTTGATTTGATTATTAATTAGAGACTTGAATTAACAAGCTCTTAATCTTAATTGAGACTGATACGGCTCAATTTGTGGTTGATTCGAAATACACTCTTACATAATATTATGTGTCTAATTACAATGATTAATTAAATACAACAGAGCTTATTATTGATAACATCTAAGGCTAAATCGACTAAAGTTCGCCTGGGCTAAAGGTACAAATGCGCCTGCGAATCATATTATCATACAAAAAATATAATTATATATTAATTTATGTGCTGGATTTAAAAGTCTCAGATTATATAAGATGGGTGTTATAATGCAAGGAATTGAGTTTTTTAAAATTAAAATAGTTAAATTTCTTGGAACTAAGGTTAACATGCGCACAATATAAAGTAAATATGCGAACAGTACAATGTGCATATGCGTAAGTACAATGTGCATATGCGTGCATATGCGTGAGTACAATGTGCATATGCGTGCATATGCGTGAGTACAATGTGCATATGCGTGCATATGCATAAGTACAATGTGCATATGCGTGCATATGCGTGAGTACAATGTGCATATGCGTGCATATGCATAAGTACAATGTGCATATGCGTGCATATGCGTAAGTACAATGTGCATATGCGTGCATATGCGTGAGTACAATGTGCATAAGCGTGCATATGCGTGAGTACAATGTGCATATGCGTGCATATGCATAAGTACAATGTGCATATGCGTGCATATGCGTAAGTACAATGTGCATATGCGTGCATATGCGTAAGTACAATGTGCATATGCGTGCATATGCGTGAGTACAATGTGCATATGCGTGCATATGCATAAGTACAATGTGCATATGCGTGCATATGCGTAAGTACAATGTGCATATGCGTGCATATGCGTGAGTACAATGTGCATAAGCGTGCATATGCGTACAGTACAATGTGCATATGCGTACAGTACAATGTGCATATGCGTGCATATGCGAACAGTACAATGTGCATATGCGTAAGTACATAGTGCATATGCGTGCATATGCGTAAGTACAATGTGCATATGCGTGCATATGCGTAAGAACAATGTGCATATGCGTGCATATGCGTAAGTACAATGTGCATATGCGAACAGTACAATGTGCATATGCGTAAGTACAATGTGCATAAGCGTACAGTACAATGTGCATATGCGTAAGTACAATGTGCATATGCGTACAGTACAATGTGCATATGCGTAAGTACAATGTGCATATGCGTGCATATGCGTGAGTACAATGTGCATATGCGAACAGTACAATGTGCATATGCGTAAGTACAATGTGCATATGCGTACAGTACAATGTGCATATGCGTAAGTACAATGTGCATATGCGTGCATATGCGTGAGTACAATGTGCATATGCGAACAGTACAATGTGCATATGCGTAAGTACAATGTGCATAAGCGTGCATATGCGTACAGTACAATGTGCATATGCGTAAGTACAATGTGCATATGCGAACAGTACAATGTGCATATGCGTAAGTACAATGTGCATATGCGTGCATATGCGTGAGTACAATGTGCATAAGCGTGCATATGCGTACAGTACAATGTGCATATGCGTACAGTACAATGTGCATATGCGTGCATATGCGAACAGTACAATGTGCATATGCGTAAGTACAATGTGCATATGCGTGCATATGCGTAAGTACAATGTGCATATGCGTGCATATGCGTAAGTACAATGTGCATATGCGTGCATATGCGTAAGTACAATGTGCATATGCGTACAGTACAATGTGCATATGCGTAAGTACAATGTGCATATGCGTGCATATGCGTGAGTACAATGTGCATATGCGTACAGTACAATGTGCATATGCGTAAGTACAATGTGCATAAGCGTGCATATGCGTACAGTACAATGTGCATATGCGTGAGTACAATGTGCATAAGCGTGCATATGCGTACAGTACAATGTGCATATGCGTAAGTACAATGTGCATATGCGTGCATATGCGTGAGTACAATGTGCATATGCGTGCATATGCGTAAGTACAATGTGCATATGCGTGCATATGCGTGAGTACAATGTGCATATGCGTGCATATGCGTAAGTACAATGTGCATATGCGTGCATATGCGAACAGTACAATGTGCATATGCGTACAGTACAATGTGCATATGCGTAAGTACAATGTGCATAAGCGTGCATATGCGTAAGTACAATGTGCATATGCGTACAGTACAATGTGCATATGCGTAAGTACAATGTGCATAAGCGTGCATATGCGTAAGTACAATGTGCATATGCGTGAGTACAATGTGCATAAGCGTGCATATGCGTACAGTACAATGTGCATATGCGTAAGTACAATGTGCATATGCGAACAGTACAATGTGCATATGCGTAAGTACAATGTGCATATGCGTGCATATGCGTAAGTACAATGTGCATATGCGTGAGTACAATGTGCATATGCGTGCATATGCGTAAGTACAATGTGCATATGCGTGCATATGCGTAAGTACAATGTGCATATGCGTGCATATGCGTAAGTACAATGTGCATAAGCGTGCATATGCGTAAGTACAATGTGCATATGCGTGCATATGCGTAAGTACAATGTGCATATGCGTGCATATGCGTGCATATGCGTAAGTACAATGTGCATATGCGTGCATATGCGTGCATATGCGTAAGTACAATGTGCATATGCGTGCATATGCGTAAGTACAATGTGCATATGCGTGCATATGCGTGAGTACAATGTGCATATGCGTGCATATGCGTGAGTACAATGTGTTAGCGTGCATATGCGTAAGTACAATGTGCATATGCGTAAGTACAATGTGCATATGCGTGCATATGCGTAAGTACAATGTGCATATGCGTGCATATGCGTGAGTACAATGTGCATATGCGTGCATATGCGTGAGTACAATGTGCATATGCGTGCATATGCGAACAGTACAATGTGCATATGCGAACAGTACAATGTGCATATGCGTGCATATGCGAACAGTACAATGTGCATATGCGAACAGTACAATGTGCATATGCGTGCATATGCGAACAGTACAATGTGCATTTGCGAACAGTACAATGTGCATATGCGAACAGTACAATGTGCATATGCGTAAGTACAATGTGCATATGCGTGCATATGCGAACAGTACAATGTGTATATGCGTGCATATGCGTCCAGTACAATGTGCATATGCGTCCAGTACAATGTGCATATGCGTAAGTACAATGTGCATATGCGAACAGTACAATGTGCATATGCGTAAGTACAATGTGCATATGCGTGCATATGCGAACAGTACAATGTGCATATGCGAACAGTACAATGTGCATATGCGTAAGTACAATGTGCATATGCGTGCATATGCGAACAGTACAATGTGCATATGCGAACAGTACAATGTGCATATGCGTAAGTACAATGTGCATATGCGTGCATATGCGAACAGTACAATGTGCATATGCGTAAGTACAATGTGCATATGCGTGCATATGCGTCCAGTACAATGTGCATATGCGAACAGTACAATGTGCATATGCGTAAGTACAATGTGCATATGCGTGCATATGCGAACAGTACAATGTGCATATGCGAACAGTACAATGTGCATATGCGTAAGTACAATGTGCATATGCGTGCATATGCGTGAGTACAATGTGCATATGCGTGCATATGCGTAAGTACAATGTGCATATGCGTGCATATGCGTAAGTACAATGTGCATATGCGTAAGTACAATGTGCATATGCGTGCATATGCGTCCAGTACAATGTGCATATGCGTGCATATGCGAACAGTACAATGTGCATATGCGAACAGTACAATGTGCATATGCGAACAGTACAATGTGCATATGCGTAAGTACAATGTGCATATGCGTGCATATGCGAACAGTACAATGTGCATATGCGTGCATATGCGTCCAGTACAATGTGCATATGCGTCCAGTACAATGTGCATATGCGTGCATATGCGAACAGTACAATGTGCATATGCGAACAGTACAATGTGCATATGCGTAAGTACAATGTGCATATGCGTCCAGTACAATGTGCATATGCGTCCAGTACAATGTGCATATGCGTGCATATGCGAACAGTACAATGTGCATATGCGTCCAGTACAATGTGCATATGCGAACAGTACAATGTGCATATGCGTCCAGTACAATGTGCATATGCGTCCAGTACAATGTGCATATGCGTGCATATGCGAACAGTACAATGTGCATATGCGTCCAGTACAATGTGCATATGCGTCCAGTACAATGTGCATATGCGTCCAGTACAATGTGCATATGCGTGCATATGCGAACAGTACAATGTGCATATGCGTAAGTACAATGTGCATATGCACGCATATGCAAACATTACAAGGTGCATATGCGTGCATATGCGTACACTACAATGTGCATATGCGTCCGGCACAATGTAAATATGCGTACAGGCCAAGTAAATAGTCCACACATTTTTCATCAATCAGAACAAATTAAAAACATCTTTATTCACATACAAAACTAAATATCATATTTAATAGTATCATATCCACAAGGATGAGCTTGTCTTCTCAATTTAATTCAAAGATATTATGTTTAATGCCACCAACCGGTAGTGGATCCGACGCGTTGACGTAACGGAAAGCGGCGACTGGCAGCGCGCTCCAACCACCTGGTACTGATTGATCTTCAACTAGACCTATAACGGAGAAGTTGCCTTCCGCGTCCCCTGCATTATCCATATTTACCTATGAATAAAAAGGCCTTATCAAGGCAAAGTTAATGTTTTACAAAATTATATAGCTTCGATGGACTATCCAAATAGAACATTTATTATTATTGACCTAGTCTCCTTTTGTTTACTCTTTTATTTTTATTTATTTATTTTTTTTTTATGTGAGAGGAGGCAAACGAGCAGGCGGGTCACTTCGAGTGATATGACAACCGCCGCCCATGGACACCTGCAACGCCAGGAGGCTTACAAGTGAGTTGCCGGCCTTTAAGGAAGAGGAACGCTCTTTTTTTGAAGGTCCCCAAGTCGTAGCAGATCGGGAATACTTGCGCTGGCAGTTGGTTCCACAAAGAGGTGGTGCGCGGCAGAAACTGCCTTAAAAAACGCACAGTCGTGGAACGCCAGACATCAAGGTGGTACGGATGGAATTTCGTATTCTGCCTTGATGTCCGGTGATGGAATTCCGCTGCAGGTATTAGCCCGAACAATTCATCAGAGCACTCCCCATGATAAATGCGGTAGAAGATGCAGAGGGAGCCTACATCTCTACGCAGCGCCAAAGGACCAAGCCGATTGGAAAGGATGGGGTCGTCGACGATACGAGCCGCTCTGCGTTGGATGCGATCAAATGGAAGGAGCTGGTATTGGGGCGCCCCCGCCCAGAGGTGGGAACAGTACTCCATATGAGGCCGAATTTGCGCTTTATAGAGTTGCAAGCGATGGCCTGATGTGAAATACTGACGCGCCCTGCTGAGAACACCAAGCTTTTTAGAGGCTAACTTAGCCTTACCTTCCAAATGATTGCAGAACTGGACATCGCTCGATATATCGACACCAAGAATTCCAATACTGGCTGAGGCTTTAAGAGGAGTGTTATCGAATAGTGGGGCCACGACAAAGGGATTCTTTTTAGCGGTAAACGCGCAAACCTGGGTCTTCGAGGGGTTATATTGGACTAAGTTAAGTCGACCCCAATCCGAGACTCCACGCAGTAGAGTCTCGACTTCAGATACAAGTTTGTCCCGACACTGCTCGACATCAACCCGGGAAATATTTGCACGGCCGTGATATAGAGCATCTCCAGTACTGTCATCCGCATAACAATGAAGGCTGCTTAAGTGCAACATATCATTGATATGCAAGAGGAACAGCGTAGGAGAGAGTACACAGCCTTGGGGAACTCCAGCGTTTATGGATTTGAGGTCGGAACATGCACCGTCGACAGCGACCTTGATGTTCCGATCGGCCAAAAAACTGGAGATCCAGTCGCATAACTTCACGGGAAGCCCATATGCTGGAAGTTTTGAGAGAAGCGCCTTGTGCCATACCCGATCAAAGGCCTTTGCTATGTCCAGACTAACCGCCAGTGCTTCCCCTTTAGACTCAACAGCTTCTGCCCATTTATGAGTTAAGAAAACTAGAAGATCACCAGCTGAGCGGCCACGGCGGAAACCGTATTGACGGTCACTAATCAGCTGGCATTCCTCAAGGTAACGAAGGAGCTGGC
The DNA here is from genome assembly GCA_951799465.1 of Leptophobia aripa. NCBI lineage: Eukaryota > Metazoa > Arthropoda > Insecta > Lepidoptera > Pieridae > Leptophobia > Leptophobia aripa. Next base: position 740,633 of record OX637277.1, read on the forward strand.
TGTTGATAACAGTCTCCATTATCTTAGAAAATAAAGGGGTAACAGCTATTGGGCGGTAGTTTGAAGGATCAGAGCGTTCGCCTTTTTTAGGAATCGGGTGAACCAAGGCGGTCTTCCAAGCGTTCGGGACAATGCCGAGTGAATAAGAGTGCCGGAAAAGACGCGTCAGGACCGGAGCCAACTCAGGAGCACAAGTGCGCAGCACTATTGGAGGAATACCATCCGGTCCACTCGACTTATGAATATCCAGGGAAGTAAGGGCTTTGCGTACAGCACGAAGCCGAAAAACAATTTCGGGCATCGAGGTATCACACCGCAATAACGTCGGTGGAGTATTCCCGTGGTCATCAATCGTCGAGTTGGACCCGAAAAGAGAGCCTAAAAGATCGGCTTTCTCTTTCGGGGTGTTTGCCATCAGGTTGTTCGCCCCAAGTAGTGGTGGAAGAGATGGCTTACAGAAGTTTCCTTGAACAGCCTTGGCAAGAGACCAGAATGCACGTGTCCCAGAAGGGAGCCGAGCCAGTCTATCACCAATTCTGCTGATGTGAATAGACTTTGCCTTAGCAATGGCACTTTTGAGGGACCTAGAGGCCGAGTTGTATGCTTTTTTAAGAACGCTGGTATTTACATCACGTGATGCTGCCGCTTGAGCCCAGGTACGATAACATTCAAGCTTTCGGCGCGCCGCCATTTTGCAAGACTGTCTGAACCAAGGTTGGGACTTGCCACCGATGGGCACAGCAGAGAAAGGAATAAAAAGCTCCATTCCCTGCAGCACCACATCAGCGACAGAGTCGGCAGCAGCATTCGGATCATCCGACGAAAAACAAATCGGCCCCCACGGGTAGGAAGCAAAAAAGGAGCGCATTCCATCCCAGTCTGCTGACCTATAGTGCCAGACGCGACGACAACCTGCAAAACGAGGTCTAGTGAGTCGCGTTGTTCTTATAGTACTCCGAACAAGGCAGTGATCTGAAAATCCTAATGGGGAATCAACTGATACATGATACCCGTCCGGGTGAGAAGTCAGCAGCAGGTCCAACAGTGAAGGATTATGACCTTCGAAATCTGGGATTCTCGTGATCGAGGGCACCATTTGAGTCAGGTCGTAGGCCAAGGCAAAGTCGTGAAATATTCTTCCCGCATAGTCGGTGGTAGTAGAGCCGAGCCAGTCGGTATGGTGGGCGTTAAAATCGCCAAGAACTACGACTTCAGCGGTAGGAACATTTGCAATCAAGGAGTCTGTAGCCGATTGTATGTGCTCCACAAGTCGGTCAATTTCGGCATTACCGCTATGAGACCTATAAAGGCATGCGTAGAATCGCGGATGGTCATCGCAGTCTACGCGGAGCCAAAGAATCGATAGGTCTTTTCCTTCAGGAAACGTGAGGCGACGAGAGCAAATGTCATCTCGGACATAGACACACACTCCAGCCCTTGGCAAGAATCTATGTTCTAATTTATAACCAGGGTAGGAGAGGAAAGAGGTGTCGCCAGGAGAAGAAATCTGTGTCTCGGTAAGAAAGAGTAAGGCCGGCAAAGCTGTTTCAAGGTGGTGGTGAACAGCGTTTAAGTTCGAAACAAGCCCCCTCACATTGCAGAAGTCCACAGTAAGCGATGAGGAAGGTGCCAAGTGATGCTTACTCTGTTTGCCCCGACATTTATGAGATGTGTTTTTGGATATGAGCGCAAAATTGCCCCCCCCAGAATACGAAGGGCAGCCTGGGGGCCCAACAACAAAACAGTTAGGTGGACACGCAGGAGGGGATTCTCCACGACAGGTGGTACCCCCCTGGGGTAATTTCTTTTTATTTTGCACCATCATTCAAGTATTTGTTTGGGGGGACAGGGAAGGAGAGGGAATGAGGAGGAAAGGAAAAAAAAAAGGAAATGGAGGGTTACAAGAGGGCGGGGAAGGGGAAAGGATGGGCACCGGAAGATCTCACTCACCGAACGAAACGCGAGTACAAAATGAACAAAGTCCAATTGCATCACTTCACGCCGGTTTTCTGTGAGAGAGTGGTATTTCTCCGGCCGTGCCTGCCCATTCGGCTGAAACCCTAAGGTAACAGCATGGCACTCCCACTTAAAAAAATTTGAAATTTTTTTAAGTGGGAGTGTTTATTTATTGTGAAAAAATGTGAAAGGGAAAACAATAAAGAATTGAGGATTTTTTATAGATCCTTTTGATATATAGATATTTTTGTTTAGGGTATAATAACTTATAGCCGATTCACAGGGATTTCGTGACATCTTGGAAGTTCGAGTTATACAGGGTTAAATTACTAGGCTTAGGTACTTGTTTCGATTAACCTAAAGCCTGTTGCCAATAAATCTGTCCCAGATGCTGTCTTTTCGAACTAAATTTAAATCTGCTAGATTGATGTCACCTTTTTGTTCGTTGTGTTTGCTCTATGGTATTAATATTTGGCTCCGACTCGCCAAGTGATTCATTAATATCACAAATTTTGCTATCAAATGTGAATTAATTGGGGTTCATCTGTTTTATGTAACAGGAGCAAAACGAGCAAGCACTTTGATGTGAAGTGTCGCCCATAAGCAGGTGCTTATGGGCGACACTTCACAGTCAGGTGACTGGCGTTATTTTTTCGGTTACCTTTAATGCCACTTACAGAGTTATGTAAGTGTATTGTTGAACAGATAATCATAAAATGTACTTCAAAATTTTAATAATGTGTAAGGCGATTCCGAGGCGAATATGAAAAAGGTATTTTTAACTCCGATTAAAATTACATTATAAAAATACGCGTTCTTATTTAAAACTAATAATAATTTGATTCGCGGACTATATTTTGACTATAGTTTAAACACAATGCATTGTAACATTTCAAACAAAATCCTCGTTCCAAATTCAAAACCAACAGGAAACAATATGCCTGTTCATTGATACAAGTAAATATAACAAGCAACCAATATCGATTAATGAAGCTTGTTTTTTAATTGCCAAATTTGTTAGACATAAAAAAACTTTCTTAAAGGATAAAATATGCTAATAAATATTTTTTACTATCGAAAAAATGTTATTATAATCTCGGAATTATTATGCTTGTGTTTTTTATTTAGTACTTATATAAGTATATAATACATTTCGGTTTCCTTTCCTATTTCTTTCTACATACAAGCAAATGTTAAAACATCGATTGACAAAGCCTGGATCGCACGTATCAGTATATTAATATGTTATATAATGTATAATCATATCTTTACATGATCTGATTAAACGTGAATCTGTTAAAACCTCCTTTGTGAAATAAATTCACTAAAACCTCTTTTTGACTTTATGAATTTATTAGAGGTTTTTTTTGAATAACGTTCGATGGTGATGTCATGTCTGTCTGTGGTCAGCGGCTTTTCTGGGTCCGATTGGCGAACAAGATATATATATTTATATAACTCTAATCATTATTACTGTGTTTTGGTTAACATCGCAAGTCATATATACTGACAAAAAATAACTAAGCATGATATATAATGATGCATTGAGAAATATAATGAATCTAGAGTTAAATATATATAGAAAAGATAACAATTGTAACAAAAATTATGCAATTATAACACACGCAAGTTTGTTGAGAAGCACGCTTGAACCATTCCGCTGATCAGTACGGATGGATTTGAGGAAATTCAATTTAATTGTAAATTTTAAGTGTCATTTAATATTACCTAATACCATTCGGAACTATCCAGCTTTTATTGAACCACATATGGTGACAACTATAGTTATAACCCTGAATAGAGCCATATAAGGCTTAAGAATTTGTTTTGTTGCTTTATATAAAATTTTATCAAACCCTAAATGTATATCACACCTATCAACTTATTTTTTCCAAAAATGCTGTACATTGCATTGAAAGCCACACCAGGATCCATTGTACTCTGAGGCTCAAAATCTTTCATCCAAAAATTAAAAAGGAAGCTGTTAACATTTTAATGCTCAAGATTAATATATTATTTCGTTTATATAAGACAACATTAAGCACATTATTCAGCGCTTTTAGCCAAAAGACATTACTTGTCAAAATGCGCGTAAAGAGTATTCTGCATGGAAAGGCATACTATCCAGTCAACGATCATCGAGTATCTTGCCGGTTCTTCTCGGTTATCTGCCTTCTGAACCGGTGGTAGTGTAAAAGTTGACGATTAAAAATTCTATCAGGATCAGGTTGAGTTTGGTTACAAAGACTATCAAAACTCACATCGAATCCTTGGAGGGAACGGTAGACGGTTGGCCTGAGTAGTTTCATAATGGTCGCGCCATCTGTTGGGGAGACACCTGCACGCATCGCAGCGGTCGTCGCTCGTGCCCAGAGCAGTACCGCGTCGTAGAGGTGAGCAGCTTCTATTGGTACCTATGGATATTACCTAATGTAAATTTTTCGTTACGTTCTTTTGTGTAATGTAAAAATACTTCTCTTTCTAACTATACATTTCGACGTAATGAAAATAAGGCTCTCTGAATAACACCAAAAGTTTGACAATTACCACATATCATCAAGGAAACACAAAGCTTGCCTTCCAAGTAGAATTCGTACCATTTATATTAAAATACTAGACAGTCGTAGCGTTGGATTGAAATTTAACAAAAAGCTTTATGTGATGTGCTTGGTAGCTAAGCATGTGTAAATTGTGTGTCCCATTTCAGTATTTATTGAATAGCTTACCGATGTATCTTCGAATAGCTTGTGATAGTTGGGCACACAGAAAGGCGGGGCTGCGGACAACTTCCGGATCATTTGGCACAGAATACTGAAACGTCAATAATATGAATGTCATGTTAAAGTGATGTATTATTGGGGAGACTTTCTTCGTCTCTTGATCGTGAATATTTGTTAGGTAACTAGGCTTGTGTTTACTAAGTTCAAAGAACATGTGTAAGAGTCTTTTCATTATAGCTTAAAGCAAATGTACGTTAAGTACATTTTTGATCCGACTTTATTATTAAATACAGCATTCACCAACTGATTACATAATCGTACTTATATATCACTTGCTAACCTAATTAGTTGTATTTATGAAATAAAAATATAAGAGTTGGTGGTAGGGTATATACATATTGATGATTACTGTATCATAAAAACTCCTCAATATTCCTCTGACCTACCATTTACCACCACCAATGGAGACGGTCGAACCATTTCGGAGAATTTCAGCAACAAATCCTCGAGAATTTTATATAAAATAAAATATCAGAGAGTTTAAACAAAACTTTCCAGTCTCAAAACTAAGTCAATAGTCGCAAAACGATGTTCAGCTTTGGACTTTTAAAATCTTAACTAAAATGAGAAAAAACAGCAGAATACGTTTATCAGTGAAACTTATTTTAGGATATATCTTACCTCCTAATATATCTATTCTTATAACTTATTATATCTATTTATGTTTCCCTAATAAATAAACAAAGTTATAACTATACCAAGGCTGTATTGCAGATACAACGAGCGCTTTTAATAAAATAATTCGGGTCAATAATGTATAACAATATACTTAGTCTTGCCATAAATATTGTTATAAAGAAAAGCACGATTTTTTTTTATACGTAACATTTATTCCTTTCATAGTGAGTTAGTTTAATACATCAATATATAACTATTAAAAATATACAATGTTTATTCGAAGTGGTCTCCATTGGCTGCAATACAGTCTTTTAAACGTTGAGGCCAGTTATCAATAGCAGCACGAACTCTTTCTAGAGGAAAATTCTTCACTGCCAACCGAATGGATCGTTTTAGGGACTCCAAATTATCATGGCGTTTAGAGCAAGCCTTACTCTCTAAAACTGACCATAAATCATAATCCAATGGATTTAGGTCAGGACTTGACGACGGCCAGTTTTCAGTGCTGATAAAGTCCGAAACGTTAGTTTTCAACCAAGATTGGGTGGATCGAGCTCTATGACCCGGTGCCGAGTCTTGTTGAAAGCACCATTCTTTGTTATTGAACATGGTGTTAGTTAAAGGCTTAACTACCGTCTCAAGAATGGTATTTTGATAAACTTGTGCCGACGTTTTAATACCTTTTTCACAAAAATATGGCTCAGTCACCCCTTCATAGCTAACACCCCACCAAACCATCACTGAAGTGGGATAATGCCCACGTTGTACTCTGTTTACTTATTGCGAAGCTTCTTTAGAGCTTCCAGCATAAATACGGTCATTTTGTTTATTAAAATACTGCTCAATTGTAAAAATTTTCTCATCCGTAAACAAAATTTTTTTGTGACCTCCCTTTGCGTACCGCTTAAGTAGTTGTTTGGATTTTACCACCCTATTCTTCTTTAAATTATCAGTTAAGAAGTGACCAGTACGTCTCTTATAGGCTGCAAGTCCTAAGTCATCTTTTAATATACGCGACATGGTTCTAGGAGCTATCTTCATCTCCCGAGATAAAATCTTTTGCTTACGGACAGGATTTCTTCGAATTCTTTCCCTAACTGCTTTAATCACCTTTTTCACACGAACGGTACGTGGACGGCCAGATCTTTTTCTGTCACAAACAGAGGAGGTATCATTGTACCTATCAATAGCCCGGTAAACAAACATTTGACTAATACCAAGCGGGTGGAGGGTTTAAAAAATTGCACTTTTCTCCATACCTACTTTATGTAAGGCAATCACAGCGATTCGGTTCTCTTTATCACCCCACTCCATTTTAATATAACAAAATATTTAACAATATAATGGCGCGAAAATAAGAAAACACATCAAGCAATCATATAAAAATGACAGATTCCAAATTCAAACGTAATATTTTCTTTTTTTGAATAGTAACAGTATTTATGGCCAGACTAAGTAGATATTGTTATACATTATTTAAAATGGATAGGTGCAGCGAGAAAAGCACCAGCTCTTGGGTCACCGGTACTGATTACCAGGCACCTTACTTATTTATTTAATTAAAAGTGCTGTAGTAAGGCCCAAAAGTCCCTATAAAAAAATATACTTACTGATAGTGTGGATTGGTGGGATAGGATGGTGTTAACTTCAGAACTGCTCGAAAAGCCATGGCGTCACTGCTGATGTTTTGAAAGAGGTTGTCTATAAAAAAATATATATTACTCCTCGGTAATAAACGCACACGAAGAGAAAGTTATGAAAACAATTTTCCTTAGAATTTTCCTTAATTAACGAAAAATATCTAAGGACTGACAAAAATGTTTCATCGCATTTTTGTTTCAGTTCGTTTTAAATTTATATCATTTACGACACAGAGTTGTAGTCATATCTTTATTCAAAAAGGTCTTTATGTAGGACACTTTTGAATCGTCAATTTTAACACTAACACCGGTTCGTAAGGCAACTGTCTACCGAGAAAAACAAAACACGATAGTTGCTCTTTTAAAAGAAATGTTTGATATAAAATTATGTTACATGATTTGTTCAAGTAACAAAAAACTTTAGATTGTAGCCAGACGGATTGGTGCCAAAAACTTATCAATTGAAATGGAACTTTCTTACTTTAGCTCGTGTTATGTTTGTGAAATATATCAAGGGTCCAAACAGATGAGAGCACACAGTGAACCAGTGTTAACTTAAAGTGACGTTCAAAAGTGGTTGAAAAAAATCCTGTTTTAAGTAAAGATTTTTGACTTTCACTATGAGGTCAATTCGGTATTTGGTAAATACAAAATTGAGGGAAAACTCTAAGGATCATACTACAAGGAAGTGAAGGATTTTTTTTATATATAACAGGGGGCAAATGAGCAGGAGGGCCACCCCTTTATGGTGGGCCTCCCTGGAAATCGCCGCCCATAGACACTCACGTGGCTGGGAGATCGTGAGTGCGTTGCCGGCCTTTCAGAGTTTTATATGAAATTATCGGTATAATTTTATTAACAATTGAAAGTAGAGAAGTAATTTTGGCATGAATTATTTATAGATTTTCCACATCGTATTGTAACTTGCGAACGTCTAGGATGTATGTGGCTGAAGAACCCAATTTGATATGAGGTATGAGAGAACATTTCAGTATTTAAATTTATAGGTCAATACTGCCATGTTAAAATATTTCATATTTTAAAGGATGCAGATCATATAATTTGTTGTTTTAGTATATCAAATACGTATTAAGTAGTTTTAAGTGTACAGATATGACAATTGATTCATTTATATTGTACATGTCATATGAACGAAATGTATTCAAACTTATAGTGTAAAATCGTGACCAAACATTTTTAATCTAAATATATTTTTATATGTGTAACGATGAAAGAGACTGAGCCCACAACACAGGGGATGTGTGTGTTTCAACTCTGTTTATTATTTGTGTATGTCTTTCTGGTTTTACAAGGCTGATTGCGTACCGTCATTCAAGAAACTTAATTTAATTTCTTTAATTGAAACGTAATTTTAAAATACACAAAACAAATGTTAAAATCAACCAGGAAATTAATACTTTGTACACGCGAAGCAAAGACATTACAACAACCTCCGCTCAAATTCATGCATTCTATACATAAAATATTCAAACATTCTAATCAAAGTTGATCTTAGATTTTATATTCAAATCATCGCGTTGGCTATAATAAAATGGCAAAATATTGAAAAGCTGTTTGTCTTTGATAATAAATTATTAAAATGATGAACGTATTTCGCATTATTCATTGATAAATCCGGGTTCCGGCTTATATTTTTCAAAACATCGACATATATAAATAACTTATTTTAATTAGGTATCTTCCTAACACACACGAATTGGCGAAGATATAAAAAAGTGTTCACTCCATATTCTCAGTTTTTATTGGTTTTTAATGCCGTATAGATTAAGATGAACGAAAAAAAATTTTGTTTTTGGATTTGAATAAATAAAAAAAAACACAATCACCAAGTATGTACCAGTAAAGTTGTAAGCCAACCATTACACAATGCTTCAGCCAATATCACTAATTTCTCTATATAAAGAATATTAAAAAAAACTAGCAATGGGCATGGTGAAATAAAAGCACGTATTTACGTTACATTGATAGTAACCCGCAAACACACAGTCCAAAATCAAATCAAAAAAAATATATTTATTCAACTAACTATGGTACACTTATGAATCGTCATAAAACAAAAAGTTATAAAAATGGTTTGACTCTACATCTACATTTACTGCCAGTTCCCAAATCAAAGGCGTAGAGCGAATGAGAAGAATTGGCAAGAAACTCTCCGTTAAGCCGCCAAGCGTGTTTAACAACACGATTGTAAAGACCTACCACCATTACACCATGCATTAGCGAATGCTTTTATATTTATATTATATAGATACAATGAAAAATAACCTTTACTATCATCAGAGTGCAAAGCGAAATAGGAGCACATATTTATGTTATTCCCTATAACAACCTGCAAACACACAGTACACCAAGACTTATCCAAGAAAAAACATTTTATATTGTATCACAAATCCAAGGCCGACCCAACCATAAGTAGCACCCGTTCACGATTACGAAGCAAGGCGAGCGATAACCACATTACCATATTTTAGATAGAGGGACATCTCGACACATGGATGCCACCACAAGCAACGACATTAAAGCGAGCATGTTGATACTCTGAATATCAAAATTCGGAAATTTCTCTGTTATAGCATGATTTCCGCATATATCCTATATATCACATATAGACTTGTATATATCACTTCATATATGTTTTAACTTAATAGCGTAATACGGTTGCTAGTTATTTTAATTTCAATTTAAATACTTCAAAAAATAAGGGACCCGAAAATTCCCTAAAATGATTACAGGAACGAATAATTTCTTAATAATAATAAAACCACTTAAACTAAACAGTTTACATGAAAAAAAAATCATTCTTACCAGCTTGTGTGATTGCGGCATTGCTGGGGTCGTAAATTTCGTCATCAACCGCGATGACTAAGTACTCCCCATTAGCAAGAAGACCACGGCGTAATAGCACTTTCACAAAGTCAACCAGCGCAATGTTCTCGCCAAGAAACACGTATACTGATAAAATAATTAAATAACAAAATTAAGTTAACTCCTTACTAATATCAAGTTTTAAAAGTTTTTCATTGTGTCACGACATTATTCCAATCAAAGTTAAAAAGTTAACATGAAACTCCAAACTGAGTTCCTTGAGATTAAGCGCTAAGTGCGACCGTAGACATAATAAATTATTTATTTTTATAGAGGAGGGGGCAAACGAGCAGGAGGCAGACCATACAGGAGGCTCGTAAGTTCTATGAAATGCTCTACGCTCTTTTATTGTATGACCCTAAGTCGTATTGGTTCGGAATTTATACTTAGTCTGGCCATAAATACTGTTACTATTCAAAAAAAGAAAATATTACGTTTGAATTTGGAATCTGTCATTTTTATATGATTGCTTGATGTGTTTTCTTATTTTCGCGCCATTATATTGTTAAATATTTTGTAATATTAAAATGGAGTGGGGTGATAAAGAGAACCGAATCGCTGTGATTGCCTTACATAAAGTAGGTATGGAGAAAAGTGCAATTTTTAAAACCCTCCACCCGCTTGGTATTAGTCAAATGTTTGTTTACCGGGCTATTGATAGGTACAATGATACCTCCTCTGTTTGTGACAGAAAAAGATCTGGCCGTCCACGTACCGTTCGTGTGAAAAAGGTGATTAAAGCAGTTAGGGAAAGAATTTGAAGAAATCCTGTCCGTAAGCAAAAGATTTTATCTCGGGAGATGAAGATAGCTCCTAGAACCATGTCGCGTATATTAAAAGATGACTTAGGACTTGCAGCCTATAAGAGACGTACTGGTCACTTCTTAACTGATAATTTAAAGAAGAATAGGGTGGTAAAATCCAAACAACTACTTAAGCGGTACGCAAAGGGAGGTCACAAAAAAATTTTGTTTACGGATGAGAAAATTTTTACAATTGAGCAGTATTTTAATAAACAAAATGACCGTATTTATGCTGGAAGCTCTAAAGAAGCTTCGCAATTAGTAAACAGAGTACAACGTGGGCATTATCCCACTTCAGTGATGGTTTGGTGGGGTGTAGCTATGAAGGGGTGACTGAGCCATATTTTTGTGAAAAAGGTATTAAAACGTCGGCACAAGTTTATCAAAATACCATTCTTGAGACGGTAGTTAAGCCTTTAACTAACACCATGTTCAATAACAAAGAATGGTGCTTTCAACAAGACTCGGCACCGGGTCATAGAGCTCGATCCACCCAATCTTGGTTGAAAACTAACGTTCCGGACTTTATCAGCACTGAAAACTGGCCGTCGTCAAGTCCTGACCTAAATCCATTGGATTATGATTTATGGTCAGTTTTAGAGAGTAAGGCTTGCTCTAAACGCCATGATAATTTGGAGTCCCTAAAACGATCCATTCGGTTGGCAGTGAAGAATTTTCCTCTAGAAAGAGTTCGTGCTGCTATTGATAACTGGCCTCAACGTTTAAAAGACTGTATTGCAGCCAATGGAGACCACTTCGAATAAACATTGTATATTTTTAATAGTTATATATTGATGTATTAAACTAACTCACTATGAAAGGAATAAATGTTACGTATAAAAAAAAAATCGTGCTTTTCTTTATAACAATATTTATGGCAAGACTAAGTATATAGCGTATAGGTGGATAAATAAAGCCGAAGAAGGTGGTTAAAAGATATATGTTTATTTTATGTAAATAATAAATAAAGTTATAATGGAATCGCTTGTTTTTGTTTGAGTTATAAACCTAACAGACCCTCTATTTGTTTGTTTACTTTACAGGCCCCGTTTTAATATCAAGACTGACTTTGATATATTGCATATTGAACTTGACCGATGCTTTAGTACCAATATTTCATTCCCATGACTTATAACAATCCTGAGTCTTTGGTTTGCTTTTAGCCTAGTATGAAATAAATTCTGCGTCCTTTGAAATTTCATGAGTTGTAGCCCCGACCTTTTGTCTGTCTTAAAAAGCTAAACCGTCAACTGTGTGAATTTTAAAAGGAACTTAATAATTATGATGAAAGCTACGAAATCACATGACCGATGATTTAAAATTGATACATATTATACCCATAAGTTTAATGTAGGCACAGGAAGCTGGTAACTGGACTACAAATAATATCAATAAATCTATATAACTTCAATAATTTAAGTACATCGGAGTTGATGAAAGTTTTCTTAATAAATGGTTAAGTATCTCAAAACTAATAAATAAAAGACCTTAATTGTGAGTATATTAATTAATATTATATTAATAAGTTAATTTTCTTAATGTTTTTTTTGTTTTTAGTTGTTAGTTTTTTTTATATGGAGTGAAGACCTCTTCAGGCTTTTTCTAAGTAGCCTTACCTTTCCTAATTACTTTCTGCAATATGTATGTCGTCAACCCATTTCCTCTTTGGTCTACCTACTCTACACTTGTCAGTTACTTTTTCCTATTTTATTTTATTATATCTATCCCCAGACATGGTATATGTCTGGGGGTTATGGTTTTAAATGTATGTGCTAAATACATTTAAAACAATAAACTTATGAGATAAAACAACTAGGTTTACACATAAGAAAATTAAATGGGAACTTGATATGACATGGCCAATTTTATTTAAAATTCATACAAATGATATTTTAAGAGTACTTCATAAATGGTTACCAACAATAATTTATTTTACCACAGATGTATTTATCACATATATTTTATCTTTATCTAAAATAAGTTTAGTTTTATTAATACTGAGACGTCATTTATTCAGCTATGTCTTAAGCAGCTTCAGGCGCTTGTAGACTCAGATATTAAATGACTGTCAAAAGTGAAGTATGCTTGTTTCGTGGAGAAAATCTCGTGGTTTAATGGAACTTGTTAAAGTTTACCAAACTATGCAATCCACAAAGAAAACTTAATATATTTTATTTTGTAAAAGAATATAAGTCAGATGTAAGTAGCTATAACTTGAGTGTATTGTGTGAATTTTTTGTCTGTTTTTTTGGCTTCAGCCGTTAATAAATATTGTTTTGATGACCGTCATCTACTGCGAACATTGAGTTAACAAATAAATATCAGAAATTGTTATTAAAACATGAAAAAAGGATGTCAGCTTTGAGCTGACCTTTGACCTTTTCTATTACAAATTGATAACGTAACGTTACTCAACAGCGAGAAATTTGTTACAAATTTCAGTTATTTTGTTTTAGCAATTAATCAGCATACCAAATACTTGGCAATATTTTGTAGGGACTTTTCTTAAGGGACCGTATATAATACTCATAATATAACTGATCAGAAACCTTTAAGCGCCTAATCATTAAGAGTGTAACAATTTTCAAAAGATATGTCATTACGTTAAGGCTTTACCTCATATTTATTTATTTTATACTATAGCTTATATTGAAAAACAACCAGAAACTATCTATGTGAAATATTCGAGCATTAAGGCTTGTTGATGTTAAAAATCCTACTTTTATTTACAGGCAAACGCAGGTGAGTAACTTTCGAACCTCCTCTATAGACAACGCTGTGGGGCGTAGACGTGAGTTATCGTCCTTAACGGGACTACTATATAGAAGTATAGGTAATTAATTTTTTTCTTTGAGATGTTTCGATATAAATAATTACATAATATATAATACAAGATATATGATTGCTTAAAAATAATTACTAAAGATTGTCATTTGTGTATATGTGTATTTTTAAATATTAGCTGAGTTAATAAATAAATAAGATTATAGGAGCTAATATATAATTAAAAAGCTAACCAACTTCATTACTATTAAGTCTTTTAATGAAACTGTTTTCTCTGACTAAGGCGACTTGCTTCCAATTCTCTATTAACAACTCCAAGTTACAGTTAAAGCGACTAATTAAATACAGACTGTCTAAGACTTACTCTACTGACAGTATGTGGAATAAGTCTGGCATGCAACAAAATATTCTATTAGTACAAAATGCCAATGCTTTGACGTAAATATTAAAAAGATCTATAAAATAACGTTCCGAGCAGCCTACGCTTGGAGACATCAGAACACTGTAATTGAGTTACTTACCACGAGTTTTCTGGTAAGTCTGCTCTACAATTTTCTCCATATGGGAAATGTGACGAGGTATGTAATCGTTAAAGCGGTGCTCTGCTGTTATCGTAAATCCGTTACTTTGTGCCAGCTCCTGCGCAAGAAATGTCTAAGTAAACATATGTAGTTATACATAGTACGAAAAAAAAAGAAATCCTTTTTTTTCATAGAAAAGGGGGCAAACGAGCAGGAGGCATAAAGGTGAAGTCACTGCTCATAGACACTCACGGGGTCAGGAGCTTGTGAATGCATTGCCGGCCTTTGAATGAATGAATCAGTTTATATAATATTGTAAAAACTTTTTCTAATTTCGTATTTGAAATATGAAGTTTAGTTAACCTTGATCGCAGCCATTTGCTGTCCCGGAGCCGTCAACTCATCACCAGCGACTATAGCAAACTTGGTCCAGCCAAAAGCCTTCAGCAGTGCGACCACCGACTTGCTGACCTTGTGGGCGGGAGGCAATGTCCTCGCGAACGTAGCGCCAAGACCACCGGAATCTTGGGCTTCCGCGCATTTCTGAATTATAAAAAATGTTATAAAAATAATCAATATAAATGAATATACAAAAAAATATTTTTTGATTTATTTCCAAAATTGAACAAACTAAAGCCGATCTGGCTGACGCTAATCATTGTCTGACATCACAATAACGTTTTGATCTAGTAAATGTTTTTTTTACAATTTGACATATATTTATTTATTTACATTTATATTACATATAAGTAAACGATGTCACAGGTAAATACAATTCAAGGGCCGAGTTTGTTGTTGCATACGTTCCTAGCCTACCCAGCCTTAACTGTAAGATTAAAGTGATCGTAGATACGATTCTATGTGGAATATATAAATAAATGCCTTTGTCAACTAGAATGGAATAAATAGTTAGAAACCATCACTTACGTGTGAAATAAGCGGTAGATTCCACGCCGCGGCCAGCTTCGCTTCTGTATAACATGTAGCATCAGGACCGAAGAATGCTACAACTCCAAAGTCTCTCATTTGCGTCATCACTCTAAAAGTAGAAAAGACTTACTTGACAAAGATATATAAAGATACTATACGTAAACACACTACTTAATTCACTACTCACACTACTTAAGTTATACCAATTTTAAGTTTTGTGTAATTATAATTTTTATAATTCACAGTTCATGCGGATTCCGGACTAGGATATCCCTGAGCAAAAATTTTTGTATGTAATTTTGCTTTTGAATTTAAAATAGGATATAAAAATTGATAACTTCACATTGATAAAACTAAAGTATACAGACTTAATTCAAGACTTAATTCCCTTGCTTTAAGCAAAAAAATAGAATCACATATTCATAATAGTTCATAAATTATGATCTGCTAAGCGATTTGGTCCGGGTTGGCAAAGCAAATTTCAGTGCCATCTTGTATTTCGTTTTCATGTTATTTATTGTATATATATTTGTATAAAGTATTATTTAATAGTAAATTATTGAAAATATGTAGTTATAAGAATTATAGATTGTTGGGTTTGACATGATAAGATAATGTTTTTTTTTAAAGAATACCTTTTCCAAGGTATATAAAATTTAGTTAAAATGTAATAATATAGTAAATAATTATTTAATTAAACTAAAATACATGTTTCATGTAAAGTGTCTGCTTTGGACCCAACAATAAGATATCCTGCGTTGTAGATGTCCAGTTTCTTCCAAGATCCAAGTTATGTTATTCCAAAATATGATAATACTTACACAGGATTTTATTATGAAATGTTTGGGCTATACAAACACGTTTAACCTTTGCCCTCATCGACTCGAAGAAAATCCTTTTTTTAGACAGAAACATGTCTGGTATTTGACAAGAAAAGCTTAAAGGTAAACTAACAAAACTTCAATAAGGTTGGTTATGTATAAAACAGTTCATGACTTTGAAATGTACCTTTAATTCTAAGCAATATGTAATCAATGTTTGCTGATTTTTTACGGAAGCAGTCATAACAAACAATTATACATTAAATAAAATTTAAATCAGCTATCGATATGTATTTGTTCACAACACTGGCCCTATTCGACTAGTAACAAATCTATTTTCCCGCCAACTCGATATCAGTGCTTGTCAACTGTCAGAATTGACATCTACCTATCTACATCCTCTATTTAAATACACAAATAGTTTTCGTAGGCTGTGGACGTTTTAGGCGATTGCCTCAGGGAAAATCCTCCGTTATAGTTGGATAGTTTACAATACAATTATGAATGCTATATCACTTAAACTTATTACGTACATATTTCGAATCAATCAAGCGGCTAAAAGTGATAAAACGAATGAAAGCGATATAATAATAGAATTGTCAATTTTACCATGTGGAGCATGTCGGCTATTTGGTTGACCATAAAGGTAGTTTGCGATTTATAAATGCTTATATTATATATAATGATTTATATACAATTTTCCTTCAATGTTTTGTTTTTATCTGGAAATTTGTATGTTTTTCAACTGTTTATGAGTTGTGCATTACTCATTAGGAGACTATCAATATAAATACCTTAAAGAGAGGCTATCCTTATCCAAAGAAAAATACGGTCTTGGTCTGCCAATGTCTGCGGTGACGAATCTCAACTTCAGTCCAGGGAGTAGACTCGGTTCTCGGTTCACTAACGCAACGGCCAGTGGCATCGCTCCAAGGACGGTCTGGATATAAATTTAATACTTAAGAAATTTTCTCAAATAGATAAGACTCGGACACTCACGCTTAACTGATTCTGAAACGAATTTATTCATTTCAACGTAGGCATGACGCCAAATAGCGTGAATGTTCTCACCAACTTCAGGTGGGCTTAAGTGTAGAAACTAGAAGATCGAGTGAACCACGGCGTAGGCAACCCGATTTTTTTTTGTGAAATTTAAAAATATATCTCAAAAAAAGAAATATATAATAAATCATGTTAACCGAATGAACCTACAGGAGGATGAGAAAATTAAATTTTATAGAGAACACAAGACAAAAACGAAGACGCAACACCACCGCGCCTCCAAAGCATTAGACAACATGAAAATCGGCTGGTCCCAGGAGGAAAAGCTAAATATAACAAAAGGAAAGTAGGCCTTTTCCATGTGTGTGTGTGGTTACGTAAATTTTATACACATTTCATATTATTTTGCGTGATCTGTTTTTCAAACATATATTTCATACACGGTGGGATCCATAGCTTTTTTATGGGCACAACTGAAATGAATACATGTAACGGCACATCTTGAAGCTAATTAACAATACACGATTATTATTTGTCATTCTTGACGTTTATAGACACTCTCAAAACATTAAGGCGCCTTCACATATAATAACAGCCACATAAAGTTATATATATATATATATATATATATATATATATATACTAGCTTTCCGCCCGCGGCTTCGCCCACGTGTAATTTGGTTAAGTATATAGCGTTTTTAAATGATCTCGACAGGGCTTTCTTTCACGGGCTAAAATCTTGTTACAATTGGAATTATATATAGCCTGTGTTACTCAGGGATGATGTAGCTTTACAGGATCGGATGATTCAGGGAAATCGAGGGCAACTTTCAAATTAACGTACAGGCAATGGATGAGCTGATGATGGAAGGTAAAACTCCTCAGCGGTTAAGAGTTGAAAGAAAATTCTTACGAAGTTATGAGTACGAAATACGTACTTGTGAGGTTATTACTTATTAGCTTGACCAAATAATAAAAGGTAAACCTCATTAACGTTAAGGATGTAGGTGGAAAAATGGATGCGGACAAACGATAAACGTCTCTTCACTCGTTTCCTTTTACTTGTTTTTATAGGTAGTGTTCACTCAAAATAATCATAGGGTAAAACGTTAATGAAAGTTTAAACTGCATGGTAGTAATTACACAATGGAGCATCTTAATACCGCGATGGATATATTTGGCCTAAGTAAGTAGTTCATGTGTATATATATTTTATTTATTTTTTTCTGTTCGTGTTTTTTTGTTATTTTTTTTTCTGATCTTAGATTCTATTTCCGGTTCTATATTTGAACCTTATTATGGCTTTATTTTTAATCTATTTTTATTGTGTAAACTGTTTTTGATAAGCTGTATAGGTTTAAGAAATAAAAAAATACAATAAATCTAGGTTGATGACGAATTTTATCAACGCCATCTATCGAGCACGTTGTTCAACACTTCAACCACGCCCTGCGTTATTTGTTATTTTTGTTACCTCTCATAAGTTTTAATATTAAGATTAACTTATATGAGAACATATTTAACAATATATAACTAATCAATCATATAAGTGTTTCAAAATTTTGAAGCCGTGGTTGAAGTAAATTTTCAATTGACCATAACTTCTTTTTCTCTTAACCGATTTTGACAAAATAAACTTTTGACAACGCTCCCAATTATATGTAATCCAACTGTCAAATCCGTTCAGTAGTTTTCAAGTTATAACGTACCAGACAGACAGACAAGAATTCCAAAAATTGCTTTTTTGGTTTCTATGACTCTTCTTTAATTGCCTCCTTTCAGTTTTTTGGAAAAATATTTAATGTACAGATTTTCGATTTTTACTGTCTTATTATTAGTATAGATATATCAAAGGGAAGTTATATAAATGTAAAATAAATTTCTTCATATATTCGATAAACAATTATTATCGATATGTATTCAGTTCTAATGTGATTGGTTGTTTCTTTACTGCTCCATGAATAGGGTTTGCGATTGACAAATATCTCATCGCGTATAGCGAGGAATTGGCGCCTTACAGAACGAATAAACTTGAAAAATACATATTATAGAAACTCCATTTACTTTGAAAAGGAATCTATTTTTGTTAAGGGAAAACCTTGCGCTGTTAAATCTTCCTCGTTTGGCTGAATATCACACACGCCTACAATTTGCTCGCGAGCTTAATATCGGGAATTACACGATAATTTGGATAATAGATGAAACATGTTGGATTAATAAAAAATTGATCCTACAACTTCATTTACTGCCAGTTCCCAAATCAAACACGTAGAGCAGACGAGGAGAACTGGCAAGAAACTCTCCATCATTCCTTTAAATCGCCAAGTATGTTCTACATGGTTGTACTGGCAAACATTACACCATGCACCACCGAATTTGTCTATATCTATTTAACAATATATATATCATGACTTCAAATAATAAAATAAAAAAACAAGACACTATAAATGGGACAGTCGTTTGATGAACACATTATATTATGTCTTTAAAGCATTGTTATATTTTCTTTGTGAAGGTCAGACAAAGGTAAGAAAAGAAAGCTACAGTTTTGTGTCTCCCTATACTTAATGTTTTCTCAAACAACTTTCAAATAACTAAACATTTGCCATGTCAATAGATCATTTATTTGCAATTTACGCAAATGAAAAAAATGTGAAAACATCTCATATACAAAACGAATTAAACTATTTAAAAACAATTAAACATCAATGTCAATCAGTGATTTCTAATGATCATCCGACGTAAAAGCAAACTTTGTACAGAAAACTGAACAGCATGTTTCATTCAATGAATTAAAATTTCTCTAATAATATTGTATTTTAAAAACGAATTGAATCATTACACTTGACCAGTCCGCCACAGCCTCAGTGAACTGAAGATCCGCGTGTTCGTCTCAAGGCATTCAATAGCAAAAGTGAAATGCAATCTATATTTATTTATTTATTTATTTAACGGAAACAAAACAGACACATCACAAAAATACAATAACAGAAAAAGATATATGACAAAAATACAGAGGCATCCTAAAACATGTTTCACAGATAAAATATGTTACATACATACAAGTACAGAAACAACAAAAACGCCACGGGAAGGAAAGCAAAAACAAAAAATCTATAAATTAAAAGTTGCTATAACAGCGATTTCAATTTTGATTCTATATTACACCTGAACGCAGCAGAGGGGCACGAAAAAATGTCTAAATCGGGAAAGTTATCATTAAACGTTCTAAACATTCATTGTAATGGCACACAAGAACCGATGTTTGTCCTTGTAGACGATATTAGAAATGTATTGTACAAACGGAGAGACATATCATGCAGTAAAATAAATATTTAAAATCGTTTCATCGTATTTGAATTAATTTACCTGACTCCATCTATACGCACTGATAAACCCAATTGTAATGGTCTTCGTCTCGTTATCTTTCAAATTGGGGCACACTTTCGCCCCACCGCAATCGGCTGTGACGACTTCATACAGATTCAATCCGCCCCCTTCAACCTTTTCAATCGTCGTATCTTGAATCAGCCCACTCGTTGTCAACGAGTAAATGTTATTCAAATAGATTGACTTCAGATTCTTCACTTTGTACTCCGACTCTTGAGTGACATTGACACTGTCACAACTCTTTGGAGCATTCGTAATGTTTTGCTTATTTAATGTGTCTCTGCTCTTTATGATCGTTGTGATCATATCTGCCGAGGCAACGGTCAAAAGTATGCAGATCAGTTTCAACGCCATGGTAACATTTCTGTAACAAAAACACAAATATTTAATATCTCCAACTAAGACATCGGTACATCAGCTTTGGACCTTGGGATGCGCGAGTACACAGCGGCTTCTTAGTCAGTACCGGTGTCCGAGAGCTGGTGCTTTTCACGCTCAGCGTATAAGCATCGCGATATAGCGAGGAAATGCCACCAGCATTATGGGTACTCTGCCACAAGAGACACCAAACTTTTTTTAATTTGGTTTTAATGCTGTGGTTTGTTTTATATATTTATTACATATTGTTTAATTTTCCGTATGACTTTTGGCTTTAGAACGTTACTAGATGATATGACCGCTTAAGACAAATGTCGTTATTATTTAAGATGTTTAAATTTAAGTGGGCAAGTTCGGCCCTGTATTGAGCCAACGTGTCACATACTGCCGCGGCTGATAACAACCTGCCGCAGCATTTGACTAGGAATCTTTCTGTTTGTCACAACGTAATCTAAACAATTAATAAAACTCTAAAGCGATCGATTACAGTTGCAGACACATTATTCTGTCAGTACGTCAATGGCTACAATAAAGGGAAGCCATAACTTATCAATGCGAAAAACATCAAACAATGTGTCCCTAATCCAAAACTTGTGTTTGAAGGAAACGGAATATCGTCTAAGTAAAGCCGTATCGAAACGTCAAAATGAATTACAACCGTTTTAGCAAACATATAAAAAATACCCCGGTTGGCTAATATTTTTGCTAGATATTTTATACAGCGTGTTTTAATAATGGTTGAATTATTTTAAATACAATAGTTTAAAACTAGTTAGCTAAGTCAAAACTTGATAATGATTCAATAATGTTTAGTTAATCGTTTTATTTTCATACAGGGATAAAATGCTGGGGTATTTATTGGATGTGAAAAAGCGGAAAATGGTGTCGTTCAGACTTTAGCGAGAAAACGACTTGTACTCGACTGGATGCCATTGTGTCTAATACTGGCTTCCACCATTGACAATTGTGAGAAGTACATAGAAGTATACAAATAAATACAAACTCTAATTGTTAATAACATTTTGATAAAAAAAACATTCCTCTTGTACTGTAGCTATGATGCTCTCGATAATTATTAAAGGTAATTTAATTTATAATTTTAACTACGATGTGTTCATAACATGATTTAATAATTGGTTATATTATGGAAATATAATTTAACAACCTGTGTTCAATAATACAAACTTAATTTTGTATAAAAGTTCTAATATTTAATTATCATTCAAAAGGAATTTTCTAGAAAACATGGTACTAAAAAAAGCACTCCAGGCGTCGTTTATAATCTGTTAAAAACTATTGTCTTTGTTCCATACCATTACATTATCTGCAAAATAATACCATACCAACTTGAAAATTTACGCCTTCACTAGTATTAACTCGGGAGGCTGGAGGTGGGTTATTGTAGTTCCCCGCGAATACTTGACTTACATATAAATGATATTATAATAAAAAATACATAAAAAATTATAAGTTTTTTACAGTCTTAACTAAAAATATAATTCCACTTGTCTTAAAGTCGATAAGCTTCACAACTTTTGTAAGTTTAATCAACCGCCAAAGTTGATAAAAACTGTAAAATATATTAAAAAGAGCGTACGTTGAAAATTCAATTCTACAATATTTTCTTTCATTTATAAATTGCTTTGACTTCAACTATTAGGGGCTACGAAAATGTCTTTAAGGATAATGTCTATAAATTACTTATGTATTCTTCGTATTATGTCAGTTTAATTATAAAAGATAAGTTAAGTCAAGTGAGAATACAACATGATCTATGAAATTAAAGAAACATTTTTCATTCCGTTGCTACTGTTCTCAATAAATCTATTATCAAACAAAAATAAAGCTTTGAGCGATAAACGCTTTAAGCTCTTCAGCGCTTTTGTTGTTATGTTAACTCTAGTACGTATCAAATGTTTACGTTTAAAGCAAAACTATGTTTTATTAGTAACATAACCTTTATACCTAACAAAACAACACAACGTGTGTTCAGTACACACGTTGTGTTGTCTGATAAGGACAGATCACTGTTTAGTAATTTGTGAAATTGTTCGGATAATTTATATTTATTGGTTTTTGTGTATTGATCTGGGCGATGCTGTTCCTTGATGGGGTTAAATGCAGAAAAAAAATTACTAATTTTTTAACACTTAATATTTTTGGGCCTTGGGGTATAAGTGTACAGGCACTTATTAAAGAATTAAGTAGGCGCCTGGTAGGCAGTACCGGTGACCCAAGAGCTCGTGCTTTTCTCGCACAGCGTATAAGCACTGGGTACACTGAGTATACCCACTCAAACTTATTGAATGTGTTTTAGTTTTGTATTAAGTTATAGTAGAAGATATATAAATTAATATATATCAGTTGGCGCCTGGTAGTCGGTACCGGTGACCCAAGTATCACGATACAGCGAAGACATGTCGACGGTTTGGTACTCTGCCACAAGGACCAAATTTTTTAAATTTCATTTAGTGTTTTAGTTTAGTTTTTGATATATATATGGTATTTATATTTAGGCATTATTAAATAATTTTATTTGTCTTTCTTCATATATTGTTAAACTTTATTCACGGAACAAATAAATAAATATTGTGGGATTATGAAAAGCGCGTTCGTCTAGATTCGCCTTCACTGACCATCGTAGAATTTTTCCGCGGAGAGTTTTTCTGTATCATCTCGATGTCCATCGTTCGACCCCTTAGCGTCTCGTGAGACATTTATTACCATGCACCACGACGTTATGGAACCAGCTGCCAGCTGCTGCACCAAGACACTAAGCCGGCTTCACACTCACGAGCTCCAAGCCACTAATATAGTGTCTTGGTGCATGGTGGGCCTCCTGCTCGTTTACCCACTCTTATATAAAAAAAAACAAAGAGATAAATGTTGACAATCGCACGCTTGAATCACTTGGCACTTTGGTATATCCGATTCTATGCGTACTTAAATTCAAATTACTTTAGAAATTCCAATATTGATAATGTTATTTACATATCGTCTTTAAATATATTTAGTCTGTGGTTGAATTAATTTTTGGCCTAGAAGCTTTATTACGTCACACCCACTCGTTTGTTTTGATTTAGTAGTTCCCGCAAATAAGCTCTGGTGAGTATTTCGGAAACCCGGTACACCTGCTTCTTTCAAAATTTAACACCTGGGTTAATAGATTACTGGAGTCCCAATGCCCTACTTTGGGGCAGAGGGCAGATATATGAGATTATCTGTGTGATGCATCACTGTAGTACGCTTAGTTAGCTAGTTAATAGGTAAATTGTTTATATTCAGTAGAAAAAATATTTTATTGAAACAAAAAATTAATTCAACACAAATATAATCTTATCTTATATGTCAATCGATTTATATAATTAATGATATATAAACATATAAGCTACGCCGTAGGCCATAGACGTTTCTTACATTGCTACAAGAAACCGTCTTTAAATATAAAATAAATAAGCAAATAAAAATAAAATTAGTTTGTTTAGTGACCTTTATTGCATTGTTTAAAAATATTTAAGTAATAGTAAACGATGTAAAATCACAAAAATATTATAAAAAGCAAAAACTATATAATAACTATATAACTATAAATTTTCAATTAACTATTTAATGGCATATTTGAAGACTACGAATAACTTAAAGAGATAATTTTGAATCGTCTTAAATGTTAGTGATTCTACGCCTGTTCGTACGCAACCAAGCTGAGAAGAAGCAGGCAAGGAACTCGGCTAGTATGTTTTTATTTTGGAAATGAGTTTTCCTTATCGTTATTACAAATGATTTATAAAAATTCACTATTTTCTATATTACTGTAAAAAAAATACGTTTCCTTTAATCGCATATTTCCGTTTAACCCTTATGGATATTATATATAATAAATTGTATAACAATTAACTTAATAACTCCTTAGTCGGATTGCAGTAATTTTAATATTTACTTTTAATGTCATAATAATCGCCCTCAATAACAAAAAGCTGTACATAGAATGTGGTCATACACAATTATGAAGCCTCATTAAATATTTGAACGTCAATGCCCCATTACATAAATTGCATTTCACGAAAGGGTAAGCTGGAGCTAATTCATTCCCAGACTTTTTCCATCATCAATATATTTATTTATACACGGCCGAGGCGTGTTTCACTTGTATCAAACGCTCATCTGTTTTTCAACAGAAAATCGTAACTAACTTTATTAGACAGAACGTTCCACTTTGTGATTTCTTTGTAATAAACAGATTAATTTAATAAAACATAGGTCTATGACATGAAGCACGCTGAACTACGCGACATCTCAAATAAAACCTATGTATTGTTTATAACCTCCATCCTCCTCCTCCAACCATCAGACAAAAGGCATACGAGCAGGCTTCAAAGGAAGAGCTTATGCCGCCCATGGTAACACCAGGAGGCTAACAAGTGATTGCCTGCCTTTAAGGTAAGTACACTTATATAATATCTTCGTTCTTATGTGTTAATAAATGTTTCTATCAACAGTATGAATTAACAAACATTTTATATTCCTTCTCAGTAAATACATAGGATTAACTTTTTTTCGTAAATAAAAAACCTTCATTGTACTTAGAACATGCTTAAGAGTAACACTTTTTCAAATATTAAAGAGGGTCGTACTTTTATACAATTGTAATTTCTGCGTAATTCTATTTTATAGTCTAGACAGGTTTAACTATAGCTCATTTTTGATGGAATGTCAGATCGATATTTAATATGGTCTTATTTGATAAAATCTGGCCTTCAACTTTATTACACTACAACATCGTATTAACATAGCCAGATTAAATCGTTTTGGTTTTCTTTTTAATTTTCAATGAGAAATCAGAAATACACTTACGACTTAATAATACTTTTGAGTTCTGAAAAGTAGTATCGAAATAAACTTATTTTTTTTAGAGATATTGTAAAAATCACTAATTATCAACTTTAGATGCTTTAGTATAAAATGTTGATTATTTTTACACTAGTTTTACTGCATTCACTTAGTTGAATGACCATTTTGAAGGAAGCTGACACTGTAAGCAAACTTTGATGTTACCAAAAAATTAGTTTTAACTATTAGTTAATTAAAATTTAATATATTAAATAAGAAAACAATAATTAAGCCAGCATGTAACCATAATTTAAAAGCCACAGTTGCACTGTTGTTGTCAAATAATAAAATGTGATATTAAATCAAATAATATTAAAAGTGTATTTTTCAAAATTTTATTATATATACTTACTTTGAACACACACAAACTCGCAAAGTTTCGCAAAACCGATCGTGTCTACTACGTCCGACAGCAACGCTGTCACCACGTCGACTGAAGTCTGAAAATTTAATGAGAACTTTCAATCGGTATGCGCTGATCGGGTCTGCCAACATAACTGGATCAACTCATACAACACCATACATTTCACCAACATAATAATAATCATTATAAATTACACAACCATTTAACCAATATAGCATGCAAACATAATGTAAATAATCTTACGCCACCGATTAAATTAATATAATTGAAAAATAATCTTTATAAATGGAATATTTGTGAGAATCTGTTTAAATTTTCATATATTAAAAGTTATTGTAATCAGACTATATATAATGTTTGAGTGCGGATCATTTTTTAAAATCCAATTATAAAATAAATCCGCCATTTTCCGGATAAGATTAATCAACCCTAAAGTATTTCTTGGAGCACGAATATAACACAATTGAAATGGATTATTGGGTTATTCGTGAACCGGTGCTACTTGTGGTTGGAGTTTGTGTGCAGTGCTGATATGTTTTAGTAGATTCGTCTCGGTGTACTGCATGTTTGCGGGTTGTTCTCACTATAACGTAAATGTATGGCCCATCCGTAGAATCCGTTTTTTTATTGTTTTATACATAGATATTTGTGATCGCTGTACTGTAGAACTGTTTTACACTTTTTTTTACAATACAAGTACACACTTGGCGATTTATCGTAGGGGTGGAGAGTTTCTTGCCCGTTCTTCCCCCGCTATACGCTCTTAGAGACACTAAATATAAAGAAAATTAAACGATTTTTTTGATATTTATATTTTAAGTTATTTTAAGTATACCTCTTTACTGTACACTTTTCACAAATGGATAATACAAATACGTCTGATTTCAATTTATTTCGTGATAACTATTTTGAAAAGGACACTTCAAATGTTTATTTAGGAAAAATAATTTATTTCGAATCGCCGTCAAATACATCTCTGCGATTCGAGTTTCCTTTAAAATCTTTGTATTGAAATAGAGTGGTTTTTGGAGGTTTTACAGGTTTCAAAAAGTATTTTTTATTCTATTTTGCGTGTAAAAAAAACTCTACGATTTCATTCTTGAAGTCGGTGGACTTAATTGACGAACGCATTTTCCAACAATAATATTGTTATCGAAATGAACAGCGCAAGTAAAATGTAATTTAATAACATTAAATTTTTACTAGAGCGTAAATTTTAGACATAGTGAAAGCTTATTACACGATCGATCGAAGTAAGGGTTGTGTGGCTCTGAATATCATTTATGTATAGGCTGTGCCGCACAGAGGTTCAAAGCAATATATACAAAGAAACGAGGCAGACATGTCTCACAGAATTAAGACAATTGTGAGACACTAGCAAAACATTGAACAGGAAACTCAGACCGATAATTTGTTGATTCGCTAATTAATTGTCAAGATATATTATCAATATTATTCTATCAATTAGTTTTATATTAGGATATAATAAAACACGTAAAATACATTTTGACAGTTTTGTATGTGTGAAATTAAAGATTTACGGACTTATTAAATCATATGTTATATATATACATTTAGTGTTAGCACCCATAACCATAAACCTTTCAACCGGGCTTGTATGATTAATATTTGAAAAAACATAAAAAATATATACTTGAATAACTTCAACGCTCTACAAACAACTTTAAATACTGGAAAACGATTTTTTTTTTAAATAAAACGTTTAACTAAAATGAAAATGGAATATTTACAAAACCTAGATATATTTAAAATATCGTATATAATGAAAAGGTTATATTTTTTAATTATACAAAAATAAACGTTTTCTTTCTTGCATATATTCCTTAAATTAGTTTAAATTTACTCCCATCAATGAATCTATGAATTCTATTATTCGGTGTGGCATTTTGAAATTGCAGGATAAATTGTAAATAAAACAAAATAGTCAGTTATTACACTTTTAAAATCTTTGTGCCATCGCTTGGATTACAGATAAAAAATGTCGGCGTCCCTTTGTATTCTCTTAAAACCTTTTCTTTTATATCCTGTGCATATTTCTTCTCTATCTGTAAACAAATCAGATTATTTGAATTGAGATGACAGTGTCTAAATAAGCACCAGCGTATGTCCCTAGAATCGGGTTTTTTTTTGAGACTCCTAACTTTTTTCCGAGTTCTTACCAAATAGTGTAAGGCCTAGTACGGTTACAATTTTCACTTGGTCATTGTCATAGGTGATTACTCTGCTTACGCTTGTCCGTAAGAATTATGTTAACAGCGTGCGTATCAAGTAACAACTTACGATATTTGTTACGAGAAATACATGTTTGTATCTGTTTAGTGGTCCTGCTTAAGAGGCCTTTGCCCAAAACAGTCCAGTTAAATCAGTCTGATCGGGATTTTACGTTTAATAGTAAACTTAAAATACATAGTAAAAGCTCGTAAACAAGCTACATTTGATACGGACAAAGGGCATTGTGTTTTAGGAAAGGTATTGACGGGTCGCGGCGTTATTATTTAGGTAATGTTAGAACATAATTTTTGTATTATATAAGAGAGATAGATATACCCAGCCGTTCCATCAGTGAATAAGCTCTTATAATTTGTGTAGCATAAGATAACAGTTAAAATCAACTTTTAATCTAGAGTAGATCTACACACTATAGTATGCAAATAAAGCCAGTTTCTGCCGCGCACCACCTCTTTGTGGAACCAACTGCCAGCGCAGGTATTGACCTTCAAAAAAAGAGAGTTCCTCTTCCTTAAAGGCCGGCAACTTACTTGCCTCCTGGCGTTGCAGGTGTCTATGGGCGGCGGTTAACACATCACTCGAAGTGACCCGCCTGCTCGTTTGCCTCCTAACATAAAAAAATGCAATGGAGTTGGTTGAAACAATGGAAACATATTAAGTAAATAGTTATGTGAAAATAATTAGCGTACTGAGCACAAAGGGGCGTAATATCGAATCGAAGGGAAGCCTATGTAAATATGGCTACAAACCAAATAACTTTATTCATATAACATTCATACACATATGAATCGAAGAAAAATATTAGAAAATAGACTCTTCAATAGGGAACTAGCATTCCAAATCAAGGATGTGGAGCGGACGAGAAGAATTGGCAAAAAAAGTCGCCGCCACTCCATTAAATCGCCAAGTATGTAAAGGAGTAAGGAGCTATTACACCATGCTCCAATGAATGCATCATTATCCCTTTATAACAAGTATCAACAGGTACTTGACAAAACATTCGTAGTATTTGCAAATAGGTAATTTGTAAAGCTTGTCTGGAGAGTGCTTTATTTATATTAAAGACTTTTTTAGTGTTCGTTTGGCTTGTGAGTGAAAGTCATTGACACTTCTAAGCTTTTTCGATATCATGTTTTGCGCTTGATATTGAGAATAATGGGATAAAATATTATGTTTTCACTTGAATAACCAATGAATAAACAGTAATTATAGTTTCAATTACACGTGCAATCTCTTGATATTGCAATTTCTAAACTCCGCGCAGTCCCAAGCTTCCAACAGTTTCCAATTCATATCGAAACTTTGGTTTGTGTACTCATTAAATTATATCTGTGAAATAGCCATTGAAAATATATACGAATCACGAAAGTGAGTTGATTTTTCATAACAGATTTTCCTTATTATAAGAAACAGAGCAAACGAGCATGACATGGCATGGCACACCATACATGTGACGAGGCCGTCCATAGACACACACGTGGCTAATAGTTGTATAGACAGTGTGCTAACATTACTGCTGTTAGCTTCATATCATGAGGATCTATTGTCTCCTGTTTGTCAGGATCTACCAGTCCTCGTGCTTAAATCGTTTGGTTATCTAATACTCCACAAGTTTGCAACAAATATACTATAATAATCAAATAATGTATCTCTTTTTGTACACAGTTTTATGATATGAATGTTTTATTAATTGTCTTACCAGAGCAATCATACAACCACCGAAGCCACCACCAGTCATCCTGGCGCCATACACTCCCGGCGATGTTCTCATAATATCAACGAGCTGATCCAACTCAGGACAGGAGACCTCCATGAGTTGGCTAAGCGAATCGTGAGATTGGTAGAATAGGGCGCCAACCTGTGATATTTAAATACTAATATAATATAGTTATATTTTAAACAGCTAATGGTTTTGCCTACTACACTTTCTTTAAATAGCAGCAGCAGTTGAAGAGCATAGTAGTATAATTTTGTGTTCCATTGGTATTTTATTATTATACCTATATATATATATTTATTTTAAAATCCCTTCTTCAAAAGCATTTATTATCCGTAATTTAATAATTTGTATTGAAACAAGCTTTTCTTTCTTGTTTTACCTAATTCAATGTGTGTTGTGTTTTTTTTTGTATTCTTCGCACCAGTCCAATTGTAATAATAATAAGTATTACTTAATATTGTGGGTTGCCTCGAAGATATTGCTTATTGGCGATAAGGCCGCCCGTTGCTCTCTATGTACTAAAATTTATAAACATTATCTACTTCTACTGTTTTAATGCAACAAAATGTATAAATAAAAATAAATATTATGTATATCAATTTTATATTTAATATTATTATATCATGTTTAATATTATATAAGACTTATATAAACAAGTAAAATAACTTATAATAAGTTTATCGTTTTAATAAGTTTATTGATATAATATGATTTTAAAATCTCTCTCTCTCTCTTAGAGGACAAAAATTACAATATACCACCAATAAACATTGTCGAAATAATATTAACCTCTTATCTTTGACCTTTATGTCTCAAAGTATTAAACAACTCGTTCACTCCAAGGGATAGACATTTCTAAACGGGAAAAAGCACCAAATCACAGATAACTTAATAAATATCATCCCGGACACATCAACCATCAATGTAAACTCGTTTCGAAATGTTAGAGAATTGCCAGAAATAAACAGATGATAATATTTTTATAAAATAGTTTTATAACCTTAATTGTGTATAAGCTTTGCCTTTCTCTCGCTTTGCCTATAAATGGGCTCCATTAAATTAGTAATTTATTCTCGGGAAAAACATAAGATATATATATATATATATGAAATTCTCGTGTCACAACATTCGTTCCCGTACTCATCCGAAACGGGTTGATCGAATCAAATGAAATTATGTGAGCATAGGTCTAACAATCGGCCAACATCTATTTTTAGAGACTTTTTATTTTGTTATTATGTCGCATTAAAAAATACATACAACCCAAAAATTTTACCTTTTTATCATCAAGGCAAAACAACGTATGCCGGATCAGCTAGTAAGAAATATATATTGAATAATATATGAAACTTTACAGCTTCAAACGCGAGTGCCCTTATGAGTTTAGAACTCTACAATAAAATACGATTTCTCATAATACTTACTTCGTATAAATCCTTCTTTGGCAAGAGTGTAGCAACTCTCTCAGTCCGTGCAATTTCATCGATGACATGTTTAGCCCTCTTCACGACATCCGGATCTGAGCTCAGAGTTTCCAAGTCTGTAACATCGGAGTGAAATTTGAACATTCTTAGTATACTACGCAAATTCATTAAATATTTCCCATAGAATCGTATCAGACATTACTTATGTTCATCAATTAGATGTGAAGTATCTAACATACACATTTCTTATAGCTAACTATGACTTTCAAAGTTGACACGACGTACCTTTGCTAATTAAAATTGGTTCCAAGTGTACTCGGAATAAAGGCCAGGATTTAAGGATCGAACAAGGTAAGGTTAGCCTGAAATAATTTGTTTGTAAGATGTATAAGAATTTGTAACCCAAAAAAGAACTTACTTTTTTGCTTATATCTTTAATATTTAATTTAGAGTTAAAAGTTTAAAAAAAGTTATTAGTACGCAAAACAATTTGATACGAATTATGACTTTACAACTTTTTTTTTAAAAATGCAATAAATGAATGCATAGCTTCTGTGATATTGCGAAAAAAGTGTTGTCTCCCCTTTTTCCAAGATGGCTGCCGGGGGACATTAGAGGCGACCACAAATACTTGAGGTTAAGCTTCTATTCACCCCCCCCCCCCCCACATGTCCCAAAAATCAAAAGGCGTCCTTGGAAAAAATGCAAAGCAAATGTAAGATTTCAATAGACAAATAGTACTAGCAGAATATAGGTGATACCTAATTATAATAAACAAATACTAATTACATTTAGACTAGCGGTAAAAAGCGTTTGTTTTTACACGTTACGTATATTATTGGAATTTATTAGTTAGTAATAAAATAATAACTATAAAATTGTTATGATAATAGAATCTATAAAACGTTTTATTGAACAGTTTAGAATTATCATTTGGGTGCTGAAATAATTTTGCAAATATATTTTATTGTCTTTGAATGATTCATAGCCACAGACTCACGTCAGGGCCGTTTATTAGAAACTTCTCATTGCCACTAAATTATCTAACAAAGCTAGTGCCTTGTAACACGCCAAGGATAGTATTAACAGCCACGTAAATATCAGTAATATCGAAACAAGTAGACGCAATTCATTATAATAATAACAATTAATAAAAGTTAGTGAATAATATAATTGATGTGATTAAAAGATTATAGTTAAATATGAGTTTGTTGTGGGGTATCTTCTCAGACCGGTTCATTTTGGAACCCGCGTAGGTATGAGACGTACACAAGTGTTCGCTGATACGATTTTAGATTGAAAAGATATAAATAAAAAGTGTTGTTCTATTTGTATTTTTTTCTATTTTGAAGGTAGTGCAGAAGTACCTTGTATATCTTCAATACGTGCTTCCCTGAGTGATGGAACTTTAAGTATTCTCGCTGCTTCCTGGCACTGGGATCTTCGCAGCGGGTATTCGCTTCCAGTCAATTGATGTTTAATATTTGAGTTCACAACTAGGATCGCTGCATTGTCTATTTGTAAGGGTATCTGCTTGGCTTCTAAAGATCTATAAAACAACGTTATATTCTGTTACTATTTTGAAGAAATATAGAGTATATCAAAGAAACAATAACAACACACTAAAGAACAAGTGAAACTAAGATGGCCAAAATAATCGATGTCTATCTTTATATATATATAAATCTCTTGTCACGATGTTTGTCCCCGATGGATTCCTAAACTACATAACCGATTTTAAATAAATTGGCACACCGTGAGCAGTCTGGTGCAACTTGAGATAGGATTAGCTTAGATCTTTAATTATAGTCGCAATTTTATTTTATTGCAATTTATTTGTCTATATAATTAATTGACAGTCACAATTATCTGTCAACTCCAAAAGATTCTAACAGATGTCGATATTTTTCGACTGGATTGAGTGAGTAATCAATAGATGGCACTGCTATGGTAAACCGACAAACGTGTCATATAAGCTACAATTCAATAGCATGACTACCACGTGTTATTGAGGTATATAAGTAATTTGTATGGCAAAGTAACGTTTGCCGGTTCAGCTAGTCTTATACATAAAATTCTCGTGTCAGAATGTTCGTTCCCGAACCGAACTTCTCCGAAACGGCTTGACCGACGCTCACGAAATTTTACGAGCATAGGTCTGAGAATCGGCCAACATGTATTTTTAACACCCCTTAGTGAAAAGGCTGTTCAGTCATCACATTTTTTGTCTACACTAGAAATTACTTAGAAATTTGGACATGACCTATTCGATAAAAGATCAATTAAATAAACACAAAATATTCTTAATATTAGCCTAACTAAAATAATTAACTTAAAATAAAACAAAACACAAAACTAAAACAAATTTAAAAAGTCCCTGTGGCAGAGTACCCACAATGCTGGCGGCATTTCCTCGCTCTATCGCGATGCTTACACGCTGAGCAAGGAAAGCACCAGCTTTTGGATCACCGGTACTGACTACCAGGCGCCTACTTAATTCTTTAATAAGCGCCTGTATTCTATGTATTGAGACAATTTACAGCGATTTGAAAGGTCGAACAATTGAAAGTTCCAAAAACAAACGACAATCTACATTTGTATGTTTATTCGTATGTTGTTCCTAATCCGCTTAAGTATATATTAGAACAAGATCTTAATGCGAAACATATATGTTCAAGAGGATTGAATTTTGATGCTTTTCAGAAATATTAAGATCGTTTCAGAAATCATCGTTAAACTAAAAAGATATTTTAAGAAAACAATTGATAATTTGATAATGTTTGTTATTCGTATGACTATGACAAGACAGATAATAATTATAAAGAACATTCTATTAGAATGCATAGAAATAGTTTTCTATCAAGAGTGGAGTTTTTATTGAAATAAGTTCACCGTTGAATGAAAGTTATAGCCGATTCCCGGAATTCGTAACTTTTGGTTCAATAAATTTTCGATACTCCGTAGTAATACATACATAAATTGTTATATAGTGTTTTGTGTATGCCAACATATAGTATATATTTTTTTATTATCTACTCAAAAGTAAGCGTAAGCTAATTCCGTGAATACATTATATAAATGTATAAACTAACATATTAGAAAATAACACACACAAATTTACATCACAGCCAACAAATAATTTCATTATAAAATGACCTTCCGGGGATCGAACCCTGGATCCTCTGGTGGGCATACCGGCTTAGTAACCATAATATTAAATTACGTCAGTGTTGTGGGCTTTTTTATTGACACTTGCGAGATATTTTTCTTAAATAACACACATAGAAAGCTTTGTAACAAAATCTTTACATACCTACAGTCGATCAATAGTGCGTGATCCTTTTTAGCCATAGTTACAATATACTGGTCCATAATTCCACAGGGCATGCCGGGAAACTCGTGTTCGGCCTTCTGACATAGTTGAGCTTTCTCTACAAGCCTGTACAAAACTTTAGTAGGCATGAAGATACAAGCCATGCTGGCATTCTGGATCGATCTTGTTTTCAATCGCTCAAAACAAAATATGGTATAGAATAAATTTAAAAACTCCAATATTTACAGAGTAGGTTAAGGTGTAGGATACAGAAATATATCATAATATATGTCTTGTAATTCATTTATTTATTAACAAGGTTTATCTCTAATAACATTACTACACCTATGCGATAGTCACTTAAGTACTGATTGAAACATTTAAAAATACTTGATCAATTGCTTGCTGAATTTGGTAATGTGAATTCGCTAAACGAGTAAACAAAGACATCGTTCAGCATGCGAAACAAACTAGTCACCGAAGCATTGTTCAACAGGTTTGTTATGCAACAGTGGTAACAACGTGTAAGAAAACTGTGAATATATTGTAAAGATCAAATAGTAGAATATGACGTAACCAAAAGCTTAATAATGTAAAGAAAGAAAATAAACTTTCGAATCGTGAGCTTTTAGCACACTCGTGCATGCTTTTCAAATGAATAAACATGAAAAGAAAATTCTCCAACGCGTATAACTGCACTCCGAGTTTTATACCATTATTGTTAAAATATATAGAACAGTCCATTATGTGACAAAGTGACGCTTTGACGTCTAAGTTTAGTTAGCTCAAAGCGTCACCCGCGTTTTCCCGCCAATTCCGCGAATCAACAAGATAACGATGTTAATTAATGATTTAATATTACAGTATATTGTATATACGTATCTCCTATTAATTATTTCCTAGTCGACATATTATAATATGCTATAAGAATTAAGAACTTTCCTAATATATGTTTCAATGGACACAATTATTATCAATTAAGTATTGTTTAATTTGTGTACCATGTCATATAGTTTATTTAGACTCGAAAGTATGTTATAATGTTCAGAACACGCCACATTATAATGAAATTATGTATAATTGTTTTGTTAAAGATTTTCAGGAGTCCCTCCAACATTACTGAAGTGGTAAAAAAATGGACGTAAAACCAAGCGATACTGTCGTTTAATAAAATGTCTATGGAACGTACATGTTATGTATATGCTGTGGGTGTTAAAAAGGGGTAGATATGTGACTAATAAACAGTTAAATAAGCAAAATTTTAAGTACTGAAATCGACCCAAAACAAAACATGGGAGATCGCTATGAACTTTATAAAGCACTACAAAACTTTGTTATTGCATGTCATCGCTGAGCTGAGCTCATATCTAGTATCACGGACTTATTAAACTTTGAAATCCAACACAAATATCCCCTTTAATTGAGAGCTTGGCTAAATAAGGCGAAACTTGTGAGTGACATACTGTACTTGTGAATGTGGTGTGTTCGGTTAGCTTTGTGACATTAATTATGTCAGTCTAATAGGCGCCATTAAGCTGACATCAAACACTTACCGTTTATGGTTGTTATGTTTCGTTGTGTAACATATATTAAGTGGTTTTTTTTTATTTATATTGATATTGATAAAAGTTTATCGAACACAAAAACAAAATTCTTATAACGAGGGTGCCCAAAATAAACTGGCCTGAGATGACGCCCGCTACAAACTCAGCTAGCCTATCAATTGTAACTAAGACCATTAAACTTAAAGCTTTAACGTACCCTACGCGTTGTCCAGTCAATGACTCGAGAAAAGTGAAAAAGGCCACTTCAAGGGAGGCACTGCTCGACACTCCAGCACCCATTGGCACATCGGAAACAATAACCGCATCAAATCCTCGAACTGCAACTGAAATAAAATCTATTTATTTACACTTACACTGCACTTAAACAGTAGAAGTAGATAATGTTAGTACATATAAGATCAACGGGCGGCTTTTTCGCTAATAAGCTCTTTTAGGCATATAAAATCATAATTTATAGAGAAATCCTTGGGTAAAGACGTACTTGGTATTAGGTAGTTCATAATCGATACGCGAATGTAATCTTTCATATTTATTTATAAAAGCTTTCTATTTAAGTTGCGACCTTAAGAACATTTCAAAATAAGCTCTAAAATTATAAAATATTTAAAGTAAATTTACTTCGTCAATCCATAGATTTTCATTTAGGCACGTTTTCCCCGTGAGCTCGTGTTTAAGGAAAAAGGTAAAAATTAGTTTCTAAATTCTGAATCAAATTGGTATTCCGAGTATTCCGTCAGCCACGATAGAGCGTGGCTGCTCAAATAAACAATCACCAATTCCAACTACGGCGTGTCGGTTATATTTCTACAACCTCTTCAAAGGCTTTTTATTTAATTGTACCATTCATACTCAAATCTTAAAAGCTCTACGCCCGTTCGTACTGAGTAGAAGCAGGCAAGAAACTTCTAAAAGCCGAAAGAAAATTAATTTCCATATCAGTTCATTAATTGTTATGTGATAACGTACAAATACCTTTGTTCGGAGACCATCAAGTCTCATTCCTCTTTTTGACATATCCCGTGATCAGGTTTAGGCTCTAATTTTGCTCCATTACATATATTGGAACATTATAAGTACAAAATGAAAGTCGATTTTAATTAAATAACTGGGAATAAACCGCCATTAAGGGTGGTAATTAGTCATCAAACCAATGTAATACAACCTAACACCACCAACCAAACTAACACACAGTAAAAAGAGGGTACCTCCCGAAGAGATCATATATCTGGAAGCTATGGTACGTTGCAGCCGCAGGTGACCATGGGCGACGGATAGTTTACAAAGTCTTGCTTGCCTTCAGTATAACAAACTGAAGAGAACGTTATTACCTGGGAAATTTGCGACCACGCCTTTCACGTAATTAGCCCAGGCAGGTTCCCCTGGTTTAAGGACACCGGCTGACGGAGCCACGAAGCTTGCCTTCCTCTCCTCGCCATTAGTAAGAAAGGAGTGGAGCCTACATTCTTCTAAGTTGTTGTACGCCCCCACAACAACTGTGGCAAATGGTAGTGCCTTAAAAGTGTTTGTTTTTTTAATATATAAGACATTATTATTACCCTTGAAAATTGATAGAATGTTCACAAAAAGATTTAGGAAGCTTTTCTCATTCTATGACAGGCCTTGCCATAAGCTCGTCGCGGCAGTTTAAACTACTATTCAATACAAATATCAACATATCGTAGAATTTTATATATATACATATATATCACTCTCATAGAATAGTTGAGTATAAAGCACAGATTATTAGTCGGTAAACCGTTTGTTTTTTAGATACAACTTTGCATTGCAATTTCGATTATATTGTCAAAGCTCGAGGGATAAAGGGTCACACAATCGGTACAATGACCCGGTTGCTCAGACTGAATACAGAGTAGTTTCAATAGTTTCCATACAGTTTGAAATGACGAATATAATTTTACGAATAATTCATGTTTTGAAGACCTGAAGTTTGATCGAATACAAACAATAGCTTTAACAATTATCATGAAAAGTATAAGATAACTCGCTTCTCACAGTTCAAATGAAAGTTTTTGCAAAGCTCAAGTCGAAGCAGCTTTCTGGGCACTTAACTTTCACGATACAGATCAAAAGGTGACTCAATAAAGTTGTAGAATTCGTTTCGCCATTAACAGCCAGTCACCGCGCCAATTTATTTAAGCGTTTTCTGATCGTCTACTGTTTTACCATCTACGCCCTTTTTAAATTTCCAATATTGGTTCTATGAGAGACGAACGTGTTTAATTCCATTATCAACCAATCTAGTATAATTACGTTTAGCCATCAATATTAATCAAATAATTTGTGATTGTTTACTGCCATGTGATTGGATTTGGCGTTCACCAAATCAATTTATGCTTCACTACTTTTAT
Source organism: Leptophobia aripa (assembly GCA_951799465.1). Classification (NCBI taxonomy): domain Eukaryota; kingdom Metazoa; phylum Arthropoda; class Insecta; order Lepidoptera; family Pieridae; genus Leptophobia; species Leptophobia aripa. The sequence goes on from OX637277.1 coordinate 779,034, forward strand.
TTGTATGTTTACCATATTTTATTAAATCGTTACGCGGCAAAATTAGAAAAAAAAACAACGCTCACATTACAATGAAATGTCTATAACAGAAGTATTTTTTTCACTATTTACAAGTGTAAGGTAGCTCGAGCTATCGAGCAACATTTAATCGATGTTCACTGACCATTCTGTGAACCATAACAATTATAATTAATAATAAAATAACTAATTAAAAAACACTAAAATAAATATAACAAGCTTGTGTGGCTGCGCGTTGGAGGATTGCCGTGCTCACTACCACATCTAGGGGACATAGGATCATAAGTCAAGTCAAGTCAGTTGGTACATGTGGCAGAGTATCCATAATACTGTCGAAATCCCGCTGTATTTATTATTAATATCGGCATACATTTTAACATGTATTATTAACTAAATTAGACTAACTTACTACAGGTAAAACGAATCCGTCACAGTAATCAACATGCTCGCCGATGAGGTTAACTCGACCGGGCGCGCTGGCAGCCGCAGAAGCCTTCCGCCCAAATAATTCACTGAACTTGCTCTTCGCCTGATCAAATAATACGTCTTCACCCTTTGCCGTAACTTCGGACATCTGAATGTAAAACTTATTAGTTTAATGAAAAAGCATTTATATAATTAAACGCTGCAAACGGTTACAAATAATTTTAAAAAAAATTGGTTTGTCAAAACAACTATCTGTAACGAGATGATTGTTGTTAAAGAATTTTGACCTTTTTTCAGTGAATTCAAACATGAAAATAAAATGTATTTATAAATCAAATTTAGTTCATTCGAACTGATAATGTTGACTTTATTTGACTGATAACATTGACCTCTAACGACGAGTTAAGTTCAGCGGTGATTGTTGTTATATTTAAATAAATAAAAACTTGTGCCAATACTTTCCTACCATCCTGAACGCACACGCGTCATTTATTGCCATAGAGGTTAAATAATAATAGAATATATTCTCGTTAATTTATTGGTCATTAAATACATGTATACAAGTGTAGTTTGATTTAAGACATAATATTATACAAACTTTAAATAATTTGAGTTAAGTTGTTATATAATACTCTTGACAAATTTTTAATACTAAACGACATCGACTGTTCTGTTTATCAATTATTCCATTTGTTACGGACAACGTGCGTGGTCTTTTAGAAAATATATAGTCGAAGCTTGTAACCAGATAAATTTCGCGGCATCATTAGATATACAGCATTAGTTTTACGTATTGTATAACATAGATTTACGCAGCCGCTGCAAGCTTGTGTAATTTGTGTAGCACGCTAACGTGTAATAAATAAGAAAGGAACGTATTAACCTCTGCTTCGACTTTCATTCAACCCTTACACCAATATTAAAATACCTACGTAGTCCAACGCGTAGTATCATACTACTGCTGTGAAGTGTTACTTGTTGTGCACCATATTTGTCTAAGGCTATTCGTTCAATTTATAAAGAAGTATATAGAAGAAATTTTTGAAATCTCGATGTTAATTTAAAAATTCTACAATGCCTTAATTACGAGAAATAAGTATAAACTTGGTGTTCCATTAAGTTGGTAATTCGTTTGAAGGGCATTGTGCACGCCTCTAAAATTCCAAACTTCAAACTTGAGTTAGGCAGTAAACAAATGTAAAAAAGTAGTTAAACAGAACCTTCAGACAAACCGTTAAATAAAATATAAGACTATTTTGATGATATAAAAGTTTAGAATTGAATTAAATCCAGCCAGGCCTTTTTTCAAAACATTGTTATTGGATTAATACCAAAAAACAACTAAGACTATCTTGCCGGCTTCAAGAATAAAAAGCAAGATTTAAGATCATTTTTCTTTTTTTCAAAATTTATTTTCAAAATCCACAAAATAACACATATTCTTTAAGCTGTGCAACAGTTTGCTTACGTCAAAATGGTTCTTTTTAAAATGGTCCTATACTCATAAAGTGACAAGCGTTTAAAACATTAATGGTATTTAATATTTACCTAATTAAAATAGTCGTTACAGAACTTCCCCAAATAATTAAAAATATATGTATACGTTATCACATTAATCAACTTGTGTAAATATTGTATTAAAAATTCATTAAAATCTACTCACAATGTATGCTAAATAAAACCGTACAATGCGACAACCAACCACACTATAATGTTATCAAAGGAGTTACATTCATTATGTCATTAGGTTAAATTTACAATGGCAGTTTATCTTACACTCGACGTAATTGATAAATAACACCTTGCGTAATATAAAAATCCAATCTCATTGTAACAATATGTGTCTATTAAATTATTTTTAATCATATTTAGAAAAACTTGAATACGGAAATAACGTATTAAGTAAGGTAAGGTTTTTCGTGATAGCAAAGTGAAAGATTGCAAGGTTAGATCTTTTGTTTCTTGATGTGTGGAATTTTCGATTTAAAAAGAAGGTTGTTGTTGCAATTGTAATATTTGAATATCTATGGGCAAATCCTAACACATGCCAGAGACAAAACAAAGGAGCGCACTTCTTTCTTAACGGCCAGTGACGCGCTTCACGAGACTGGGTATCTATGGTCTATGTATTTGTCTTTCTCGGCAGTCCACTAACTCGTCTATAATCCACAGATTATACACAAAATAAACGATACTTTTGCAACTAAGCAAAAATAATTTGAGAAAAGTTCAGCTTTCATTAGACGATATTTTATTATTAGTCTTTACCTCCCAGAAGTTTTAAGCAAAGAATGGATATTAAAGTTGTTATAAGTACTGTTAGTAGTTATTATAACATTACATATTCAAATTTATTTTACAATTGCTGCAAAGCGATGCAAAAACGTTGAGTTATGTTAATAATATAAGGAATTCGCGTTCAGGAATGTTATTTTATTACCTATGAAATGTTTTCTGCAACGACAAACTATTGAAATATCAATTTAAGGAAAGGTGAAGAATGTGTATAATACAATGAAGAAAAAATACTTAATATATATATTAAATACTATATTTAAATACTCCATAAATGCTCCACCTCCGGAAGTGTCGAATGTGTAAAGGTCCTGATGAGACTTCATTAGTTTCCAACATCTGTTCAGTTGTATTAAAGTATAATATTGATAAACACATAGTACAGGACTATAATAATGTCAACTTCGTTTGCTGCAGAACACTCGACTAACAGTACATATTTCACCAGTCAAAATAGACATTAGAAACGCGAGTCCCCTTAACATTTTAACTTGATCTGCTACTTCTTCCTAAATGTAGCTTGGTTTGTATTTATGGTCTATAGCATCATAAATTTTTCATTTAGAACCAGTACTTAAATTTATCACGTTTAAGGCAATTGAATTACGTTACTAAATCAATCATCACTGGACAGTTATTAGCTTTACAAATTGTTTAATGGTTACTTCGTGAAATTTTCCTTTGTAAAACAGCTTAAATTTAAAGTTTTAAAGATTTAATTATGTAATAATATCTGTAATACCTGTTTTGCATATAGAGTTTACAATTCCAGTTTCATGTACCCAGCCGTAAATTACAAACTCAAATTTATTTGATTATAATTGAGCTAATATGTAAGGTAAGCATTCAGCTCTGTAACAAAATAATTTCTTAGCTAATGCCTCTTTCCCTATAAATGAATTACGAGAGTGCTTAAATTTCCTTAATCCGGCATTATTCCGAAGACAAACGTACACTTACTTCCCTTGTCATATTTCAAGTAAAAACATAATAATTAAAGACATTTGTACTAACTCATACTTATTTTACGAGAACCGTTATTAAACGTCAACTATAAACTACTTAAAAAGATTTTAATTGTCCAAAAGTAAATATTTTCCTCCATAATATATAATAGTATAAAATAATAAGCCATATATGTGACTACATCCTTAGCAAAAATTAAATTTATCGACCGGTCAGACTGATTGTTTATTACCACTTGTATCACTGATAATTCTTATCATATAATATACGCAGTTTATAGAGCTAGTTAACTGTAATGAGATGCTGTAAAGATACGTTTTATCTTATTATATATAAAATTTTGCGACATTACGTAATCGTAAAGGAAGTATATTATCGTATATTACTTCAGGAAAATTTTAAAAGAATGAGAAATTGACGTCAATGACCTCTGAGATATGATCGGTATGGAAGTACAGGAGCCCAAATATGAAAATAAACAGGCTTCTTCTTCTTTAAACATTTTTATTAATTTTCTTACAATATAAATTGTTGGATATAAATCCTACGAAACATACCTACTACCTAGCGCTGTAAAAAAATACGTATATTTTTACAACGATTTTCAAAATGACGGAAACCGCAGGCCGCAGTCTGTATTATTAACTGATATTTACTATATCGACTGTATCAAAATACTGTATAGTCAACTGTCAGGTGTTGAATAGACCATAATCGAATCGAGAGTCAAAAGCGACGTCTGAAATGGAACTATACTTTGTAAATAAAGGAAGTATTAATAATACCTATTTGTAAATAAATCAAGCATAATATTTCTCTGACTGTCAAAATTATTACAAATCACAAAAATATACATTAATGTATGGTTTAAAATGTGGTGATCGTAATTTGTAATAACAGAAGTTACCTATCTACCCATCTACTACGATGTCTTTTAAAACCAAAGATGTTGTCCTATCGGCGGACCGTCCGAAATCCTTATTATTACAAAAACACGCAGACTACCTCGCTAGTTATGGATTAAATAAAGATGATTTCGAATATTGCATGACCGAATATCTTCGAATGTCTGGTATCTACTGGAGCCTTACTGCTATGGAGTTAATGGACCAATCATCCAGGTACTTACTATTTTACTTCCACCTATATTTGCAATATATACAACCATAAATGTTTAGTCACAGTGTTAACTGATTAGTATCTTAATTAAATTTTGTAACTTAAAAACAGTAAATTTCTAACTTTTACAAAAATTGTTTCAAGGATGCCAAAGGATGACATAATAGAGTTTATCACATCATGTCAAAGTAGTGAAAGCGGTGGTATTTCAGCTAGCAATGGTCACGATCCTCATATGCTTTACACTCTAAGTGCTGTTCAGGTAATTGAAATTCTTTAGTTTTACCAACTTGATTACAATGTTTTTGAATTTAGTTTTTATAATAAGAGATTATTATGCAATTTTTTACTTTTTATTATAAACTATTGTAGGAATACCTTTATCTTACATTAGCTTATTTGATTACATATTGTTATAAATTATCAATACATTTTAATAATAGAACCACATTAGCATTTCCATTGTGTGCATTGTCTAACATTAGTTGCAGCTTAGGATAAGATTCAGACATAAGTCTTTGACTTAACTAGGACTCCATTTTTATATATTTGCTTGGACATACACAAGGCTTACTTAGTACAAAATTACATTACCCTAGAAACCATTACCTTAGAAAGTATGTAATGTATTCAATGTGTTACAGGTTCTTGCAATGTATGACAGATTAGATGCAATAAATATAGATGGGGTTGTCAAATTTGTGTCATCATTGCAGCAAGAAGATGGTAGCTTTTTTGGTAGGTAAAACCAATGTTTTGGCTTATATTGAAAAACTAGATTGTTAAAATAGCTAAGATTTCACTGGTATTGTATAATTTTCAGGGGACAAATGGGGGGAAGTGGATACAAGATTTTCATTCTGTGCTGTGATGACACTATCTTTGCTTCATAGACTTGATGCTATAAATGTTAATAGGGCAGTGGATTTTGTCCTCAGCTGTATGAACTTTGATGGTGGATTTGGTTCAAAACCAGGATCAGAGAGTCATGCTGGTTTGTATATAATATTTAAAAGAGTTTAATATGTCCACCGCTGAGCATTTTGTGAGATATTTTTTACTAAGATATAATACCAAGGTATTTTAAGGTCTCATCTACTGCTGTGTTGGTACATTATCAATATGCAAGCGCATGGATGCACTAAAAGTTGATGAATTAGCCTGGTGGCTATGTGAACGACAACTGCCTAGTGGTGGGCTCAATGGACGGCCAGAAAAATTACCAGATTTATGTTACTCTTGGTAAGTATTAAAAAATATATATTTATCCACCACAGTTGTGTAAACAACAGTAATAATTTGTATATTGCAGGTGGGTGATGGCTTCACTATCAATGTTGAATAGGATTCACTGGGTTGATAAAAATAACTTAGAACAATACATTTTGGCCTGCCAAGACTTAGAGACTGGGGGCTTTAGTGATAGGCCTGGAGACGTAACAGACCCTTTTCACACTTTATTTGGGTTGGCAGGTCTATCATTACTAGGAAATTCAAGTATCAAACACGTTAATCCCACATATTGTATGCCGCAAGAAACCATAGACCGTTTAAAACTGGAACCACAGATATTACTTATATAGGTTTAAAATTGTTATATATATAGGCTTGAAATGTGAAGTGGATGCACCTAATATCTCCTTGTTTATTTTCCAATGCAATGAATTTAACATTATTTGCAGATCCGTTTTCTAATGTAATATTATGAAGGAACTTTGTACTAGCATAACATAGTTTGCAAAGTATAATTAAATATTTATTATACATATTCAAATTATTTTATTTTACAACTAAATTATTTGATCGAAAAGAATAGCGAAATCTTTCAAGAGGTTTTGCTGCTGCAACTTAGAATTTAATCATTAATATCTGTTAACATGTCAATTGTCAAGTATTGTGCGTAAGGCGCATACATTTTTGTGTTCTTTGATGAAATAGCGATCTATTTTGACTTCTTTTAAAATGTAAACATAACCTTAAAAGTGCAAAAACGAATTATATAAATCCTGAAAATTAAAGATATTTTTACTGCGAGATCAATGAAGCCTTTAAGAAACTATGTCCCTCATTCATATTTTTCAATATTTTCTTATAAGTCTGTGTGTGTATACATTTACCGTGTTTATTCATATCGTATACTACACAAACAAGTTTTACACAACACAAAACTTCGACTCTATGAGTTATGATTATATTATTGGTAAGTAACTTTCAAATGACTAAAATTATACAGCTTGGACCAATTCGTAAAATATTTATTATTCATTCAGTGGGTTCCGGTACGGCTGGCTCGTTGATAGCTTCCAGAATTGCAACAGAAACAAATTATACATTTCTTCTGATCGAGGCCGGAGGTGGAAGTAATCCACTCTTCGAGATTCCAATACTAGGTCCCATGTTGCATGGATCTGTTTATGACTGGCAGTATGAAACTGTTACACAAAAGAATGCTTGCCTTGCTATGAATGAAAATGTAAGTATTTACTACAAAGACACCTAAAAATATATATAAATAGCATATTTTGTATATAGTTATATATCTATACATTATCTAGCATCTGTTTTTTCTATATTTAAAATTAAAAAATTGTAGTCACTTTATGTATTATGTTGTAGAAATGTAAAATGACCCAAGGCAAAATTTTTGGTGGCTCATCAAAACTCAATAACATGATACATGTAAGAGGAAACATTTCACATTACGTCAACTGGTTTCATGGTAAATATACTGCAGATTATATAAAACAACAGTTTGAGTATATTGAAAAAAACATAATATATGTGAAGCCCATAACATTTAGTAGTGAATTGACTGATAACATCCTACTTGCTGCGCAGGAACTTGGCTATAACTCTCTAGGCAATGATTATAAACTTGGTTTTGATAAACCAATGGTTTCGCAAGTAAACGGAAAGCGTTGGGCGACTTCTGATAATTTACAAAACAAACATGTGCTACTCAACACATTTGTAGAAAAACTATTATTCAAAAATAAGAAGTGTCATGGTGTGCAACTAGCTAATAAACAAAGATTATATGCTAAAAAAAGTGTAATAATATCTGCGGGCACATTTAACAGTCCGAAAATTTTGCAATTATCTGGCATTGGCCCAGCTAAGTTATTAAAGTCATTGAATATACCTCTGAAACAAGATTTGCCAGTGGGTAAAAACCTACAAGACCATATAGGGACTGGTTTAGATTTAGTACTTTTTAATAAATCACTATCAGTCAATGCATTTACTTGCTTTAATCCATTACACATGTATCAATACTTTGTCCGAGGCCAAGGTCCATTGACAACTCCTGGCTGCGAGGTTGTTGGCTTTTTATCAACAAAAAAAAATACCGAACCCGACATACAGTTCATGGTATTGCCAGTTGGCATAAGCTCGGACAGGGGTGGTCATTTACGCAAAATTCTCAGAATAAGAGATTATGTATGGAATAATTATTTTGCCAAAGTGTTCGACAAACATGCATCTACAATACTAGCTTTAATCTTGCACACAAAGAGTAAAGGTGAAGTTTTTATTCAGAGTAATAATCCTGAAATCCCACCGCTGATTGATCCAAAATATTTCCAAAATACAGATGATGTTAAGACTTTAATAAGTGCTATTAAGCTTATAAAGACATTTGTATCGACTGATAAAATGAAATCTATTGGTGCAATTTTAAATGAGACTCCTTTCCCGGGATGCGAAAGTCATTCATTCTTCTCAGATTCATATTTAGAATGTTATATGAGACATTTGACTTTATCATCTTTTCACCCAGTAGGCACTTGTACTATGGGGTTGCCAGGTTTTAATGCAGTAGTAGATACAGCATTTAAAGTTATTGGTTTAGATAATCTGTATGTGGTTGATGCATCAGTGCTGCCAACATTACCAAGTAGCAATATTAATGCAGCAGTTGCAATGGTGGCTAACATTTTCTTTGAAAATAATATAAAATCTAATCCACAATTGAATCGATGTTTTCGAAAATGTTTATCGGATATTGTTAGAGATACTTGTCCCCTAGACAAAAACACTTTATGACAGAATCCTTTGCAACACTGAAGAGATTATAAATGTTATATTAATTTAAGCTTTCAATATACACAGCCATATTTATAAGTATTATATCTATAAGTAGTTAATAAGTGGCGTTCCACTAGTCAAGTATTACCTACTTTACAAGTTTATAAAAGAATTTATCATTCCAAAGGATTTAATCAGGAGAAGACTTGTTAAAGTATGAGATTAAATTGTAATTACTGTATTCTATTTTAATAAAACAATTTCCTTTTAATAATAATGTTTTATTATCATAAAATCCTAATACTACCGAAATATTACACTTAATATTTTAATCTACGCAATTACACCGTATTCGATGTAATTTTTACGTTTTGCATGGTCATGTATAAAATGTTATAATACTTTTGTAATTATTACTATATATAAATAATCTTAAGTTCCAGATCCATAATAAAGAAATAAAACATTCAGCCTAGTGTTTCTATTTGATACAATATACCTAATTTGCGACAATTGGGGTGTAGATACAAAGATTTATTGCTTCTAATACTACTGGCCTGCAGCGCTCGTTTTTATTTAATACAGGCTTAAACCAATGGCCAAAGGGACCAAGGGTCAAATCCTCAAATAACAAATGACTAGATAATAATAACAAATTTACACATATAAGAATTTGAAACCTAAATAAAAGCCTACTAGTGCTAGAGGCTAGCCATTGATCACATAAATAATTCATTTACATATGAAACTGTAACTGAATTCAATTATGTGTGACATACCGACAGATTATATTTATATTGCCTTATAGCGACATCTATGATCTGCAGATACACTCTGTATTCTGTAGAATAACTAATAATCCCTTACAATTTCTGGGTTCGTCTATTTATTTTACTAAGCTATTCGCTAATCTTGTGCATTTACATATAAAATTACATAGGTTCTAGGGATAACATTCATTTTAACACATCAATACTTTTACCAAAAAACCTACATAAAATAGATACAGTTCTATAGAAAATAACCTTATTCAAGACTGTAAAAAACATGTGCCTTATAAACATCGATTGATACTTGCAATAACCACAACAACCATTTTGTGCTGAGCAAAAGTCTACTTACTAAGTTCCTTTTGGACGGAATTTCTGATAATAGCTTAGAAATTAAAATTAGATTTCTATACTAAATTGAGCTGGAGTGTTGGTTTACTGAGTTGGACAACATTATTAACGCTACCAAAGAACTTAATAACGTAAAACTAATATTTATAAATTTTTAAATGCTCCTACGATTTAATCTATTAATTTAATACCTATGTCAAAAAATACCACCACAAATAAGACCTAACCTTAAATACCTACTTTAGCAACGACTAAATGGATACGCGCGAATGTCATAAATTTTTTGACAGCTAGACCTATCAAAAACCGCAAGGAACAACATTTTAAATTTTTTTTACAATCTCTAAAATAACGTATTGAAGAGTTTTTATTATTGACTAACAATATAATACTGGACGGTAAAGATATGATGTCCACATTAATCCTACGATAAACTATATTATAAAGAAATTAAATATTCTTTGAGCTTATTAACATTGTCGTTCAATTTGATTGTAAATAATTTAAATACTGATGTCCTTCCATTTCTGAGCTTACTTTGAGCAGAATTAAAATTAAAGGCGCTTTGAGGCACTTATTGCGAAACTTATGGCTAATACTTTTATGATGACTAGATTTTAACAATTTTACGTTGCGTAAAATGTTACCAAATGACGATTAATTCAATAATCGTACAAATAACCACATCCAATATTTTGTTATTATTTACTTATATAACAAATTACCGTAATTAAGAAACACGAAAAGTGTTAACTGCGAATATTTACAATTGCTACAATTGGACAAATTAAAGGAGAATTCTTTTTAACTGTAGACAGGATTACACAAACTACAGTCTGGTTACGGTGTCAGTGTACTATAGCTTCAATCGGTTCCGGTTCCAAGAAAAGATTTACATAACGTATTAATCTTATGGAGAATGCTATTGGAACGGAACATTGGAAATTGGAATGGGCGTTACACGTAGCCCTGGTAGTTCATATTATGAATACGTACCTTACTTGAAGCATGGGTCCAAATAATTATCGAACATGTCAAGTTGCAAATCACCCCAATCGGTTGGGTTCAGGAGCAACGATGATAGGTCATCATCGGGAATCAATGGAGGTGGTATCGCCGGCTCCACTATGACATTTGCTTCAATATTTGTCTCGACATCCACAGGAATTGGTAAACTTATGTCCGGCAGATGCAGAGTCACCGCCTGGTCAATATCGTGAATGTCAAGCAAATGACTATCCATTTGTGGTATGTTTGCAACGGCCGTTCTGTCCTCATTTTTTGAGTCCCTATCGAGTTTCTTTTTCTTGTGTGGTCGGTTAGAGATACGCTTTGTGCACTCTAAATGTGCTAGGTCTAGTTTCCAAAATCCACCCTTGCCCGGCTCTTGTTTGGATCTAGCTTCTTTTACGAACACTTTGTTAAGAGATAAGTTGTGACGGATGGAGTTCTGTAAAGTGCAAGTGTACTGTTAGTATAATGATGCTTCAATTCAAACGAATCAATTATGCAATGAATTAACACCACCATATAAAGAACCAATTTCATACAAAGTTAAATTTGTATGGAATTGGATAAGCACATTTAGCGGTTACGCCAGCAATTCAAGCTTATTTTAACATAACCGAGTGCGCTCAATTCACACTTAGTACATTTAACATAGTCTACTGTTTATGAGTAATAGACTTCTTATAGCTTATAAATTAGATTTCAATTATATATTAAATATTTATTACTATTTTTAGTTAACAAACTCTCAAATAGAACTGCCGTCTGTCTATCAAAATATGTTTTGTTAGAACGAACGAAACGAACCGTTAAACGTCACAGCTGTTCAATATCGCACTGTTAAACTGATTATATTACCCTATTCATAATGTACTAGCGTGAGTTTTGCACCTGCTGAGCTTAACATACAAATAACTCTGTTTTTACTCAGTGATATATTTTGAGTTGCCTGGATGTTAGCGCTCGCAGCGATAAGGCCACCGTATATTTGTTTTATTACTCCGATCACTTACATAAATTAAATCTCAGACAATGTTTAATTAAATTATATTATTATCTTTTGTCAATTATGATTTTTAAAAATAAAAATCGTTCCGATAACAAAAACTCGGCTATTTTTTTTTATTGTTATAAAAAAACAAAAGCAAAGCGGGCCATATAGTTTTCATGTCTAATTATTTAAAGATTATATTATATATAAACCAAACGGTTAACGGAATTCAATTACGCGTAATCTTATCACGTTTTACGTCTATTAAACATAAATTCAGGACAACTAATCTAAAAAATTACTTTTTACATTGTTAATATTAGATAATGTTAGTAATTTAATAACATGTTACAATGATAGTAATTTATTAATTTTACAAGTCAGTCAGTTAGTCAGTTTGCAAATACTAAAAAATCAAGTTATACCTAAGTCTCAAAATTGTTTTTTGTTAACTAAAATTATAACGTACGTAATATCAACTAGTTGTATTCGTTACAATTTTCTGATTATTTGTGAAATCCAAATCTATTCGCCGTAAATATTAATATGTAAACCACACAAAGGAATGTAATCATTTAGTAAAAGTCGATGAATGAATCATATAAAAGATGGGAAATAAGTCGTAATTTTAACAATATATTACAAATGGTTCTGATACCTAGTAAAGTACTCACACTAATATTAATATTATTCTGGTATTGCACATTGTGATTCCTTTAAATCATTGTAAACTAAAAATATAATAGGATAAGCTCGCATAAAAAGTATTATTTTTTAAAGACATTACTAACCTGCCAAGTGGGATCCGCATTCCTATAATACTTGAAGTTATCACGTATCCATGAATAAATCGCTGCTAACGTCATTTTATCGTTATTATATCGCATCGCCATACATATCAATGTGCTGTAAGAGTACGGTGGTTTCTTCGCACTATTATTTTTATAATCATCTCTATTCGCCATAAAATCCTCTTGGCATTTAGTTATCGTCTGGTTGAATTTCTCCAACCGCGTGCTCTGCGACTTCGGCGTCACCGGTGAAATAGGACACTGTGGTATTGACATTATATTGGTGATATTCTGCAACCAGTTCAAATTCGTCAAATCCATGTCCGGCTCTTCTATCACCCTCTTCGTTCTCTTCTTCGGCGTGTCGTACATATCTGTGTGCTCGTAGACGTATTCAATTTCGACGGTGTGCGATGATTCCGGCACATGGTCACTGTAGAGGTCCAGCAATTCACCAGAGGCTGGCGAAAGGCCCGATGTGATATGCATGGTGATTCAGCAATATCGATCGGCGCGGCCGGCGTGACGTAGTGGTCAGTGGTGTTGTTCGGGCGAGTGGTGGTATGAAAGTGCGCGTGGTGGCAGGTGCGCGGCTGAACAGGTGGTGCGATCAATATTTCTCCGTAAGAACAACCCGCATACGATAGCTCCAGACAATTAGTCATGGTACCTTATCGGAGACTGCGGGTACTTCCTTAAGCGTTTGTAATTAAAATGGCGGTATAATTACGATGTTCGATGTTCAAAAATATATGATCGTGTACCATCATTATATAAAACATTTTATGTGTATAACGACAAGGTAGACTATCCAAAATAATCCCATCATAGTGATTTTACCTTATAACGTTATAGTTTGAATAGGTGGTTTAATGACTGGTATATAGCTTACCCCTGACTTTAATCTGAATGAATCTTACTAAGATTTAAAACAAGCTTTTCCCTTGTTCGATTAATTCAAGTGTAGACTAATAATGATAGAATTTATATGTAGAGCGTCTTTTATTTGCCAAGGGCAAACATCGACGGCTGCCACCCTTTCATACTACAATCACCATGAGTGCTAACCTAACACTAATGAAATGGTAGGATACTTATTATGAAAAGGGCTTCATACGTTGTATACTTTAGTTTTACATGCTAAGCAAGGCGGCGTCGAATTATTTATAAATATTACAAAAAGTCCAAAAATATTTTTTTTATAAGTTCCTCTTGTTAGGGACTCGGACTCTTTTCTTTTTGGTACGCTCTCATCTTGAAACTCTAAGTCACATTGACTGAGAGGGGAAAAACCGATGGCTGACGTAACGGTATGCGTAAGTGTCTTCCAATATTGTTCAATAATATATACCTATATAAGTACGAAACAATTCGGTAAATTTGGGAAATATTTGTAAGATATTTACTTTGCTGCATTATATTAACGCATATTTAAACGAATTTCTGTTTGCAGCCTGCGTCTATTAAAAAAAAACACATTTCCCGCGTGCAAGTGTTCCCGGTTGAGCGGAACGCACCCCGTGCCAGGAACCGAATCCCGAATCACCCCTATCCCTTATACATTTTTAACGTATATTGAACTCAACTAGACATTGTTAATCATAAAAGCTTACTATACTGCTATAGTGGATATTTTCATAAGCACGCTTTGTCCGACAAACAGAAAGCTCACGTTGTTAGACCATCCGCCGCCTCTAAGTGTGTAACCGAACTTGTAAGTTAGTAGGTAATGCGTAAACCAACTCCTGTAGCTCATGCTGCCTTAATAAGTATTAATAATTTAGAAAATAACACTAATTGATAGATTTTTAGTAATTAAATGCATGAAGGTCTATTTTCAGATTTTCGGTCTATGACGATCAAGGTGGCTATGCGTAATTTACTCCGGTTCAATATGCGTAGACAAAGGACATAACCGGTCAATTGATTCACAGATCACTCCCGATAGATTCAATATAGAAGACACTTAACGCGCGCCAAACGTCATGGGATCCGTGAATCTATGATTTAGTTCAATTGTATTTTGTCCACAGCATCTTAACTACAGAACACGTTGACACGCGATGTTATACGTTCGTTGTGAACTTTCTTCAATACGAGAGATAATTGAAGTAATTAAACATTGAAGAAGCCTGCATTCACAAAGTCATTATCTTAATAAAAACGTGAGGGTTGGTGACCTTAACTCATTAATCAATTTGTCAAAACGCTATAGCCTCGTTCTGGCCACGCTAGGCGACGACCTCTAAATGACGTCATCACCACAATGGCGACATCCTCCGTTTGGTCTCTAACAAATGTTGAAAGAGTTGTTACTTAAAAAATCTTAAATATCTTTATTCACTTAGGTATCTAACTTATACTCATAAATCGTCAAAAAAAAAATTACTCTACAATTATATTTACTGCCAGTTTCAAAATCAAGGGCGTAGAGCTCTCCTTCAAATCGCCAAGCATGTTTTACAGAATGGAATGGTAAAGATCTACAACCATTACACCATGCACCAGCGGGTGCAATTCTATATTATAAATATTATCTATATTATAAAAAAACTACTGTCATCGGTGGACAAAGTATAAGAGTTCTAAGGCAATCTAGATGTAAGAGAATTTTAATAGATAACTTCAAACGTAGTATTTCTGGAACCAAAGCGTTTTCAAGGACTTAAGATATCGACATTTCTTAGGTAAATGAAATATGTTATACTTAATGGTCATATTAGTGGTACGACTATTTTTACTATGATGTTTTTCTACGCATACAAATATTCATTACCCCGTTATATGGGTAATGTTGGCAGTGAAGCCTGAAATTGTGAGTAGCTCTTAATAGTTCGTAAATAATTAAGGGGTTGGTGCATATGTTGCACGCACCTGCCCGGTGGTCAATTATGTTCTATTGGCTTTGTGGGACGTATAGAGTTGGTAATGCAGGAAAATTGATTTCCCGGAAGAAATCTTTTTTAGTAATAATCAAATCAAATATTTTTATAATTGATACTACAAATGGGCCATTTGGAAAGTTACTAGCAATGGAATAATTAGTACAGACACTGCAGTAGTATTTACGCGACAACGGAACAATAACTATTTCACGTCTGAAGAGGATAGGGTATATTTATCTATATATATACATATATTTTCTAGATAGAATCGTATCAGCGAGCCCTTGTGTACGTTAAGTGCCTCAATAGCCCTATTTGATATGAGGGATCATAAATGAGAATCATTGAACTTTCTTCTTACCAGGGCTACGAAGTATCTAAACTAGACGGGTCTGAGAATCCCTCAAAGGAAACTCATGACCTATTTTGATCGTTTATTTATGGAAGAGGAGACAAACGAGCAGGCGAGTCACTTCGAGTGATGTGCCAGTGAGTGACGCAACGCAACGCAAGCAGGCTTACAAGTTACTGAATTATGATGACGTAATATTTAAAGATTTATAATTTATAGACTATATAATTAGCCAGTCTATGGAGTTAGTTCGTCTGTATGTCTATGGGTTTAAACTAATCTATATATCTCCATAGACCACAGTTAGATACGGGTGTTTCTAATGCAAGTACGAAGTCCTGGTAGCACAAATAGAACTATTTTGTTTTTTATTCACTTCATTAATTAATTATTTTAAAATACTATAATAATGTGTAAATAAAAAAAGATTTTTGTGAAATAATTCTTTATTATTTATCAATTATATAAAAAGTTATACATAATTATAAAAAATATTACTTTAATATAATTGTATACAGATTGATATATCTTAAATAGTTCTAATAATGTCAATAAGACTTAAATAGTTAAATCAAATGTGTCAGCAACCAATTGGCACCGTTGATGAGGTTATCCATTTCGGCAGTTGGGCTACTCAACGAGTGGTTATCTTCATACATATATACTCTGAAATAGATATTTTTTTTTTTATTCAGTGTTACCACTTTCTTATATTTAATATTATAACAAAGAGTATTTATATATGCATCTTGTATACCTGCACCCACATCTTTTATGTGGGTATTTGTCAATAGGCATTTAGAAGAAAGACTTTAGTGTCGTTTCTTTATTCAAGATTATTAAAAGTTTGTTTTCTATGTTTTTAGATAAATTATTTGTAGCAATGTAATATATATGTCGGCGTTTACGTCATACTTCAGATTAACATCTACTGTGATGTCAACCTAGCGAATTATTGTCTATGGTAAGAAAGGCAGCCATCTTGTACGACACTTTGAACAAGATGGCCGCCCACGCACCACGCTTGTGACAAATCACAATGGCTCATACCCGCGTAATCATTAGAATATGAGAAGATATATTTAAACTAAACTGACATTTCACAATATAATCTATAAATAAAATATCTCTTCGGAAACTATTTATAATATGTTAACTTTACATAAAACGGTGTAATCAAAAACTGACCACGATTTGTTGAAAGGACGCATAACATTAAAATCCTACACCCATTAAATAATACAGTGTAAAGTCCATATAACATCATTCGATTTAACGACATACTCTCTAAAGCGTCGATTCAATTGGCTTTGGTCGGTTTAGCTTGTATTCCAAAGATTTTTCTTCACTCCATTTAACGACCAGTCTGCACATAAAATGCACAATCCCTTCAGTGTCGTTATATAGACTTTACACTGTATAACAATTTGTCCTTACCTGGTATCAACTCCATTAGCCTTCAACCTTTTAGCATAGTCCAGCCCTTGGTAGCACGGGACTCGTTTGTCATTAGAGCCCAGCATCAGAGCGGTTGGAGCCGTCACTTTGTGAGCGTGGACTATCGGCGAACACCTTCGCATCGCTAGTATTTCCTCCTCCAAAACCTCACCAGACTCGTGATAATTCAGACCGGCTTCTACGTAACACCTGATTTAAAAAAAACACAGGAAATGTACATAAAATAGGCTGAAGTTTCAATTTAATATGGCCTCGCGAGAAGAGAAGACTATGTCTCTTCTTTAAATATATCAATATAATTCGCTTTTAACGATTTATCTGTTAATGGTTGTAATTTCAGTTCAAAAATGGCCGAAGAATAATAATTATCTTCCTAATTTCTTAGCCGTTTAGTAATTTTACTATTTAAATAATGTTATAAGAATCAACATATGTACAATGTTAGCACAAGACGTAATAAATATTACTTTCAAAGGGGTTTTGTGAGTCTACCATCCAAATAAAACACATAAATCTTTAATCAAATTAATATAACTTGAAAACAAAACAAGTTTGTGTTAATATTGTAATATAAATCAAAATTTGAAACTACCCACACAAGTATATTTTTTTTTTATAGACGAGGGGCCAAACCATAAAGGTGAAGTCGCCGCCCATAGACACTCACGCGGCTGGGAGCTTGTAAGTGCGTTGCCGACCTTTTAAGGAAAATTGGGTAATTGAGGGGTAGAGGGAGAGGAGGGGGGAGGGGAAAGGATGGGCACCGGAACATCTCACTCACCGAACGAAACGCGAGTACAAAATGAACAAAGTCCAATTGCATCACTTTACGCCGGTTTTCTGTGAGAGAGTGGTATTTCTCTGGCCGTGCCTGCCCATTCGGCTGAAACTCTAACAGCATGCCACTCCCACTCAAAAAATAAGATTATTACAAATGTTACCCAACAAAACTCACCCATCTGGGTTATCTGCATAACTGACTTTCGTTGACAAATCGACAAGTGGATTTCTCAATACCATCGCTCTAAACATATCCGGACGCTGTCCAGCCAAATGCGCACACAAAAAGCCCCCATAACTACCGCCATACAGAACGTATGTCTCGAATTTCCCTTTCAACATGTTTAATGTCAAAAGTGTGTCCGCAACGTCAGAGAGCCCAACATTTCCAATGAGGGCTTTGACGTTTCTATCCCCAGAACCGGTTGAGCCACGGTAATTCAAACGGAGTGATGCAAATCCTAGAGACAAAAGCTCGTATCACGAAGGTAATACTTATGAACTTTTTCTTTCTAATGGAGGTATGCAACTGTATTGAAGATACCCTCAAATAAAAGATACAGAGATTTTATTTATCAAAGCTATCAATAAGATTAATCGAATATAAGAGAAATATCCATTTTACAATAATTATACGAAATAATCACACACTAAAGAGAACTTGCCTTTCTTGGACTATTTGTATGGTTAGTATTTTATATTAGTAAATCAAATCAAGTTTTTATATAACAAAGGAACACTCCCAAAAACTAGCGATACCTTATTTATAATATTCACTTACTTTCACAGCTGTTGAAGGATACGGAGGACGAATCACGACGTCTCAGATTTAGGAAGGATACGAAGGACGAATCACGACGTCTCAGATTTAGTAAGGATACGAAGGACGAATCACGACGTCTCAGATTTAGGGAGGATACGAAGGACGAATCACGACGTCTCAGATTTAGTAAGGATACGGAGGACGAATCACGACGTCTCAGATTTAGTAAGGATACGGAGGACGAATCACGACGTCTCAGATTTAGTAAGGATACGGAGGACGAATCACGACGTCTCAGATTTAGTAAGGATACGGAGGACGAATCACGACGTCTCAGATTTAGGAAGGATACGAAGGACGAATCACGACGTCTCAGATTTAGTAAGGATACGAAGGACGAATCACGACGTCTCAGATTTAGGGAGGATACGAAGGACGAATCACGACGTCTCAGATTTAGTAAGGATACGGAGGACGAATCACGACGTCTCAGATTTAGTAAGGATACGGAGGACGAATCACGACGTCTCAGATTTAGTAAGGATACGGAGGACGAATCACGACGTCTCAGATTTAGTAAGGATACGGAGGACGAATCACGACGTCTCAGATTTAGGAAGGATACGAAGGACGAATCACGACGTCTCAGATTTAGTAAGGATACGAAGGACGAATCACGACGTCTCAGATTTAGGGAGGATACGAAGGACGAATCACGACGTCTCAGATTTAGTAAGGATACGGAGGACGAATCACGACGTCTCAGATTTAGTAAGGATACGGAGGACGAATCACGACGTCTCAGATTTAGTAAGGATACGGAGGACGAATCACGACGTCTCAGATTTAGTAAGGATACGGAGGACGAATCACGACGTCTCAGATTTAGGAAGGATACGAAGGACGAATCACGACGTCTCAGATTTAGTAAGGATACGAAGGACGAATCACGACGTCTCAGATTTAGGGAGGATACGAAGGACGAATCACGACGTCTCAGATTTAGTAAGGATACGAAGGACGAATCACGACGTCTCAGATTTAGGGAGGATACGAAGGACGAATCACGACGTCTCAGATTTAGTAAGGATACGAAGGACGAATCACGACGTCTCAGATTTAGTAAGGATACGAAGGACGAATCACGACGTCTCAGATTTAGGAGGGATACGAAGGACGAATCACGACGTCTCAGATTTAGGAGGGATACGAAGGACGAATCACGACGTCTCAGATTTAGGGAGGATACGAAGGACGAATCACGACGTCTCAGATTTAGTAAGGATACGAAGGACGAATCACGACGTCTCAGATTTAGGGAGGATACGAAGGACGAATCACGACGTCTCAGATTTAGTAAGGATACGGAGGACGAATCACGACGTCTCAGATTTAGTAAGGATACGGAGGACGAATCACGACGTCTCAGATTTAGTAAGGATACGGAGGACGAATCACGACGTCTCAGATTTAGTAAGGATACGGAGGACGAATCACGACGTCTCAGATTTAGGAAGGATACGAAGGACGAATCACGACGTCTCAGATTTAGTAAGGATACGGAGGACGAATCACGACGTCTCAGATTTAGTAAGGATACGGAGGACGAATCACGACGTCTCAGATTTAGTAAGGATACGGAGGACGAATCACGACGTCTCAGATTTAGTAAGGATACGGAGGACGAATCACGACGTCTCAGATTTAGGAAGGATACGAAGGACGAATCACGACGTCTCAGATTTAGTAAGGATACGAAGGACGAATCACGACGTCTCAGATTTAGGGAGGATACGAAGGACGAATCACGACGTCTCAGATTTAGTAAGGATACGGAGGACGAATCACGACGTCTCAGATTTAGTAAGGATACGGAGGACGAATCACGACGTCTCAGATTTAGTAAGGATACGGAGGACGAATCACGACGTCTCAGATTTAGTAAGGATACGGAGGACGAATCACGACGTCTCAGATTTAGGAAGGATACGAAGGACGAATCACGACGTCTCAGATTTAGTAAGGATACGAAGGACGAATCACGACGTCTCAGATTTAGGGAGGATACGAAGGACGAATCACGACGTCTCAGATTTAGTAAGGATACGAAGGACGAATCACGACGTCTCAGATTTAGGGAGGATACGAAGGACGAATCACGACGTCTCAGATTTAGTAAGGATACGAAGGACGAATCACGACGTCTCAGATTTAGTAAGGATACGAAGGACGAATCACGACGTCTCAGATTTAGTAAGGATACGAAGGACGAATCACGACGTCTCAGATTTAGGAGGGATACGAAGGACGAATCACGACGTCTCAGATTTAGGAGGGATACGAAGGACGAATCACGACGTCTCAGATTTAGGGAGGATACGAAGGACGAATCACGACGTCTCAGATTTAGTAAGGATACGAAGGACGAATCACGACGTCTCAGATTTAGTAAGGATACGAAGGACGAATCACGACGTCTCAGATTTAGGAGGGATACGAAGGACGAATCACGACGTCTCAGATTTAGGGAGTACATTTTGTGTTCGATACTGTCAGAACTCACCAATCGGGTATATCTGTGACTCCGGCCATAGAGGTACAATCGATAACCGGGTTCCTGGCGACCACAGCCTTATACACGCCGGGGTACTGCCCACTGAGGTGCGCCACCAGGAATCCTCCGTGAGACCCACCGTACAAGCACAGGCGCTGCTCGTCAATTACGCATTGCTTCACCTGCGTTCAGAGTTATTTACTGACGAAATCAGTTTTCTTCTAATGTTTGAGTTTCCAAAGTGAACAGGTCTGAGATACCCACAACAAACTCGGCAATGGTATGGTAATGTCAGCGAAAAAAAATATATTTAATAAAAACACGAAAATTCTAGATTTCGTTAATTATTTGGGTAACTGTAATTGTTAGGGAGGGGGGCATTATTATTATTATTTTTAATCGGCACCAGTTTATGGTACTTCAAAAGTTAATCTAAAGAATTAATGATGACTAAATCATGAATACTTGCAATAGTAATGTTCTTATAATGAAAAAGGGAATATTTTTAGGGACGGCATAATGCAACAGTGAGTTACCGCTTCGTCAGTAGCGTATTTGCAGTCAACAACGTCAGCGGTGCCGATGCGTTTCGGTAGAAACCTGACAGACGCCTCACCCGCACCAATTGACCCCCGATAGTTTATTTGGAGGCTCGCGAAGCCTGCAACACGTTTGAGGGTAGTTACAAAAAAAAATTATCATTTTCACTTTACGTGGAATTTGTGTTTAACTATTAAGGACCCGGATCGGCCGCTTACCACAGGAGTGACAGAACTATCGGACGTTACTCATAATTGCTTCTAATAAATGCATTAAGCCAAAAAGAGGTTTTAAGGATTTTTTTTTTCAAAAGAGGTTTTAAGGATTAAATTTTCAAAAGAGGCTTTAATGAATTAATTTCACAAAAGAGGTTTTTACAAACTCATGTATAATCATACCTGTTCAAAATATGATTATTAAATATATTATATAACATCGTCTTACTATATTTAACATAGTTTTTTGAATACTTGTACCTAATAACATTGTCATGATTACTTAATAAATTAATATTAAAATGAATGACTATGACGGTATACATGCAACACTAACGCAATGGATACTTCTCTTCTTTATAAATAGACCAAAACACATTTAATCAATTATACGCATTACTCACCCAACATGTGGAAAAAGGCAGTCTCCATGGAATAAGCGTTGACAAAGGCGGAGTGCGGTCCTCCGTGAGGCCAAACCACTAGAGGGCGCTTCTCACTACTACTCACAAGTATGCAATTGAAAGACTCTGAAAAAAAAACCAAATATATGAAATAAGCAAACATCATGCTCCATAACGGCCGGCAACGCACAAATGACTGGCTTTCATGCAGGACGAGTTTCGAGCAGCAATTCCCCTTCTTATTTTTTTGTAATGTACCTGGTAAACGAGCAGACGGGTAGGTTTGAGTGAAGTGCTAACATAGACATACAAGTGAGTTGCCGACCTTTCAGAGAATATATAGGGAAAAGTGTTGCCATAAAAATAATATTTATAAGCATTCGTCTTTGAACACTCACTGACGTCATCGTCGCAATTGGGATGCTCCAAATTCATATATTCAACTTGAGCATCGCTCAACTCGGGAACAGGATTCGGTGAACTGACACGAACCCACTGGATGGACATTTCGAAGCCGCGGTCTGGTAACCTCGCGATGTACAACTGAAACGTTCAGGCCGATTCATTAATGGTCTATGCTTTATGGTTTGCCTTTTTTTCAGGTCTAATTTGGAACAAATGTTGCCTTGGTTTCATGAAAGTTAGTTCGCTTGTTTGACGGACGTGAACTAACCACTTAGGTACTAAACTAATTTAGTTTAGTACCTAAGTTGCATATGTCTCTTTTTTTATTCTTGTTTTGGTATTGTCTATAATGTCACGCATTATGTATAGGAACGTATTTGTAAAATAAAAATAATATAAGAACAAATGATACGGTTCGATAAAAGACTAACAATTCAATTATTCAAATCAATATGATTCACTTATTTTAGTTAAAAACCGAATCTGATTATAAGTATCATTCTGACATAGTAATATGGCAAATCCCTTTTGACATTGACACCTGTCAAGTGTCATAACATTCAAATATTTTGATATTGTTTGACATTTTCATCCTTTGAAGAGAAGGAGAATTTGAAGAGCCCTACCGAATTGATTTTTTTAATACTTAAGGGAATATTATTGGTCAGCCCCACCGTTCCCGGAGTCTTGAAATTGGAGTACGACGCCAGAACCTTATCGCCGCTCACGCACAGTACTGACGTGGAGCCGGCGGGGAACGAGACATTCGTTATTATCTTGCTTTCTGTAAAGTCACAAACACAAGATTTGTCTTTTCTCCTTTTATTTAGCGAGCAAACGAGCAGCAGGCACATCATAAAGTTGAACTCGCCGCTCACAGAGCTTCCCCTATATAACGACACAGAACGGACTGTGCATTTTATGGCGTTATAGAGAGATTGCCGTTAAATGTAGTGGCGTTATATGGAGTGTACACTTTAGTTTGAATTTTACAAGCCGCCATGTGATAGACTCAACACTTCATACCAGACTGTTTATTGTTATGTTCTATTTATGTTATATACTTGCCTAAATCCAACACATAGCTCCCAATTTCATTGAGGCTCGGTGTACTGAAGAGAAGTCGTCCCTCGGCCCAGCACTTTTGGGGCAGACTCAAGCCATACATGCCGTGGAACGAACCGTTTTTGATACACATCTTATCCTCTACTATATCCAATAGTATTTCTTCCTTATTCTCTTTTTGCTCTTCAATTATACCGTCTAACTGAAAAAAGTGATTGGCAGTCATCGGTCGAGATGGAAAATTTAAGTATTAACACTATTTACAAAAAAAAATTATGTCATTTTATTTTATACTAGCTTTCTGCCCGCGGCTTCGCCCACGTGTAATTTGGTTAAGTATTCCAAGAACAAGAATTCCAAAAATTGTTTTTTTGGTTTCTATGACTCTTCTTTAATTGCTTTCAGTTTTTTGGAAAAATATTTAATGTACAGATTTTCGATTTTTACTGTTGTATTATAAGTATAGATGAAACTAGCTGATGCCGACGAACGTCGTTTTGTCAATAAAAATGTCTCTAAAAATAGAGGTTGGCCGATTCCCAGTCCTACTTTGTGGCCACAGAATTCGGAGGACTAAGTGAACAAACATTGCGACACGAGAATTGTATATAATAGAATTTGAATATATTAGAATATAAAAAATGGGGCATTTATTTATTTTACACTTTATTGCACTTAAACACAAGAATCAAATGACGTTAACAGATGTTAGTACATATAAGAGCAACGGGCGGCCTTATCGCTAATAGGCGATCTCTTCCAGACAACCCACATTATTTATATTATATTTAGAATCGGACTAGGCTTTTTTAAGTTTTTAAAGAGATTCTCAGACCTTCTTTGAGTAACATTGAAGTTAAACAGATATCTCATTTTTCACATTTGCACTATAAACATTGGAATAACATTATTTTCTTTCATCATAATGAACAACGATAAAAATAACTACTAAACTAACATCACTGAAAAAGAAGCGGTTTTTTAAATATTTTTATTAAAAAAACAAGCATGGTTCAATGCCGGGACGAAAGGTAGGGTCGGGGGGGGGGGTAATTTAGCTTCGGAAATAGTCACGTGACATTACGGAGCCACTATGAGTGGGTTTGCCAAATGGCACAAGCCAAAAAAAACGAATATTTATCAAAAAGAAATCTTTAGAACACGCCTCGGGCGTATTTGGAACAACGGAACATAAACTTACATCGTTCTTCCTGAGCCTAACGATCTGATGGCAGGCGTGATGCGGCCCTCCAAGGGTCCGCTGCAGCCAGACAACATCCCCCTCTGGGGACAGCCTTGGGGACCTAACTGCCCCTTCCAATCTACTCAATCTACCTGGAAGAAGAATTTAATGTCTTTAACCTAAAAAAAATATAATTTATACCATTTAGGCAGGTTACACAGATGGAGTTCATACTCACGATAAACGCCGTCAAGCCCCAAGTGGAAAATGTGGCTCAGCCTGTTTGTACAGAATATAAGTCCAAGGCGGCTGAGATCGCACACCCGCCAGGCCACACCCACAATTGCGAGCCCGTCCCGAGTGAATTTTACCTTAAACACGTTAAACTTAAAATACAACTACATGGTTTTTATTATTATTTTCAATTCTTTTTGTATAAAGTGTTATTATTATTTGAACTTTTTCAAAAATTAAGATAACTTTTTTTTATTTTGACATTCGACGCAGCTTTGTGTAGGCTAACGGGTTAAAGGTTTTCAGATAAAAACAGCCTGCACGAGGTGCTTTCACACCTTCGCACGAAGGCCTGACATTTTCCCTTGAATTGTGATCGAATTTTTATCTATTCCATTATCATACTTTATTCCACTTAAACAGTACAAGTAGATGTTAGTATATATAAGATCAAACGGCGGCCTTATCGCTACCATAAGCGATCTCTTCCAGACAACCCACAAAATAGAAAGAAAGAATAGAAAAGAATAGAAAAAGAAAATAAACACAACATACAATACAATAATTAAATTACTGACAATAAATGCTTTCGAAGAAGAGATTGTGTAAATAAAATATATTTATTATTGTTATTCTATATTGAGTCCTAGTTAGACATAGTGTTTTGATTGAATAATACCTGTCCAGGGCACATGTCCTCCGGTATCCCTTCGAGCAGGACTAGGGTCTCCGTATCAAGATCACACTTCACGACCACTGAACGTCTCTTGCCCACCAGCTGCTCACCCCAATCCGCTTTGTAAATATGCTCTTCACCCTGAGACATTAAAATGTAAAAAGTTCATGGATATAATTAAACATAAATACATTGTTGAAATTAAATTAATTATTAAGTAAACACAAAATATTCTTAATATTAACCTAACTAAAATAAGCAACTTAAAATAAAATAAAACAAAACTAAAACAAATTTAAAAAGTTTGGTCCCTGTGGCAGAGTACCCACAATGCGATGCTTATACGCTGAGCAAGGAAAGCACCAGCTCTTGGCTCCCCGGTACTGACTACCAGGCGCCTACTTAATTCCTTAATAAGCGCCTGTGCACTTGCACCCCATGCTCCAAAAGTCTCTACTCCAAAAGGAAAAAAAAACATAGGTTGAGGAAAGACTTTCGTACTTTGACCTTTCCTTTCCGCCTGCTCTGCAGCCGCGCCAGCTTTGGAGCTTGTGATAGGAAGGTGGGACGGTGCTAAAGTGTCCACACAAGTGGCATCCCATACCATAACCCTCCCCCTTCCAAGGGATAATTAGAATAGTTCATTAGATTCATAGCTACGTTTCCCTGAAACGGTTAGTCATTATATTTTATGTATGAGAACCCGGGACTCTGTTTTCAGTGGTCCGCTACTCCACCAACAGAACAACTCGTAGTTTTTTTTACAGGAGGCAAACGAGCAGGTTCACTTCGAGTGAAGTGCTAACCGCCGAAGGGACTGCACATTTTATGGACAAAATCCTTAAATGGAGAAAAGAGAAATCAGAATGGAATAGAAGCTAAACCAACCAAAGCCAATTGATTTCCATTTTGGGAGTTTGTCGTTAAATCGAGTGACTTTACATGGTGTTAACACTGTTGTGTAATAATTAATAATTGTCTATGTTCTAAAATACGTGAAAACTCTATGTCAATGACTCTATTGTTGCCTGTCTAATTATTATTGTTGAAAACCGATATTAATGTTGGTTTTGTCCTTAATTATGTATCGAGAATCGATCGGAACATGAAAATAACTGAAAATGGTCAAATATTGTATTATTTCATACAAAACTGTATATGTGTGTATTCAAACATTTTTAAACTCAGTTCAAATGTCAGTTAACTTAAGACGACTTTTTAAAATGTCACTCACAGGTGAAATTTTCTTGTCACCACCATCGACAGGTTTCCTCTTGATGTACGGCTCAGATTTCTTCGGCTTTTGCTCGGCGATGTATATCAAACTCTTTTCATCTGGCGACCAGTCCAGACTTCCGAATTCGGCTGAAATAGCATTCACAAGAAACTCTTATTGAAGTAATTGAATAATGTCATCAGAATTTGACAGATTATGAGGGTTCAAATTAATCAAAAAGTAATCTGTGGAATACACCATAATGTTCTGCCGTCTGTGGACAGACAGGAATTTAAGCGGGAAAATCAAGAAATATTAGACCGTTAGGGCTATTTTCTGAGTATGTGGAATGAATATAACATATACTTAGTCGCACTACTGAACCATAAAAAATAATATATTCTTTGGTTTAATGTTTATGGGGAAAGGCGTAAGTGTGCTTTGTGTACACAGTTCTTACTTCTTGTTAGTAACTCGGCTGAATATTGCGTTTACTTAGGTACACAAAGTAAGAAATGTTTGTATATGTTATCTTATTTTACATTGAAAGGATTTTAGGCTTAAATTCTAAGCAAAATGGTAATTGCCACACTTTTAAATAAAGACGTTGGTGATAAAGCAAATCAGAAATATGTTTATAATTACCCTTCATACTAACCAAACTCACTTATAAAAAAAAACTAATTTAAAATGAACTAACTTACCATCGGCATAAACATTTCCATGTATATCCAATGCTGTTAAATCGATTGAATGTGCAAGACAGTTTTTAGACCAGACTTCCAAGTAACACTTACTGTCTTTCGCATTTTTCTCCTCCCTTATTATGGCTTTATAAGTCTCGTTTGGCGAAATAGCCGATAATAATCTATAAAAATTTGATAATAACTTCAAATACAATTTAACGTAAATAAATTGTGCTTAAATTTAAACTATGTTTTTTAAAGATAATTTTTTGTTGGGTTAAATCAACATAGGATTCAATAGAACTATATATGAATAATTGAGGACAGCCAGTCAAACTTTACACAAAAAAGAACAAGGAGCTTTGTGGAAGACTCTGTTGTGTATAAGTTAAAAACTATGTATGACAAAATAATATTTGTTTACTCTAACATATTGTAAATAATAAAAAAAAACTACATTTGTTTTTTTTTTAATAAAAATAGTATTCCTTATCCCAATATATATGTATCATATATTAAAAGTCAAAATATAATTAAATAAACCAATTGGTTTAATTTAAAAAAAAAACATGAATACATTTCATGACAACTATTGTCCAGTATTTTTATCTATAGCGGTCAACCGCAAAAATAATGATTGTGCTCTTTAATTATTTGCGAATAATGGTAAGCTGCATCTTTAAATAATTGTCTAATTATTTTAACATTTTTTTTACAAAGGGAAAAACCTTTTCATTTCACATGCCTTTTCTTTTGTCGGTAAATACATATGACATATCTTGACACATGTCAGGTGATTTAAGCAAGACAACGTAATTGTGCACATAAAATGGCTTTTTTTTAAATATCAATGCGTAAAACTGGCTGTATTAAGGACTTCACATTGTTGAGGATATTTTCTGTGTATGAGATACTTTATCACATTTCAGAAAATTTTTAATTTACACTTAAATAGCCAAGCCACACCATTGGTGGTAAATTGATTTTTGTTACAGTGCCCAGTAGTGGTATTAAGGGTTCTCTAATGGAACCAATACAACTATGGAACACATTTCATACACAGTTGATTAGCAACTTATAGATTGTGCTGTGGATGCTAACACAACTGTTATATACTTATAATTTGAACATAAAGTTTGTTTTGCCTATATAAACAGACCATAGACAATATGTTTACACAAATGTTGACCGGACCGAGTATAAAACCTGGCAAGTCTGGTGATTATTGCATTAAAGGCTTAAATTATTGCAAAATACTTATTATAATACTGAACTTACTCATTACTGATGTCTACTCCAAAGTCACTTTCAGCAACAACCTTCATATCTCCATTAAGAATATAATCTATGGCATAATGACTATTTTTCCCTTTGTCAAGATTTCTGACTGACCATTTTGCCACTACCTTGGTCCCAGCATTATTAAGCCGGGCTCCAAGTATCGATGGGATTTTTGACAAGGTTTTATAAACCTGCACAATTCTTTCAATCTGTTAACAGTTAATTTATTTTAGAATTTCATAAATGTATATGTTTGCTCAACCTATAATTGTATTATAAAATTACTGTATTAAATATCTCGTTCATATTTTATCAAACAAACTGTGAACTAATTTTTTTTTTCAATTTCTTTGATATTTATGATACACAAAATTATAATTAATAATTTTGTAAATTTAAACATTTTTTTAAACTATTGTTAAAATATATGTATATAGTATATTTTTCAATTGGTATAACTATAACAAGTAGCTAAATTTGTAAATACTCTTGTTGTTGGAAGTTTATTGAAAAAAATAATAGCTTAACAGTAGCGACTATCAATCAAAATTTTACATACCTGCGCCGTCATTACAATGTTTTTACACTGCCGAGTGCCGAGTGCCGTCTATTGTAAATTGTAAACAATGCTTGTATTTATATACAGTGTTGCCAACTATATTTTTACCAACCTACCACATTAAACTGCCATGCTATTTACCAGTTGGCAGTAACCGCTGACGCTATCGGGTTGTACAACCACCAGAATCCCACTAGTGACTAGATAATCCATAACCAACGACTACGACGACTACTACGACCTACCTATAAATAATGATTTAATATAAAAAACATGTAATTAACATGAAATAACTATGGATGTAGTTATCATCATGATACATTTTGGTACATAACTAATGATAATAATATTTAAGAAGAATCGGCTCCATCTGCTTCTGAAGAATTATTTGCTTCAATTTTTGTCAATACGGTATTATTTGGTTAATTATTATTGCAGCTTCGTGTGCTAAGGTTGCACGATCTGTGAGAATTATGTAAAAAAAAGATCAAACATTCGATTTCTTTGTTTAGTTTTGACAACGTTCATCATGTTTATTTTTTTATTTACATCAGTATTAGAGTGTGGTAAAACTAATCGTAAATGTTCTTAAATCTGACATCTTCAACCACACCTTTAAATTTAAAACTGTTTCACAAGTACTCTTAAACGCTAACTAGTTTTAATTGAAAAATAATATACCAATAGCGAACTGTACTATTCTTAACACACAACTGACTCCATCACAAAAATGCTATTTTTTGAATGAACGTTCTTTTTTAACAACTATACATTAATATTTTGTGAATTGTACTAGTGGTTAAATATCACAGCTCACGACTAACTAAAACAAGCTTATGCACTAAAACCAATTTTTTTTTACAGTGAAAAGCATGCCTAAACCACCTGATCTAACGGAAAATCCACTACGTTGGCAACACTGTATGTAAGTCACGATTATATAGATTACTTGTATCATAAAACGTACTGATAAGTTTAAATATAGTTAAATAATTAGTTATAGTAATTGTAAGTTAATTAAGTGCATTTGTGTGTATTTATGTAATATTTTAAATGTATTACAAGTTTCAATCACCTGATATATTATACATATTTGCCAACATGTATTTATAACCTAGTCTGTGCAACAAAGCTGTAAAAATGTTGAATTCGAAATTTAATAATTCTTTTTTATAATGTAAGAGTTTTTTAATTCAACTGAGTAACGTATGCTTATTACGGTACTCCATCAACAAGGAATCATAGTTTTTGCTATATTCTAACTATATTCTATTATATATTTTAACTATTAATCGCAATACAGAGGTGGCAGGTTAAAACCAATAATTCGACGCTCCTACGGAATTATCGTAAGACAAGGCACGCCTAACGTTATATATCACGCACAGCAGGCTATACATCGACTTGCGAATTAAGATTTTTTTTCATAAGGCGGCTTCAAAATTACGTCCAAAGGTGGCGCCATTAGCACGTTGTGCAGAGCTATCTAGTGAGTTAAAGAGATTTCTTCTCCAAACATAAAATCAACATATGGAAAAGTAAATATATTTATGTATGTTTGAATACTTTTAGTTCAGAATTGTTTCGCCATTTAATAGAGGATAAGTAAGCCGTGTGTAATAATACACATGGCTTACCAGGCGTATTGATTATATATGTTTTTATTTTTATATTATATATATTGATTATACCTATAAGTATATCATGACAATTCTGATAGAACCGAAGTATTCATGAAAATATTCAAATACTGGAATAATTATTCGATTTTAAAACCGTATCCAGTGCGTAAACTCAGTTCTACCTAAAAATAATTACTACGGCAAATTGCCTTAAATATTCTTAAAAACTACGACGCCGGTAATAAATCGTTCAATGAAAGTAAACTAAACGAGGTAATCGTTATTAAATTGGTTCCTTGTTAACAAAAACTGTATTTGAATAACAGAATAATATGTATTATACTATATACGCTTATATTTTAAAAACGAGTCTTCACTTTGACTGATGAATCTAATTGATACACCCTTAAATAATCCTGTGGAAAAATCAATCGAGCCGTCCGTTGCATGCGTCGCGTCGCCGCGCCGGTCAATACGCGCGGGCCGTGCGCCCCGCGCGTCAAGCCCCTCTATTCCACCCCTCAGTTAAACCAACAACCCCGTAGAACACCCATGTTAAAAACAATTATAAATTAAATCATCTAAAATATAAAAAAAAAACGCGGCAAAACTTCAATATTTTCCAAAGTTTCCGGTGTGATTAGACGTTAAATATGAATGAAATTGATCTAATTAAAGAGGTAGAGAAACATACAATTCTATACGATAAGTCAGTGAGTGGATTTAATAAAACCAAGTTGAGGGATGACGCCTGGAAGGAGGTTCAGGAAGCGTTGAATGTGTCAGGTATTTATCTATTTATGGGCGCCATGCGTTTATGTTTTGATTGTGACAGAACCAAAGACTTGTCTATACAAAATTTAAATAAATTTAAGTAAAAAAAAACATTTGGTAACAGAAAAGTAATCATAAACATTAGCTTAGTCCTGTATTTGTCGTTAATAAATAGATTATATATTTTTTAATCATATTAATAGTTCAAACATCACCTGTAATAGTTGTATTAATTATGGTTATAATCAACAATTTAACGTTAATTAATGTAATTCAATAAATTTATATAATAATTGTTATATAGAAATATTGATTATAGGTAAAAACCTTTTTAACAATACTTCAAGAATTAGACGGCTTCTTTTTCAACCTCACACACTTAAGCCTAATTAATCGACAATATCAAGGCCGAAACCATTAGCGACTACTGATAATTACATTTCTTATATCGGCTTTTAAAACTTACTTAATCAACTCCACAAATTACAACCCCACTGAGTTTCGAGTGGGTTCCTAGTTGATGGCGCGAAATGGTCGAAATGTTAATTTAATGTTATTGGCGTTCAAAAGTGGTTGTTAACAATCCTTATAAAGAATTTTTGACTATGCCCAGTTTTGTTAGCGCTGTCACGCTAATTAATGATTTTAATTATACATTTTTGTTTTAAACATATTCCAACATAATAAAAATCTATTAATTGTCATATACTTTTTAATATACGATACTTGTTAACGCGTTTGTGAACGCAACTTCCTGCGCGTATCGCTGACAATTTTTGATCAAAGCTAATTGTCATTCGCACCTTTGGTTTATAACTTATTTCACGCATGGCAAATGTAATATGTATAAATTCATGTTAATATATATATTAATACAAACCAACAAATATTATTTAGTTGTAGGTATAGTTTATAGTTTGTTTGTGTTTGATAAAATTATCGTTTGGCAGAAGCGGAATGCAAGAAACGATGGCGTTCATTGCGCGATTCGTTTATAAAACTTCAGCGGACTCACGGCGGCCGCACTCGTTGGCCTTACCACAATGCAATGCGGTTCCTATTACCGCACGTCGAGCCGAAATCTGACTCTCAGTAAGTTCTCTTACATACATAGTATCAAGTTAAAGTGGAGTTTCGCCAGTAACTGAACCTAATACTTCTAGGTTGAACGCGGAAAAGCTATCATATACGATTGTTAGTTCTTCCGATTCTGATATGTGTGAGATAAACGTAAACACCGAGTGATTTGCGATAACCTTTTCGTTATAATAATGTCGTATTTAAATCACATTTTATGTTAGGTGCTCTCGCTATATTTTAAGAATATAATTTTTTTAAAGGGATTTCCTATTAGATATAGTCAATCAGTTATATAGAATTCTTAAACTAACTAAGTATGTACTTAATTTTTTTAAATGTAATACTGATTATATTAAAAATGGTAAAAACACGCGTAGGCACGTGATACTTTTAATTATTCTTTCAATAGACCTTACTGAAGTAGGAAATGCCTAATATGATCTACGACAATTTACAGAACGAAACGAGAAACGTCAGATTCGGAAACGGAAGATGAAGTCCGCCACCGTCCAGGTCAATCGCTTCCCGATCTCTTTTTGGAACCACGATTGGAGGATGAAGAAGACTTTCAGCCGAAGAAACCTAGACTAA
Source organism: Leptophobia aripa (assembly GCA_951799465.1). Classification (NCBI taxonomy): domain Eukaryota; kingdom Metazoa; phylum Arthropoda; class Insecta; order Lepidoptera; family Pieridae; genus Leptophobia; species Leptophobia aripa. Next base: position 813,121 of record OX637277.1, read on the forward strand.
ACTCTACCGACGATGAGCTTCAGAGAACTGATCCTGATGAACTATTCTTATTAAGTTGCGCATCGACGCTAAAAAGACTCAACTCCAAGCAAAATGCTGTAGCTAGACTTAAAATACAACAGGTAGATATGTTGACGTAATTCTTAAAAACGCCATTGAGTCTAAGCATAAGCTTAGGCTTTAGAAAGTTGAATAAATCGGGGCAAATTAAAAAAAATACAATAAAAATTTCATCGTAAAAAAGGTCCTCTTTTTTAATACTTTTTAATTCATGTAAAAGAACCTTTTAAAAGCATGCCATGACCAAAGATATATAAAGATATTTTTACATTTACTTAATCCAGTTGAGGTGACATGTCAAACTAATGCACTAGCTTTAATTAGCTTCTAGTAACAATCAAAAAGCCAACTCAATATTTTTGAACAGAAATCAATTACAAGCACAATAGTTAATTAATTTGTGTTTCGTAATGTAGACCGCATAATATCTATGGTTACGTTGTCATAGTAATTACAACTACGAATTATCAGTTTGATATTTTTAATCTATGACCATACAACTGTTTTTCTGAAATTTTAATACGTTTCAGATTTATAATATTTTTTTTAATTTCTCTATAATCTATTCCTGAAAGTCTATTTACTATGTCTCCTAACTCGTCCGATGTATAAATGTCTAATTAATAATTATTTCAACAGATATTATATGAAGCGGAATTTGGCACTCAAATGGAGCTTCCATATGTTACTCCGGCCAGTGACTGTGATTATGAAAATGAGGGTGCCGAATAGAAATTATGCCATTTTATCCTTAATATATTAATTTAGAAATATAATTAGTTTTTCGTTTGTGTTAAAGACTGCGTCAAATTCAGTCCAGTAACAGTCTATTCTTGAGTACTGTGATAAATATTTTTAAACTACGATTGATTTTGGAATCAATTTTTCGAGATGAGTAAGATCATATGTCAGCGGGTGTGAAGCCCGTAAATGTATCAGACCTTCATGCTTCAGATTCAGAGACAACTTTTTGGCGCCAACTTACTCATCTGTCACTTGTTGACAGTATACCGTTCTGTCACCAAACCCATCGATATAATATTAAATCCGAATGTTTCGCGTGCTGATTTGAATACATACCAATTAACCTTTGCAACTCAATAATAACATAGTAATTATTTAAGGCCGGCAACGCACTCATGAGCTCCCAGCCTGAGTGTCCATGGGCGGCGACTTCACCTTAATGGTGTGCCTCCTGCTCGTTTGCCCCCTTTTCTATAAAAAAAAACATTCTGTGTTACTTTTAAAATAAAGTGTGAATTTTAAATAATTGTTGTAAGTCTATTTTAATTGTTCTTTATACGAGAGAAAAGTCATTGGTCCTAAATTTAATTAAACGCGGCACTGATCGTTGTCATTGTTTTATTTATACCTGAACTGTTATTATATATACTCGTAGAAATCAAAAGCGAGGGGTGAAAATTATCACTAAACGAACTATAGCGTCGAAAATATGGCCGACGCGTCCCAATGCATGATAAATGTTGGCAATTGAATGCAATACAATATAAAATATTTTTTCTTTATAAAACAGATACAAACTCAAACTCAAAATATATTTATTCAAGTGGGTCTTTATAAAGACACTTTTGAATCGTCAATTTTTACACTACCACCGGTTCAGAAGGCAGTCATCTACCGAGAAGAACCGGCAAGAAACTCGATAGCTGCTCTTTTAAAATAAACAATTAATACAAAATTGTGCTATTTAGTGCTATATTGTGATATTTAGTGTCCATTACAATAAATTATGGTATTTCTACCATAATTCGATAATATTACCACATTTGATTTATTCCCATAAATCGAATATTTTCATAAATATAAAAGTAACTTTCTTATTATTGGTTAACATATTAAATGTTTATAGAATATGTTAGTTTACATTACAGATTTGCACACATTCTACTAGTTTGTGTGTGCAAATCTATTAACTAATTACTGTCGTGTTTAGGGGCCATTGTAATAAGTCCAAAACCAATGACAACTTCACTAACTAAAACTAAGAAATATCTCGTAATTAAAATATTGACTTCTTTATATATTTTTTGAGAAGAAAGGTGAAGCCTATAGACATGGCCGGAGGCTCTAAAGAGCGTTGCATGCCTTATAAGAACTACTATACACTTACTTTTCAGGCCAAAATTTGCATACTAGTGAAAATGATTACATAACCCATCCATCACCCGACATCTGTTAAAGTTCAAACATTATTTTGCATACAGTTATTGCATAAAATCAACATGATTTTCCTTTCACGCGTTAACTCTCGCTAAACGAATAATATGTACAGTAATTGACTTTAACAATACGTTAAAATGGTTGTAGAAATTTTACATGTTTAAAGTTGGACGAATTTCGCTTAAAAAACCGCCACGACGAACTCCCAACTTGTATAGATTGTCAAGATTTTTTAATAAAAATACATAATTTGTCAGCGACATAAGAAACACAATTATTACAGCAATAGTTTTAATAATAATAATCGTTTATTTGCAATAAGATAAAGTTGATAGCATACAAATCATAAGTATGTATAGAGCGAGTTCAGTGCATGTTACGAATTATCGCTGTGTATCGAATTATTCAGAATACGAATCATCCATTCGTTTTTTGTGTAAAAGAAACGTTATTGTCAAACATTTATCACAAGACATCCCGCCCCGGAGGCAATAGCGTCTATATATTATATCTTAGCTGGCATAATATACACATTTACCTATTTAGCTAAGATATATATTTACTCATATAAAATAAAATTTACACTTTCAAAATCTTCGCCTCCGTCGTTTTGCTACACAAGTTATGTATAATCTAAACACAATTTGCAAGCCTTTGCAAAAGTGTTTATAAAATACTATTAAAGATGTATTTACATCTGACAAACAATGAGTTTTAAGGAAAATGTGCAAAGTGTAATAAAAATAAAAGAGGGTCAATTATGTTAATTCATATAAAATAACAATTAATTTATTCCTATTCTTTTGAAACACGTGCGTTTCAATTATTATGAACTAGCTGATCTTTACCATTCCGTCTGGTATTTTTTATATAAATTGCCTGAGATGTATACCTATGCAGAGACAGACGGATATCGCTACAAGTTTATCAAAATTAATACAATTTTGCTATGTAATAAAAAAAACTTTGTAGTTTTTATTATAATGTATGTAATGCCAGTTGTATAATATTGAGAATTATTTTTATGACTTCTTTGTTTAAAGTTTTTCATACATAAATTTGAAAATATACATTCAATCATAACATAGCGAGTGGGATATCAGAAAAATAGGTCGCTGGCAAAACTAGGAGAAGATGCCGCAGTTGCCGCTTATTCTGTGGAGTAAAATTTGTTTAAGTGATAACATCAATTAATATGTTTAATAAAATATCCAATCACTATCACGAAGGGAATCTATCCCATATGAAATAAATTGTTTTTTCAATAAACTTATTATATATATGTAACGCAAACCGAATAAAGCCTACTGTTTTAAAATATTACGTAAATGGACAAAACCATTATTTGCACTTTAATTTATACTTTTTGTTCTAATCACGTAAATCTAACGAAACAGCAAAAGTTTTATGCAACAATTTTTGTCAGCGTATCATATTACAAATGTATTTATTATGTAATGTATGATTATTTTAATCAATTATTAAGCAGAAATAATTGAGCATGCAGTATTCTGTAAAGGACTATTTAAACGATAAAAAAAGCTTGATAGTTCGTGATGAGGAAATTTTAAAACAGTGACCACCAGTTAACCTGAGTTATTTATTTTGGCCGTTTATTTTGGAACCCACGTGGACTTAGATATAAGAAGAAAATTATTGACGTACACAAGTGATCGCTAGTTTTTACTGCTATGTGGAAATAAATGTGGAATTTAATAATCGCACGCATACTTATCAGCTAAATACAGGATACAGTAAATACTCCTACGGGTTAATGGAGTTTTTATCTAGTCAAATTTACAATTAATTTGTATCACAAAATGTATAAACAAGTAAATTCTAGACAGCAATTTTATTGGAACTTTCTTTTCGGGATCTATATAATATGTAACGTTATATCATATTATAGATAGAATAACATTTCTGTTTTTTTTATTACTTATAATATTCGTGTTTCGTCGTGTAATTGTTTTTTTTTACTGTATGAGTAAGAATCAAGGATTGCAACTTATGCCCGTCAGAGATAAGGCCCACTGCTCTTCTATACTAGTTGGTCAATCCTGATCATTCACAGAATTCGTCCAAAGAAACCAATTTTAGTAGAAATAAAACATTTTTATATTGATATCATATATTTTATACGTAATTGTAAATATCACATTTTACAGTTTAATAAGTAACTTAGATTTGATACTTATAAATAACTGAATACCTTACACATAAAAAACTATGTGTTCATAATACTTGGCGAACGTAAGGTAATGTACTACCTGGCCGGTCGTGCAAGCTAATGTCTCTACCATATCTCTCAAGTAACTCAAGAACCACTCCATTTGTCCACCCAAAGCCATCCTGGACTACATATTCGCCTCCACCTCCTTCGTGTCCGGGTTGTACTGCACTATACTTCTCAAACATTTTATGCCATCTACTAAAGCCTAGATAATTTGATCGCAGCCATATAACAGCTTGCTCCAGAGCTAATTTTTGCGCTTCCTTGTCACCGCTGGCTTCAAGACCACCAATTAAAATGCTTTGTAGAGGAGGCCAAGCGTTTGGATAGTCCCATTGTTCGCCCGAGTGTAAGATCGATGTTGGTATTCCACCGGGAAAATCCAAAGCCCCTGAAGAAAGCAAGTATCTAACTAATCGGCTAGCATACCGTGGTGCATCGTAATCCTCTGTTGCACCAGCCCATAGTGGAGCAGTGCAACTTGGATAGAAGTGTCGTCTCGGTGCCTTTGCCTGTACATCATAATCATACCAGACACCGTCTGCACCATCCCACATAACATTTTCTATTGCATTTCGCCAGTATTTAGCTAAACTCCACCATTTATGAGCTTCTCTTCTATGCTTGAGTGTATTCCGGAAATCACCCACTAATTCAAGGGCGCCTGCAAAAATTGCGTTTAAATCTACCGGAAGGATACGTGAGGCATGCACATCTGTTAAATTTCCGATGAGATCTTGACCGGCGGTCACAAACCATCGTGTCGAGAAGTCCCAGCCGCTTTCGGCGGCGCTTTTCATTTCAGCATAAAAATCTTCTTTTTTAGCTTCGTCTACGAATGTTTGAGCTGTGGTGTAATCTTCAAAATATGATTCAGGACGTGGTCCTTTACCGGACCTATCGGCAAAATACCTGAGCAGCACAAAATGCTTGCCTTCTACTTCAACTGTCACTTTCTTTTTCTCTAACCAATAGTGGAGTTCTTTTTCAACGGTTGGAAGGTGCTTTTCCAACCAAGCTAGATCCTTGGTAGACGCGTAATAAGTAGCCATCATTGCAGCTAACATAGGTGGCTGACTTCTTCCTAGATAGTACACTCGGCTTCCATTAGGTATATATCCGAACTTTTCAACTAAATACAATAAATTTTCTATCATACCCTTGGCGGTCTGTGTCATATTGCAAATAAGCAGTCCACGTATAATCCAAAATGAATCCCAATAGTACAGCTCCTTGAAACGTCCACCGGGAATAATAAAGCCATTAGGAACATAAAGAAAACTGTATTGACTAGAATGCGTGTTGACATCGGGTTTCACTTTTCGACCAAGCTTGGCCCATATTCCTACTACGTTTTTTGCGAATTCTCTTAGCTTCGGATCGGATATCTGTTGTAAAATAGGAGGATCAGGATTAAAGTCAGGTGGCCGCCAATCTTCTAGTTCGTTCCCTTCTATGAAATGTTGATCCAAAAAAACGGCTAACTGATCCCGCGATGGATTGTGCGCAGATTTTTGCATTAACTTCGCAAAATCTGCAAGCGTTTCATCCTCAGTGTGAACGAGCTTGAGATCGACAAATGTTTTCGAATCGGGATATATCCTCGCAATTTGTACTCTGTGAAGAAGTTCACCGCTACAATAAATCGATGAGTTGCACGAAGGAGCTACGGTTAATGCTTGAGCACAAGCACCCAGAATCCCAAGAACCGGGTAAAGCGGCGCATAACGACGCAAATATAACATTATCAGTCTAGTTTATTTACTTTGATGATAAACATAACCTTAACACGTGTAGTAAGGGCCAGCGTAGCGAACCGATTGTATACATGTCCGGCCCGCGACTGACGATACTCGTTGCAATGCCATGGTCTGACCATTGCGGGGTACAATTCATCGCAGCTTCATTCAATGACGACGACCTAGACAGAAAAACTAAATCATTGTCCCGAGAGAACTTGCATCGCGTTAACGCGTGCCTTTTGAGCGTACAACTGTCTTACACTGTCATAATAAGAATGACATTAAGAATATGTCAAACCAATTGAGTCGTAATGAAAGGAATCGCGCCGTAAAACGCATACACAAATACAGATTTGTATAAATTATTATAAGAATTATTTCATTCGAAATTAGTTATTTTTTGTTTGTTTTATTTCGTACGTAAGAAGTATTAATAATGTATATTATATTAACTACATAGATAATCAATTTCATGAGTAAATTTATACCCTTGGCCTACTCATTTGCTTGATAAGAAGCGCAGAGTAAATGTAATTGTTTGAGTTGTTACTATTTTTTGAGACCTGACCTCGGATTTGACATAATTTGTCTTCTTAGTGTGGTTACACTTACTGAACACACCATGAGCCAAGGTAACCATGTATATAATATTGTATTAGTGCATAGCCAGGGTTAGAAAGTCATTTAATATACAAATCTAACTGGAAATATATCTTTATTATGTATATGTTACAAGTTCCGGTTTGGAAGCCAACGAAAATTCTCCAAGAAAAGATAATTCATTTTCTTAAAACATAATATTTAGTTATGTTTTAACATGTTTTAACATGTTTTAAGATGTGACTGTTCGAAAAATCACTGTGAAAAAATAACAACACGATTTATATTTCGGCATTTATTAAAAAAATATTTCTTTAAGGGACAAGTTTTCACATACATTTAACACTTTGGCTTGAAAGTTTCAGTATGTTTTAGTATTTAGTATGGAACAGTCATCTTTGTTATTGCTTGGAGTATACAAACAGGCGTTATTTAATTACATTCGTATTAATTTGAAATCTAATAATTACGGGACGTAAATTTGAAATATTTATTCATCCATTTTATCCGCCCATAGTCAACAAGTGTCTGGTGATTCCATATTGAAGTCCAGACAGTGGCAATATGATAGAGAATGATAATAAAATACAAATCGAACTATTTTTAGAGTGTGCATTTCGTTCAATTGACGAAATAGTTTCCCAATAGACCTGATAGATAGACCACTAATTCCGGACCAACCCGAAAGCACCAGTGGCTAAGCTTGAGAGAATTACGTCACAGCGATTTAGGATCATCTTCTACAGATAATACGCTGCATATTTATCAAAACCAAGGAAGTATCATCATAATAATTCATTGATGTCATTTTTTATAACAATAATTATAGTCACTCTTTTGGTAGGTCGGTTAAATTTTGTGTCTGTCTTGAAATTTATATAGGTAACTAAATATGTGTCAAATATCTGTTTGTTATTAAATAAAACGCACAAAAAAGACACAGCCTTTAATTGTCTTGATACGATTCAGTCCCGAACCTTTTCAACTGTGACTTTTTATGAAGATTATTCTATTGTGAGCGTTCGACATTTATTGTTTTAAGTAGGCAAGGAAGAACATAGTAAACCTATTAAATTACGCTGTTAACAATTCGTTACGTTAGCTTTTATGCATCTTAGACGTTTTTATTAGGAGTTGTATATTTTATAAAATCAAATTTATGATTCAATCAACACACATTTGAATTAAAATCTAGATAATCTGGTTTTAGAAGCCATTTTGGGTTGTTCAAGTGTTTAAATTTTTTTAAAAATAATTGTTGAATTGTTTGTAACAACTTGTCCTATAAATTACCATACAATATACATAATGGCACATTATAAGCTATTTTACATAGAACAATAGACTTTTCTTCGGTTCACAACACATTCAAATGTCAAGTAAGTTTCATTAAAAACATATTTGTTCGTCAATAACCTAAAATTACCACTTGGTCAAAATGTTAAAACGGTACCTACTAATCGTTTAATCCAGCTTTTATAAGATTCAATGGTTCAACGCCATGGTACCCGGACTATCTGTGTCCTATCAAGTCCTCGGACTTTGTCGGATCGGCTTCAACCACTAAACCACCCGACGTATCCTTTTCAATATCATACAACGCCATTCTCTGTCCATACTTCGCGAGAAATTCCAAAACAACACCGTTAGACCATCCAAAGCCTGTTTGTACTGTGTATTCACCACCACCGCCAATTCTACCAGGAACCTCCACATCATACTTCTCAAACATTTGCTTATTCTCCGAGAAACCCTTGTGGCACGACCGCACCCACGACTGTGCTACCTGGAAAGCCAAGTCTTTTGCCTCAGGCAATTCCAATGCTTCTATGGCATTCACTGCCAGACTGACGAGGGGAGGCCATGCGTTGGGGAAATCCCATTGTTCCCCACTCTTCACCAACGATGAGGGAATACCGCCGGGGTAATCCAGGCCGTGGGATTCTTTCAAGTACTTCAATATGCGTGGTGCGTTCATATCAACAAATTTCTTGTCAGCAATACCCATCCATAAGGGTGATACGTTGATTGGGTAGAAATATTTTCGGAATTTCTTATTCACAAGGTCCCAATCGTGCCAGCATCCGTCCTCCTCGTCCCACAGTACTTTTTCAATGTTGTTTGTCCACTGTTTGGCGAGGTGTGACCAATGCGATGCTTTACGATAGTTCATTATCAAAGCCTGGAAGTATGCCATATTGTGAAGCGCCTTGGCAAATATGGAATTCAGATCGACAGGAATTAGGTCTGTCGCGTGGATGTCTGTTAGGTTGCCTTTGTCAGTTCCATCTTTGATGAACCAACGAGTAGAAAAGTCCCATCCACTCTCCGCTGCGCTCTTTATGTCTATGTAGAACTGGGTCTTTCGCTTGTCGTTGTCAAATATTTGCGCGCTTGTGTAGTCCTCGTAGTATGACTCTGGACGTGGCCCTTCGCTGGCAGCATAGTATCGGAGTAGCGTGTAAGCGTTGTCACCAATGTCGAATGTATAGATCTGGGTGTCGAGCCAGTACTCAAGTTCAGTTTCTAAAGCATTTATGTTCTTTTTCAGAAATTCTGTGTCATTAGTCGCTTGTATATAGAGTGACATCATTGAAGTAAGGAGAGGAGGCTGACTCCGTTGCTCATAGTAGCATCTACTACCGTTCGGAATGTGACCAAGTTTGTTAACTAATTCTATTAGATTTTCAAGAACTCCTTTAACTGTTTCCTTCATTCCGCTGATGAGAAGACCTTCGATAATCCAGTAAGTGTCCCAGTAGTATAGCTCCGTAAATCTACCACCGGGTATAACAAAACCGTGAGTGACAGGTATAAAACTGTATTGATCCGGATTTTCTATAACACTTTGCTTCACTTTTCTCCCCAGAGTTGGCCATATGTCGTTTATTTCCTTTGCGAATTGACGCAACTCTGCATCCCGGATTGATGACAGAAATTGCGGATTCGGATCAAAGTCTGGAGGTGTCCACGTTTCGAGTTCACTTGTCTCGTCGAAGTACTTCTCGACGAATTCTCTTACTTGCTTCTCAGTGGGACTATCGTTTGTCTGATCTAGAAGATCCTGGAAGGCTGCTAGTGTGCTGTCTTCATCAGAAAGTAGATGGCGGTCAACGAAAGTTTTTGAGTCGGGAAAAATACGATTCATTTGTACATGATGAAGAAGTTTACTATTGCAGAAGATAGGTTTGTTACAGGACTCAGGAAGATCTTGGGCTGTAGCTAGTGAGGCTACCAGGAGCAATGTTGCCAACATCTGAAAAATAATAATATAATATTATATTTTGATTAAATATGTAGCTACTCAATTAAAAAAATGTACATAATTCGTGTTGTTAATAAGGAATAGAAATTATTCACCGAATACGAGTTTTTGGTTATTTTTTCCTTGTAATTTAGTAACATCTTTATAGGTAATTTCCTTATCGTGTGAGTACTTCTAAGACTCTTGTATGTAACAGTTAGTTACTTTGTGTGTTATCAATGAAGTGCGTAAATAAAGTAATTTAAAAACAACAAAACACTTCAGAACCGGTTCGTTGATCATATCACCGGATCTAATCACCTTTTCAGTATTCTTTTAAGTTTTCATTTGAATAACAATCGTATTTAATTCGACATGGTGCTATTAACCTTAACGGCGACATTGTAGAGGCAATTGTTGTATTGCTAATGTACCCACTACATAAATAATAATTTAAGAATATTTTTTATTATATACATTTGGGGATAGCCTCCATGGCAATGAGTTGCTGAGCTTGTTCCGACGCCAATAGTTAAACGCTTATTATTTGTCATCTTTGTATTTCGTATAATGTATATATTCTTATATATATACTTTGTATTTATGCACACACATGCCTTGTGCCTTAATATATAACTCATTTATATTTTGATTGACTTATTTACAGCAAAATAGCGAAAAATACATTTAAAACACAAACTATTTAAGTATTTCGGCTCATTAAAAACATTCTTGTGTTTTGTGATGTGATTGTAAAGGACGCTCAGATGAGAAAGTAGTCTTACAAAGCGAGGTAACAGGTCTTGCTGTCGATGCATGGTGTCGGCAAATATTGTTAATCAATAATTGTTTGTAACATATATAAGCCATTATAAATGTTATTTATTTGATATTGAAGTTTGAGGTATCAATTCTTAGGCAAAATAAGAACAATCTAGTACTCTATACATATTTCAATTAATGATAATTTTAGTAATAAACTTGTGATCCTTCTGTGCTCACCTGAAACCTGTTCTGTTTGACATCGAACCTGGGATCTTTGAACTCTCTATGCTAAGGTTGTGCCAAACTAAACGGTTTCTTGACTTGACCTTTAATTAAGTCCATTTTGTACTTGCATATTTTAAAACTAGCTAATTTGTCGGAATATTTTTGACGTGATATAACATATAACATAACTCAAAGGTACTTGTCAATTCTTATTTTTTCTAAATATATCTGTGTTTTTTCAAATACAATTATTTTCTAATTCTAGCTTGTGTATGGCAGATATTATATTTATGAGCGAATATATTTACGGTATACGTAATTGGGTCAACCGATCGCTTGTCTCATATTTATCATGTGAACCTTTTCAAATAGGCCCTTAATTTATTTACGGCCGAAGCCAAAAACACATACAGTTTTTAACTTAAATCTAACAACCTCTCATATTCGTCCACTAGTATTCCTAACCCTGTCATAAAAATGTCACATAATGGTGCAGAGCTAATGAAACGATTCATTAGGGCGATCATACTCGGAATTGGGCTTTGCCGGCGGAGGCTTGTTCGAAACCGTACCTCAGCCAGCAATGGATGCCTCCTGAGCCGTTTAAAATTATCAGGGGCATGTAATCATAGCAATGATTGCAGAATATTACTGCAATCAAAGCCGCCCCTGATTATCTTCCAGGCAAACTTAATAAACAATATTTGTATTGTTACATAACCAATTTGGTTTTTATGAATTATGACGGGATACTCTGAATGTAAATGGATTACAAGCTGGGTCTTTGGTTTCTGTAATGGTTTAAATTACTTTGATATTTCAAATGTGGCTGAATAGACTAGCTGGCCTTAGAGTATATCATTGGCATTATAAAGATTTGATAATAATCTCAGCTACTAATGTCACCAGTTGATGTTTTATGTCGTATACTACCGCAGTAAATATCTAGTTAAAAGTTATCATAAATAATACATTAACATAGACCTGTTTTTAAAATTTTGCAAAAAATTTGATGGTACAAAGCAATTAATCATTCATAATTGAAAACACGTAACGCGACTTTTTGTATAACGTGGAACGTTAACGAACGAGTTCTTCCCTGGTAGATGCTAATTTATAAATGCCAAATGATTTTAATGCATTTTCTGAATAACACGAGAATCTTTTTTTATACATGATGGCAAACGGGCAGCAGGCACACCGTAAAGGTGAAGTCACCCATAGACGCGTGGCAATCGCAAGGAAATCTCTTCTTCTTGAAGGACCCTAAGTCGTCTGGTGGTTCCATAACGTGATTGTGCGGGGTGGTCTTACGAAATGCTCAGTAGTGGAACAAGCTCTTTTTTATAAAAAGCGGACTCCTTGAGAACTTGGTGTAAATAAATGCTGTTTTATCACATAATTTAAATACAGTTTTATAGCCTAATCTATCTAGACTTTCTAAGTTTTTGACATAAAAAAACTAAATTTTACTTTGTATGACTTATGTGTAACGAAGTGATAGATCATACAACAATGGGTGCTTATCTATGAGGATAAATTTCATTGTCATACCTTCAGAGGAGTTATGGTTGCGACGTGCTCTTAACTATATAGTTCAAGCCTAATGTAACGATACTTTTGCATATAAAAGATTTATGCTTTTCAAATACGACCCGGCACCGGCCATTTTGTGACGTCATACCAAATTTTATTTAATAACTACGGTTTATCATGGTACAGGACGCACGCAAGATGGCTAAACACCGACGGACACCTGCAATGCTGTATTTACAGGTTGACAGCCTTGGTATGATACGGTCTTCTTGAAGGCCTAGGTCGTATATTTGGAAAAACCTCAAACTCAGGTGAGGATAAGTACGGTTATACTAGTATACTACTTTAATTGCTTATGTAGAAATTTTTATTTTTTAAAATAACACACTGGCTATATTAAAAGTTTTTAACGTCAATCGAACGTTCATAATACATTCACAGCGTATTTTTTTATAATTTCACTATGACTATTCGATCCGAAGAACAAGTCTCAAAGTAAGAAAATTAAAACAGACTGAGATAGTGATTTATAGCCTTAAAGTAGGTGCTCATAATGATTTTGTTTTAATTTTCAAAGGAATTGTACCTTTTCATAGTATCAAAAGTCACCTCGGAAAGTCCTTCAATGACAATAATTATTCAAAGCATCGCGTGAATTTAAGGAAAGTCTACTGGCCTTTTGAATCACCGAGTTTCGACGCTCACAGGCATTAGCCAGTAACTAAAAGTATGAACTCTTACTTTCTACATAATCCCTCTTAGGAAAACTTAGTGATGAAATTCACGTCACGTCTGAAATATTTAAACGCTCAACAATTGTCACTGTGCAGACTTATTCAGAGCATTTATACTTTTTTTTTTTAACACAATGATTGTATAATTTAATTTCAATACTCGATAGATATCAAAATAATGACCTACAAATAATTAGAAAACTCTGAATAAATAACATAGTATCTCGATTAAAAGGTGCATGCATTTCCTCCAAGCGAAAAAGGTCGAGACATCTTTGTAAGCGCGATCACGTCAATAACGTCATCATATCGAATTATGCATTCCCGAGATGACTCTCAACCATAAGGTCTTGCGAGTAATACAAGCTTCGTTGGTGATGGCAAACATCCGCGACCAACACTCTATTATTGCACTAGATAATATTCATAAGGCTAGGTTTAAGCATAAGGTAGGCACTATAAAATTTGTAATTCATTCAATAAACATCCAAATAATGCTCCAAATTTACCTCTTAATAAAATCAAAAACTCAAGATTAAAAACATGATATTTAAACAGCTGTGTATCTTGAATACCGATTTATTTTGGAATAATAAAATGACGTACAAGTGATCGCTCATACTACGTGGAAAAGATATATAGAAAATATTATTGTTTCAATTTTTTTTTTAAATTTTTTTTGATGTAAATCTACAAGCCAAAATTTGTAGTTACATACATACACATAAATCTAAGGCTAACATTGAATTTGACAAAATATTGAATCTCAGCCAAAAACATTCTTGTATGAGATGTATTCATTCAATCATCCAGCATCAGTTTCTCAGTCGGGTTACCTACTTAGCTTAACCAATTCTTATATTGAATACTGACTCATTTTCACAATGATTTTTCATTGTCTTACAATGCACAGGTCTCCTGTCGATCATTTGATAAGATATGATAACAATATTGTAACATGTTATTTCCGTAAATTCTGAATATCGAGTATTTATTGTTATTTCAGAACAGCTGTGTGATGCTTATATGTTTATTAAGTAAGTTTCCTTATTGAATATCCTAAGCGTAAGGTTTGTATGTCTGTGTTTTGTTCTTAAACCGTTAAGACAATATTACTTTAAATTATGATGCATTTAAACAAGACATTCACCGGGATGTAAATGAATAGTTGTGCAAAGCCGTAAAATACAAACCCAGCCATGGAGATAGCTGAATGGTAGGATAGAAAAGGAAAAGTAAGCATAAAAAAAGGACGGTGAGGGACAGGAAAGAGAAGAGGTAATGAATGGGGGGGGGGGTTTGATTCGGGAACCGCAAAACGCGAACATGATAATGATATTAACACTTGTCTGTGAGTGAATAGTATCCCGGTGGTGTCCTTACTCAGGCAACAACATGACACTTTCAGTAAATTAATTATTTGATTATGTTTAAATTGAAAACCTTAAAGATTATGAAAATTACAGACGAAAGTCTTTTCAGCTCATCGCCAACCCATCGGTTATATTTGCTAGTGCAGTATGCCATAGATATATTTTATAAATGTAAATACTGTATAATTGTGTAAAAATATTTTAAATAAAGCATATAAAATAATCAGCATACGATGTAATATATAATAAAGGCTTTGCTGATTAACATGCTAATTACATACATCGAATTAACTATCTTAACAAAAATATAAAAAAGCCTAATCTAATTTAATGTCGTAAATGGTTCCTACATATCAATTTTTCGTCTTTCTCGTATATGTTTCGTACCAGAACAAACTATTTATTAATTAAAATATACTTCGCTGTGTTATATCACTAGTACTTACTCGTCAAACTCATCTTTAAAGTACTTGAGATAAGGATAAGTAATGTTATCGAGTAATCGTTAAATTTGCCAGTTACAAGGGTTAGATAGAAAATATAGTTTTAAAATCAACTCTTTCGCATTGTGTACTGTTGTTCGTTGCTAAAATAAGTGAGGTCATGTTATGACCTTAAGCAATTTAGCAAGCAAATATTGTTCAATTCGAATGTAAATATATCAACAAATATTATAAATAATTTAAGCGTTATTCATGTTAATAATACATTTCTTGCCCTGATATGATTGCAGGATGCTTATTGGTCTTTTTAATTTTTCAGATAAGAGCATCCTCACTTTTCCAAATTTGTTTGTCTAAATGTAGACTTTAATTCGTATCTAAACAACGAAATAATAGAAGTAAAAAAATGTTAAATTTAGACCGTTTTTTTTTTATTAATTTAGTGTTTAATAAAAAAATATTTGAACAATACTTTTTGGTTTACAAAAAATTTCATATTTTATGTTAATTAACATTTATATTAACTATGTTTTCTTAATTTGTTTGTCTATTAAAAACATATGTACCAAAATATACAATAAACTGTCTCGACTATGAATACTTTTCTCCAATTTTACTAATAAAACCATAGGAAAAAATGTGTTCTTAAAACGCGGAACGTTATTAACGATTTTGACAAGGTTGACTATTTACCTACCTATGCGTAAAAAAGTCTCAGTTCTTTCAAAGCATTACGCCAACAGCCTATATTATATCCACACTTTTAATATGGTATACATATTTTTGATGACATAAAAATATCAAAATATACCCAAAAGGATCATAAATTGTTATATAAGAAGCTGTACATAACATTCTCGAATAATCAAAATCGTAAGAAACTAGATGTATCAAATTTGAAATTGCAAAATTTTGCGGACCGGTTGCCTGCACGTATTGCAAAAGAAACTGTTCTAAATAACATTACAGGTTTTTGATCAATCTATAGAACTAGACCATATGTCGCATAAATTGGGATAAGCAAATCGTTGCACGGTTAAAATGCCTGCAAAAATAAGTTTAAAGATGTGTGAAAAAAAGACACATCATATAATTTATGCGCTTTGGTAAGAAAAGCACATAATTATATTAAGAAATTCAACACACAAAAGACCCAACAATTTTTTTTACTTTGGACATTTTTAAGCCTCATTAAGATGCAAGAATTTTCAGAAAATTTATAATTCGACGAGTATGTTTATTTTTTTCTTTGAAAAAGTCGTGAACAGGAGGGTACACGACGTTAATTACCGACAAAATTTGTTTACGATATTCTAAATTTAAATCTGTATGAGGAATCCGCAACGCTTTGCCGACGTTTTCACATTTTATACAATACAACCGTTTATTAACGCCATTTATAAAACCTTCACGGTTAAAATCACAGACGATAATTATACTTAAAATATATTTTAACGATTTATTATATTTTTTTTTAAAAACCGTACAATTAATTAACAAATACACAAAAACAAATTGAAATACACACCTTGGATTCGTCAAAAGTTAACACAGCTTTTCGCACATAATTTTACGAACGCGACTGTGGGCGGTCGGAAGGAAACTGAATTAGCTGTACCGATACAATTTATCTTAGAACAAATGCGCAGGTTCGGGTGTTATCACAAAAGGTGCGCACGCGCACACCTATTGGAAGTTGTGGGTCACATACATTTTTAGATCATTGAATCCACCGATTGCCAATTAGGAACACATTTACGATATCTTGTAAGTAAGCAAGTATCGGAGGTTATTGGAAAATATTTTAACTTAATGGCAAAAATCAGGTCGGTGACATATATGGGCGTATTAAATGTATGGCATTAAGATTTGTTAATTTATAAAATGGAGATCTTTACCTTTTGAAAGGTATACAAACGTTATTTTTAATTTTGTCTGTTTTTTTTTTGTTGGGAGATCAATTATACGATATACTCATTATTAACCAAAAGAAAATATTCATAGTAAAAAATAACGATTCTAAATTTAAATACAATACCTATCCTAAAATGGATGGATAAGTATGGAATGGACAAGAAAAAAAAAATCTTCGAACACAATAAAAAGTTATTTTATAATGTTATCAATATTATATAAATATGTATAGTATATATTATAGTTTACAATATGACTACTTATTGTTTTAACAATATCAACAAGACAACACATAAGTTGTCTGAAATTACGGCCATATACCGTTTTATATACAAGATGATGCTAGAGAAAGAAGAAAGTGGCAAGGTCGCTCTTTATTTACGTAGTCCGTTAACAAAAAGATATTCACTAAATACCCTTATCTTCTTGCTGAATGTCCTTGTGATTTACCTAATTACATCCAATTATTGTCTGCCATTGACTTACTTAAACGCGATAGCAATACAGTACCATTCTAAGCTGAATTTAATTGCCAGCAATTGTTGGGTTTTTGTTAAAGAAAATGACACTTGAAAATTTATGTCGCCGCAAGGGGGCTCGGTCTGTTAAGATATAAATAAAATGTTTATTGGACATAGTTGAAACCCATGAAAAATAAGTCCCTATGAATACTCACCGGTTTATTATAGAGTTGAAACCAGTTGCTAGAAAGAGACAGATATTTGAAACAGTGCAAATAGATTTAGTTTTTATGAATAGGAGTTAGTCATATACTTTGGTTTTAACAAAAAGACGACGTTATGTAAACTATGGATCGTCGAGTTATTTCAGTATGATGTTAAGCAGTATTATTTTACTTTAGTCGTCATAAACTGATTGTTACATCATAAACCGTAACGATCGAGATTTATTAAGCCAAGACGTAATTAATACCCATTTTCCAAATTTAAATCTCGCCATATAGAACCTATTTAAGTATTTCCCAAACGTCAAATTACCATAGATATTTTTCATTATTATAATTATCGTCATTGTTCTGTGTATGTTCTTTGTCACTTCGTAACAATACTTAACATATGGAGGAGTAGAATTTTCTAATAAACGAACTTCCAACATTAAGACATAGTATTAGTCTTTGATATGTTTAATATAACGCAAGTTCTTTTTGTAAAATATTTCTCATTATGTGTTTATTTTTTATGTGTGACTAAATGTTAACTAAAATTAGTTAAAATTAGTTTGTTAACCTTTTCTTTACTTCTCTGGCGTACAAGATACTAAATTCTAAATAATAATCTTAAATTTCAAGGTTAAGCTTTTCATATTTAATATCAGCATTAAGGCAGTTAGGAATTTGAAATAGCATTTTAATATTATTTTATAGTATAATTTACAATGTGATAATTTTTACGATCCAGTCCCGATGTTTTTATTGGTTCACCTAATAAAAAAAATTTTAAAGCTTAACTGCAACTCTGATTCAAACTATAATAATATCACATAGAATTTATCAACATCATGACTAGGTTGGGCCAGTGGTTACCACGCGAGTTTTCCAAACACAGGGTAACAGATTCGGTTCTACGGTCTTAAATATGATGAACATATT
Source organism: Leptophobia aripa (assembly GCA_951799465.1). Lineage (NCBI taxonomy): Eukaryota > Metazoa > Arthropoda > Insecta > Lepidoptera > Pieridae > Leptophobia > Leptophobia aripa. Next base: position 831,780 of record OX637277.1, read on the forward strand.
GTTATTTTAATATGTATATGTAGTTTATCAATGTGTACCTTGGGGCTAACCAACTGTATGTAAAATGAGTCCTTATAGTTTCAAAATTGTTTTGAATATAAAATACGTATACGTATAAAGACGAGCTATGAGAATCTCATAGAAGTTGAACGTATAGCGAAGACCATCCCTTTAGTTATGTTGCAGTTCTATATAATCAAACAAATAATCATTAAGCACGAACCTATCTTTTTTTATGTGAGAGGAGGCAAACGAGCAGGCGGGTCACTTCGAGTGATGTGCCAACCGCCGCCCATGGACACCTGCAACGCCAGAAGGCTTATAAGTGAGTTGCCGGCCTCTAAGGAAGAGCGGTCGTAGCGGATCGGGAATACCTGCGCTGGCAGTTGGTTCCACAAAGAGGTGGTGCGCGGCAGAAACTGCCTTAAAAAACGCACAGTCGTGGAGCGCCAGACATCAAGGTGGTACGGATGGAATTTCGTATTCTGCCTTCATGGCCGGTGATGGAATTCCGCTGCAGATATTAGCCCAAACAATACATCAGAGCACTATATGACAACGAGCCTGTCAATTATGCGCTGCACTTTATCAAAAATATTACTTTCATACGGGTAAAATTAAACTTATAAATGGTCGAAGAATTATTTAAATTTGCCTCTACATTTACAGCCAGTTCCCAAATTCAAGTTTCGTGAGCGTACGAGAACTACAAAAAAACCTCTCCGCCTATATTATTTCAGGTCTAAAATCGAAGGACCAGAGTTAATAATAAATGTTAGTAATTAGATCTCTACGGACGAATGGTAAACGAGTTATTCCAATGGTTGCAATATTAAAAGACGATTGAACTTTTAAAATTAAAAACTTTTCCTGTCAAACCACGTCATTAATATATATAATCGAGTTTGGTATAAAAATGGTCTGTTATGAATATTGTTGTCTTCTTTTTGGGTATAAAAAGAAGAAGTGGACATGCAAATACATTTAAATGCAAGATGTCATTAACGAAATGTCAAAGAACTTACACATAAATGTCAAAATAATCACGATGCGTCCAAAAACAATTATTTTTAACGTTTTGTTTGCAATACCTAAGATCGAGTCCGCAAAGCGATTTAAAAAATAAAACCGCACCGACTAGGTACATACAATATCAGATATTTTTCCGCACGAATTTTAATTACGCTACAAAATTGCTAGTTTTTTTTTTCACAAAAACCTTATTATCGATACAGGTATAACATTGATTCGCTCGTATGTAATAAATAATATCTAGTCACTCCGATAGTTAATTATTATAATAACGTAGTAACTCATAATTGAAGGTTACAGTGTTATTTACTCATCAACTAGGTACATAGGGGCGCATCGCGATTCGACATTGTCAAACTAACCTTTACCTAGGAAGAAATTTAAAAAAAAAACTAAAAAAACATATGAGCATATCAATACAGGCAAAATGATGCAAAATAAGTCATAACAAAATTAGAAAGTCCCCTAATAAAATACGTTTTTAAGAAACTAAGAAATAAAAAAGGTCACTTAATTAAAAATGTGTTATTATCTTTTGTGTATAGAATTGTATCAGCAATAACTTGTTAAAGTGCTTGAAGAGCCAAATTTTATTAGTGAAATGAAAGCTCCAGGAATCGAATAAACTGAAACATTAAATATCTTTATTCAAGTAGGTCTTTATAAAGACACTTTTGAATCGTCAATTTTTACACTACCACCGTTCCGGAAGACAGTCATCTACCGAGAAGAACCGGCAAGAAATACTTGGGTGATCTAGACCAGAGAAGATGCTGTATAAGCCTTGCTGAAAATCAGTGATGTATTCACCACAGCTAGTGTACTGAGCGAAACAGAATTAACACAAGGGCACTTTTTTTATATTCGTTAAAGTGTGTCGATATAATTATTTTATATAAGAGGGAGCAAACGAGCATGAGGCACACCATAATGGTCAAGTCACCACTTAGTCACATGGGAGTGGAGAGCTTTAAATGTTTCACCCTTTGAACAGACTAAGCTAGTTATGTCTCACGGAATATCTAGTGACCGGTTAACAACGTGATCAATAAATATAATGTTTTATCATTTTTTATGATTATCTATTATCTGCATTAAATTTCAAAACGATTGTGGGGCGTTAGTTATTGAAAAAAACTTTGATCTAAGCAATAGATTCATTTAAGTTTGTACATTTAATTAAAATCATTTACATTTTGTAGGATATAGGATCAGAAAAAAGATAAAATTCTTAATTAATCTTAAATTAATTTATTTGTGACGATCTTTAATAGACCTTAAACAACAAACTGTTCATATTCAATTATAAATAAAAAAAATGTGGTGGAAAAGTACTTGTAAATTTCCAAGTTACATGGGAAAATCAAGGCCGAATATTTTAGCACTAAAAATGCTAAGCATCATTTCTCCATGTCGGTGGTTGGTTGTCATAACCAAGTTTCCTCAAACCCTTAGAGACCATTGACATTTTTAATACAACATTTCCGTATGACTCAGTCCGCAGTACTGAAACACAAAAAATTAAATATAATTCATTTGTATATGTATATTTTTATAATCATATGAACAATCTCTTTGCCTACAAACATAAAACAGTATGTAATAAAAGAAAAAATAATTATTAAAAACTAAACTCAATGTTACTAACAGTAAAACTATACATATGAAAAAAAACTTACAGTAGTTGTCTTTTCCAATAGCTAACATTTTAGGGTCAGCTAATTCAGGATGTCTGCCTGTCAGCCACGATAACCATTCTCCCAATACAGTGGCAGACTGGGGCAGTATTAAAGATGATTTTATCTCATGGGATCCAGCAATTGGTGGTAGTAGGAAGACAGCATACCCTCGCAGAGTGTCCCCCATAAAGTAACTCTTAGCTCTTACTGTCACAATTAATTGAGGCCCTGCAATTTCTCAACCAATAATAAATTTAATTATACATATTTAACAAAATCACATCTTAAAGTAATTTCCAAAGAAATCGACTTTACTTACAACCATATATATTCGTACTCCCAAATACAATATCTAATGGCAAATTAAAAGTAACTTTTTCTGGATCACATCCAGAAGTTGCAAGTTGACTGGTTCCAGAACATAGGCCGGACACGGGGTCCCAATCTGGACCCCACACAATTTCATATTGTATATAAAGTTGTTTATCAAATACGCCTGCAGGAAATACAATATTCTCTATTTGGCCACTGAAAGCGACTAAAAACTTTGTAACTTCAGTATTTCTCATTATATAGTAATTTTTTACTATAAAAACTCATGAAGCTTGGTGTTAGTAGAAGTTTCTTCATGTATCCCGCCTAATTTGCTAATAGAACTTGATTTGATTATTTCAAAGGTATCCATGGCAACGACGTTTTTTAAATACATTTCAAAAATGTAGATTACCGTGTATTTGACTAAAATACCAGTGTCGAGGGATTTATTTATATTGGAAAAATATGTTGCCATTGCAAAAACATAAATAGAAGATCCAAAAATATAAGCAAACAAAATATACATTGTATATTATATTAAAAGTGTAAATGGGAAAATATCATTCTAAGTTAAAATTATACTATTTTAATTCTCCACTCATCTAATTATATTAATAAAACTTGACATTAATTACAAACCTTCAAGAACTAAAAGGTTTAGTTATGGGGAAAAAGTATTTCCGGCAACCTGTTTTACCGACAAATCCGACTTGAAACATCTTATCAACTTTCAGGAGATGGCGCTTATTAAGGTTTTTAAAATCATACTCGGCCACCATTGTTGCGAATGAACCTTGTGCAAAGTTTTGTGAAGTTTTTAGTTTTCCTGCAGTATAAAATCGTTTTTGAGATTGCACGTGAAGTGGTATGATAATGACTTAAATGAAAATGAAAAACCAGTCCTTAAAGTAACCTCCAGTATATATTTTAAAACACTAAACGCGTTCAAAATGTCACGCGAAGTGAGCATCACATCCATGAATACCATACTTCGCTCGGACTCGAAATAATTTATATGAAAATAAAGTGACGAAAACAATAAATTAGTGTTGTTACTATAATGCTACGATTGTAACAGATGTTGGTGCATTTTGTGACAAACGTGTGTCCATGAAAACATTTCAAAATTTACTGTACACGTCTTAAGGAATCGCAGTTACGCGGCTGAGGGCTTGTAACTCGCCGGTATCATTATGGTGGACTGATGAAGTGTGGTCTAGACAATAGGAGTTGATTACGTGTTTACAGTGCCTCCAGAGCTTTGCACAGGATGTCTGGTGGCTCGCAACATAACCCAAATGGGAGGCAGTCGCAACTAGGATCCAGTTGGAGTCCTTTACAGGTGGCTAAAATATAATATTCTTATATACTCTAACCTATTGTTTTAAAGTTAATTGACTAAGTCTCAGTTAAAGGATCATCAGATACAAAACGCTGCAACATGTTTGTTGTTACTTAGATTTATGCATCAATGTAATATTGTGTGCAATAGATAGGTACACTGATCAGCTGTTTGTAATATTCATGTTGACACTTTTGCTCCATTTATTAACTTTAATGTTGCCATTATTTACACAAGTCGAAAGCTTTTAATGTAATATTTTGTTAATAGCCATTTACATAATTAATTATTATTCTGAATTATTAATTAAGAGCTAAAAACAAACAATATTATAAATTACAAAGTAAATAGTCATTGATTCAGGGTTATGAGTATGTATTAAATAATTTTTTACTGAATTTTTTTTTCATATTTTTTTCTTTTTTTTATATTTCATATTAGTTAGAATTGTATTATACACCATCAAGTTAGACATACAGAATTTTTTTCTTACCAGATTTATAAGTTATATTTTTTTTTTAAATTACAATAATGTTTTCAACAATTTAGTTTCCCCATGCCCAATTGCTAGGGTCTCAATGCAATCAAACAGTTGGGATTTTTTTGTTGATTGCCTGTGGTCTGGATGGTTATCATACATATTTATTTTAAGCATATAGTATGTAAGTAGTTTATTGTAGTATTTTGTGTAATAACACAAGCTATAAATTGCTTGCCTTGGTGCTAACAAAATGTGTGTTCCATATATATATTTTATTTATTTTTCTTCAACTAAAACATATTATGTTTACTGTTTTTATTATTATAGCAGGCATTATCTCTTTGAACTTCAAATTTTTTTCTGGCAATTTTTCTTTTTATAAAAAACTAGCTGTCCATACAAACATTGTTTTGCCATAAACAGATAAATAGTATTGGAAAAAAGGGGTTGGCGTGCAAACCTATTCAATATGCTTACAAAATTTCATGTTAAGGGGTCGAGTCGTTTTGGAGGAGTACGGGAACGAACATTGTAAATTTTATATATAAGATTTACAAAATAGTTGTCATCAGTTACAGGTGGCGAATCTGCTGGCGCGCGCGCCTCAAGCACACATGGCTTCAGAGAGGGGAGTCACGTGGCACACACCCACACCGCCACCACATCTCTATCATGTGCCGGCACCTTCGCCCCCTGATCCTCTTCAAGTTAGTTCCTTTTGACATTATACCCTGTGTGTGTATGCCATTGTCCAAAGAACACATCATTTTAAAAATGATTAATAATTATTGTATGGATTGTGGCTTTTAAAAATTGATACAAAGTGTTTATAAGATATATTAGTATTCTCGGGTTTTTACAATTTTACCAATGTTATGGTAACCAGTTTGAAGTTTGTAAATTATGTTTCATGAAGTTTATAACATCTTTTGCCGTTATGTAAACAAGCAAACCATCCATTTATAGGTATATTTTTGGTTTTCTCAATGTGTTGGTAGTAATAAAAAGAGAGATCTATTGTATTGCTTCTCAATGCGAAAGAGAAAATAAAAACATGTAATAGACAAATACTATTCGCTGTGAGCGTGACTGTTGGCAGTCAAATTTGAATCGTTATGTGTGAGGTAGGTTAACACGCGAACGTAACAGAACCGTAATAAAATGTAAAATATGTGTGTTCAAACAGTGTAAACTTCATGTAACGTTACTTGATTTAACAACAAATTCTCTAAAGCGTCGAAATCAATTGGCTTTGTTTAGTTTAGCTTGTATTCCATAAAATGATTTTTCTTCTTTCCATTTAACAACCACTCTCAATAATGCCATTTAATGTACAGTCCCTTCAGTGTCGTTATATAGAGTTTATTCTGTATATGTAATAAGTTGATGAACCAATTGCAGGCAATGAAAGCGGGCGGCAATGCTGTGTTTCGGCACACGGCGACGCCGCCCGACCTCTACCGACATACGCCGACTCCGCCCGACAAACACCTCATGAGGTAAATTAATGTTGCCCAACGGTCAATTGTTATGAGACCTTTACTAAACCACTATCTACAACTTAGACAACCACTGTAACACTTTCCAGTGTGTATACTGAAATATGATTATTTGTTTGTACCTATGCTAAACTACCATTGGATAACAAAAAATATTAAAGCTTAAAACATCAATAAACCTACCGATAAGGTTGTGAAAACAAATGTGACTAATTCCAATTCTATTTTGATTTCAGGCACACTCCATCACCGGGTGATGTCAAAGCTGGTTCGGCAATATCTTCTGCTGAGTTGTATCCACATCTGGGTCCTGGGCGAGGTAAACATAAAAACAATGGCATTACGTCGTATGTTGTGGTCCCTTTCATGTTATTCACCGCTATTCACGAAAAAGTTTCAGAAAAACTGGTACGAGCGGAGGAATTACTAGCGTATGCCCGTGGGGGTGTGGATTTGACGGTGGGGTCCCGTGGGGCGAACGGTTCCCCCCATGCCCCAGGTCTGTCTGTGCGAGATGCCCCAACCATCAACAGCCTCATAGCCCGCGCAGCGCCTCGTCCGCCTCATTCGAGAGTTGATGCTCTTCTGGAGAGATTGTCTGCCCCTGCCCCTGCGTCGCCCCATTCTGTCATTGTTCATTCTAGGGCTGCCCCCACGCCTTCGCCCCCGTCTTCTAATGAGGTCAGTTAAACAGTACTAATTATCAAAGGCGTGTTTAAATCTATGTTTAATTTTATATCACACTAGTAGAGTTTTCGTATATTCACTTTATAATATTCGCTTTCCAGGATTCAGCCGACTCGTGTGGAGCTCTTCCGGGATCAAAGCGGAAACGAAAACCGGAACGTACCATACGAGTTCCCATTCCACCTCCACCTTTAGACGTACCACGCCCTTTACCTGTACAAAATGGAGACGCCCACAACGGCTCCGAAAAACCAGACAAACACGAACCTGAGAAACAAGACAGACCACACAGACCGCCAACCACCGAAATGCCAGAACCGCACGCCAGAAGAAAAGCCCGCGCCGACTCCGCGGAGACCATAGACGACATCGCAGCCATGATAGCCAACACGGATCGCAGAGACATACCCACTGAACCACTCCCGGAACCGGTGACGCCTGTCACCATAGATAAACTCAAAAGTGTCCTGGCCAGCCCCGAACCGGAGAAGTCGCCGGTGAAAACACCCCCAAAGTCCCCACCCAAAAGCCCGCCGAAATCGCCTAGGGAACAAAAAGAAAAAACACCACCGAAGAAGGAGGATGTAGAACCGCCACGCCCAGCCGCGCCCAGGCGTAGGAGTGCCAGGACGAACTCGGAATCAACGAATGTACCAGTGGAATCGCCGTCAGAGGCGAAGCCGGCTGAACCAGAAGCAAGCGAAACGAAAACGGCGGAACCCACATCCGCGTTCGTGGAGGTTGAGAACCAGTTGGAGAAAATGTTTGCGGGGATTGAGGAGCCTGTGGAATCGCAGGCTGACGAAAAGGCCATTAAACCAAGGAAGAGGCGGAAATCTGCACCCACGAAGGGGGAGAGGAAGGCTTCGAAGAGGTCGAGTAGACGGTCGACGGGGGATGAGGCGCCGAGAAGGAAGGCGGCGAGGAAGAAGGGCAAGAAAGAGGCTTTGAAGGATGCCTATGACTCTGGAAGTAACGCCAGTTCCAGTAGGTCAAGGGGGCCTTACATTCAGGTCAGTAGTTTACTTCCCATAAATAGTGAAGACCATGTATTGGTAAAAAGGCTATCTATCTATCATGCTCTAGAATAAAAACAGATAAAGGTAGTACTATATTTTTTATTAATATAATACAACTTAAAAAACAAAAAAGTAGACAGTCTCCGTGACTCAAGAGCTGGTGCTTTTCTCGCTCAACGTAAAAGCATTGCGGTGTATACTGTGAGAAAATTCACTTATTAATATTTTTGTCGGTATTCAAGGATATCATTTCTGTTTTATTTCAGTACAATTGTTTTTTTTAATAATCCGAAATACAAAAATTCCAGATCGTAGGACCACGGGATTCCCCAGTATCAGTGTCGGTAGTGAACGCAACGACTGAAGACGACAAGCGTACGGGCGACGAATGGCGCAACGGGCTGAAGGCCCGCGGCCTCCACGCGAGTACTCTGGGGCTCAGGTACGACGCCAGCACTCCGGACGCGTCCTGGCTTTGCGCCTTTTGCGAGAGGGGACCGCACCACGCTGGCTTGGGAGACCTGTTCGGACCTTACACGGTGGACACGAACTGTGATGAGTTTAGGTGAGTTTCATGTTTATCAGGATTAGGTTTAAAGAATTTATTAACTTAAAAAATATATAATTAAATACAAAATCAGCCAACATAAGTTATAACAGTACAAATTTATTTCACAAACAAAACAATATTTGTGCCAAATTATAATAAATTGTATACACAGTATTTACCGATTTTAAAAGGTGAGTATTATTTAAGTTTAATCTAATATATAAAATTCTTGTGTCACAGTTTTTGTTCCCTTACTCCTCCGAAACGGGTTGACCGATTCTCCTGAAATTTTCTGAGCATATTGAGTAGGTCTGAGAATCGGCCAACATCTATTTTTAGAGACATTTTTTTTTTTTTTTGGCTAAACGACGTTTGTCCGGATCAGCTAGTATGGTATAAAATTGATTCAAAATAGAAAAGCGTCAGATGCTTGGCACTTCTGACGTATTGCAGAAATTATGACGTCATCATCAACGCGAAGGTTGTTATTCTATAGTTATTATTAACTTAATTCCTATAATATAGACTTTTCGGCTTTTGTATCTTCGTTCTGTTCGTTTATTGTAATAGATATATAATTAAATAAAAATAATTACCAAAGTATGGTTTAGATGTTGCTCTAATAAAAATTATTCATATGACTAAATATTGGCAAATGCTTTTTCAGAATGCTGGATGAATTATCACAAAGCCGTTTCCCTAGAGTGGAAGCTGGAGTGGAGGTTTGGTTCCACGAAGCGTGCGCCGTGTGGGCCCCGGGCCTGGTCGCGGCTGGGGCCCGAGTATGGGGCCTCGCCTCCGCCGTCTGGGGTTCTCGGGCCTCAAAGTGTGCCCATTGCTCCACGTCTGGGGCTCCGATAGCCTGCGCGACCAGAACTTGCCGCGCCAGGGCGCACCTGCCCTGCGCTCGCACAAACAAGTGGCAATTGGACGATGACAGCCTGAAGGCCGTGTGCCCCCGACACGCTTAGCACACCGCCTAGTGATAGTTTTACACCAGTGATTGTGGAAGTGTCTGTGAAGTGAATGTGGTCTTTGGTGATACTTTTAACTGCCGTAGCTTGGTTAGTTTTGCAAATGATTATTTGTGTTTTGGCCCACGGGCCGTATCGACGCCCAATTGTGACGCCCGGTAAGGACAGTAGATTATTTTTGACCCAGTTTTTAGGATATATCAAAATCAGAATATATATGTAGATAACGTGAAATCATTGATAGGTATCGAAGCAAACTTCACAAAACGGTCTTAAAGACTAATATTGTGTGTAGTGGTCGGTCTCAGTACCTGTGTGACAGTCACGCCTCAGTTACCGTAACCCAGTTTTATAAGTATAACTCGGTTCTTGTTTCAAGGGACCAAAAAGTTAACTTCCGAACACCTAATCCCTTAAAATGCTAGCATTGGAATGTTCTTGAATCTTATGAACTTAGCTTGTGCACTTTCAATTAGCACAAATTATTTGTAATGAGCGTTAGCATGTGAGCGTTTGAAAATTTTACATTTATTGATATGTTACAAGTTTTGTATAAATTTATTGAGTTTTCGTTGAGCTGTGAATACTCAATCGCTTTTAAGATTTCAAATTCTATGAATACATGCCGTATCTGAAGTTGGAATCTCGCATAACGATCAAGTGTTTGCCAAATAATTGATTTTAACAAGGGGTGTTCTGATGCCATGCATTTTTTTTTTAATATTGTGATATGAATTTGTAAACGATTATGGTATTTTTCTTAATTCTTTAAAAATATTTATTATATATAACTCGATGAGAACCTTACATAGATATAGGGAGTCAAATTTGAAAGTATATCTGGCGGTATAACATACCAAGTACATAATTTTTAGTATAGATAATTGTAGATATATACTTTGTTATAAAGGTTTAGAAGTAATTTATAACAGCATCACTGTACATAAGTCGTATTGGGATTGTATATATAGCGTAATGTATATATCGGTAGCATCAGGACACCAATCGTTGTGGGTACTTATATATTGTACAGTTTTTGCCTCATTGCGTTAACTATACAGGCAGAGTTTGACGTTACAAATCAATTTAAGATGGGCTCGAACGTCTTGTTAAATAAATAAATACTTACATCTAAACCAAACAAAAATATGTGGTAATAATGTTGAAGGGAAACTCTAAGATATTAATTAATCATCTTGTGTCTCTTTTTGTCATCAGTAAAAACATTTTGTTTGATGGAGACAATATCCGATTAATACACAAGGGAATGGATGTTGGTCCTCGGGTGCCTGTATAGATCTAAGGCTGGACTCTGTATTGTATAAGGGCCAATGTTACATATGAAATAAAACTATTACTCTATTCAAACTGTGTTTAGTTAGTTGTTACCTGTTAGTTTCATGTCATGGTCTGTATTCCATATTTGAGAAGCCTTTTGATCTGAATGATGAATGGTCTCACTGCGGAAGAATACTGAGATAATACTAAAAATAGTTTGTGTGTTTGGCCGTTTTAAGTTATGATAGGATGCTTATACTAGTGTGTTTTAAATAAATTGGCAATTGGTGACTATAATTTGAGTCTTTGATGGACAATAAAAACACACGAGAAATGTATGTAGTATTTACTTTAATTGTAAAAAAATGCAGTTTGTTTTAATGTAAGATCACGCAACAATTATCTCAAATAATATAAATTGTAATTTGCCAAAAAGAAACTAATTAACACAAAACAACTTAAATATTCTATTTAGTTTTTTTTAACCCGGTTTAATACAGTTTAAGAAACGTTGCTTTAAAAAAAGGTTTTCATCCGAATTAAAATCATCTTAGTCTTCGTCTAATAGTATTATCTTATCACAGATTTTGTAAAGCTGATTGATTAACGAAGGCACGTGCTATGTGTCACAATTTGTATCGTAATTATTCGTTGCAAATTCGATTCAGTCTCTTCGTGATTGCACTAAAATCGCAGTGAGAGAATTCATTACTCACATTTGATTTTTTTTTTTAAATTATATTATGGAATACATACTTATAAAAGTGTAATAAATAGTTTTATTTCAATATATGACGGCAATAACTATATATCCGTTAATTTTGTGTATACAATTCGATATGGTCGCTCTGAACACGAAGGTGTCTCTAGTTTTGTATGGTCAATATATGGTTTAAGTGAGCAAGTGTTTCTATACAATTTTTAAAATACACAGTTTGCTTCAGGTAACTGTTTTTAGAGTTAACAATAAGTCTTGTCTGTCCAAGATACGAAATATATGGAAACATTACCGTTATTGTGAAGTTAAATAAGAATTCTCCATAAAAAAAAATAATGTAAAGATGTTAAAATTCGTTCACGAGTGTACAAAATAACATACAAGAGCCCTCATACAATATCAAAGTTCCATAACTCTATTGCCAAAAGCCTTTACAAGCCTTATGAATATGATAAATTTTGCCAGATAATAGATTTTTAACAGACACAAGAATACAGCAATAACTTTAATGCAGGGTAGCAGCTCGTATTGGGCGTGGCCATTTTTTTAAAAATGAACAAACGTCTTTTGACCTCAAGTGACGCTAAAGAAATATAATTTCCCTTAAAGAAAATCATAATAATTTTCAACTCCGCATTTTTACGTTTTAATTGAACCGTACCTGTAAATTCTTGAATGGTTATTTTTTTTAAGCATGTGTATATTCCGCTTTGTGTAGCTTTGATAAATAAAAAATGAATTAGCGAGAATGTGGTGTAAACGAATAAAATACTTTCCAATACATTAGAATAGACGTAGAGAATATTAATGTACAAATTTATTGTAGGAACGATCAGGCCAGTTTAGCGTTTAAAAAAAATGAATTGACATGACGGCGCTTGGATGCGAACAATATCGGATACTCCCAAAGCCTTTATAAATGTAAATGGTGTAATATTTTAAACAATTACGGCAAATTTACATTAAGTATGTAATTGTTACAAATTATATTTATCATGACATTATAAGCAAATTTAAATACAACAATGTTTAAAATGATTTTTTGTATTTTTATTTAGAAACGTATTATAATGGTTGTTAATTAATCTTAATTCCCCCAATGCGCAGATTGCAATCGTAAAAGGAACACGTGGCTACCATAGACAATTCGTTATTGTCAAACTTCCAATCCGCGCCATAGGCTATGCTCTCGTGTTCCAAATATTCATAGAGAATTTCGATTTTCTCATCTGCACGCAGTAGCCTAAAACCTCCATACATGCAGGCAGCTAGAACTATATTTTTTTCATTTGGATGCCATTTAAGGCGCCAAACGCCACCGCCGACATTTGTTTCTGTGATGCAGCGTTTCATGTGTCTAGCGTCCCAAAGGCGTACTTTTTCGTCGTAACTAAACAAAATACATAATTTTTATATAAACGGCTAGCACATGCAAGAATAAATACATAGATTCACATATTCAAACGATTATTTGTATTATATTCTCATCTATCTTCTACATAACCGTTGTATACATTTTGGTGAGTTGTTTACTACGTTTAATTGATATTAATCTCAATTAAAAATGATGATTTGATTTTAAAATCAGAAATTCAAATGTCTCATCTAAATATATTTATTGCGTAATATTTTATTTTATTATATTTCTTAAACCCATACAGCATATCAAAAAAGATTACACAATAGAGAATAGATTAAAGACAAAGCCGAAATAAGGTTAAAACATAGAACCGGCAATTAAATGTAAGATCAGAAACAACAATAATAAAATAATACGAAAAAATATACATATGAACAAGTGGAGTATATCAAGTGAGGAACGAGCATTTAAGTTTTTGTGAGTGAGTGTGCGAGGTTGAATCTTAGTTTTTTTTAAGCCTTTGACACATTGAAATTGTAGTCTCTAGCCTCAATACAAAATACGAGGGGTGTTCAAAAAGTATCGCGAATTTTGAATTTTCCCGGGTTTCGTATATTCGAATTTCGATTTTTTTGTGGCGTTATGTTGGTACTCATGTCTCTCACTTTTGCCGACAAGCTCGGCCATTTTGAATGTTCACTTAATAGTTGACAGCTGCTTTGCTTGCACGTGTTTTGGATCGTCTTCGATTTTTACCTATTCAAAAAAAGTGGATCAAAGAACCTGTATCAAATTTTATGCGAAAAACGAAATTAAGTGCGCGGATGCATTCCGAATGTTGACTGTGGCATACGGAGAAGCTACCTTGGACCGAAGCAACGTTTATCGGTGGTACAAAATGTTCTCAGAAGAGAAGATGCTGAGGACCTAAACATATCAATTGGCTCGTGCCATTCGATTTTTATCAATGATTTGGGCATGAAACGGGTCGCCGCGAAATTCGTACTAAAATTGCTCAATTGCGACCAAAACAGCATCGCATGAACATTGCAAATGAGATGTTGGTTGATGTTGGTTCAGCCACCGTATTCCCCAGATCTGCCCCCCCGTGACTTTTTCTTGTTCCCTAAACTGAAGAGGCCCATGAAAGGACGACGTTACGCTACGCTTGACGAGATAAAGACGGCATCGAAGGAGGAGCTGAACAAGATAAAAAAAAATTTTTTTGAAGTGCTTCAAAGATTGGAAAAACCGTTGGCACAAGTGTATAATATCTCATGGGGATTACTTTGAAGGGGACAAAATAGATATTCATGAATAAATAAATAATTTTTGAAAAAAGACAAAATTCGCGATACTTTTTGAACACAGTAAACGTGTAAAGAATCCGCGCTTATGTCGGTCAAATGAGTTTTGTTTTGTGATATATGTGTAAAAAAATAGTAGCGTACTTGGAAACAGCAAATTAGAATTACCTTCCCGTTAGCAGTTGATGTTCCACATCAACGTGGCTACGGATAGCTGTGACTCCAGCTTCGTGGATTCGATTTGTCATAACTACGTCTGGAGAACGACGATCGAAACATTTAAACAAACAATCGTCGCCACCTAAAAAGGTATTTTAATGTTAGTTAATGCCATTGAGACGTATAACAAAAATATAAACACAATACAATTTCATTTTTATTACATCTAATTAAGCATTTAAAGGCAATTAATATTTATTGCATAGTGTGATTAGCGGAAAAGTTTTTTCTTGTATTTCAATTATTTTTTTTATGAAAATTAATAAACTCTTAAGATTAGCGTAGGATACTTTTATTTTATTTTACCATATTTTTCATTTACCTGTATAAAACACATCCGTATTCCAATAATTGAATGCGGCAATCCAAGCTTCAAAGCCGTGCGCCTGCCACTCACCAACCCTTTCTAATTGATCATCTACCTTCCACAATGTGACATTCCCCGCCGAATCACTGACAACAATACTTGTGTTGCAATTATATTTGTTCGTCGACCAATCAAGTGAAAGTGCGAGGACGTTTTCACCAATCACAGCTTCGAGCCAAAGTTCCAAATTAGAATTGACCAATCGGTACAGTTTTAAACTACCCTCAGATGTAACAGTGCCAAGGATGGGGTTACCATTTATGCAATGGTAGCTCCATTTTTGGTCCAAAATCCCAGACGTATCTATACTTTGTATTGGACACAGTTCAACTGTCTCATCGTTAATTTTAAATAAATAAATTCTTCCAACTCGCTTTTGATTTTTCGTTGACTCATCTGAAAAAATAGTGAGTTGCAAAGTCGACCAAATCATATTGTTTCCTATGTTTGGACCGACTGGAAGAACTGTTCCTCTGGTGGGCTGCATGAACACAGGCAAACAAGATGGCGGGTAAAGCATTCGTCTATATTTGGTTTAGGAGCCAGGGAATCTTTAAGGACTCACTTTAAAACAAGCGGTATTCTTACATTAGCTTCACAATATATCTTATGCAATATATTGTTCGTACATAAAAATAAACATTTTTTATCACTTAGTGGAGATAAACACGACCAAACTGACTTGAAACCAAATGGACTTCCAATAAATTTAAAACGCGCGTTGAAAAGGCATACTATACCGTAAACGAATATTTAGAGGACAAAGATCCCTTTAATGTGTCGGCAATTGGCTCAGCATCGGGACAGTTCAATTCTTGAGTAGCCTTACATTGCTTTGTTATTTTAATTGTCAGTAGCACAATTTTGTATTAATTGTTTATTTTAAAAGAGCAGCTATCGAGTTTCTTGCCGGTTCTTCTCGGTAGATGACTGCCTTCCGAACCGGTGGTAGTGTAAAAATTTACCATTCAAAAGTGTCATTATAAAGACCTACTTGAATAAAGATATTTTGAGTTTGAATACAGTGCACCGTGTGGTGAGTTTTACAAAGGGAGCAACACAAATTTTGTTATAGACATCTGACTATCTAATTTTACTGTTTCATAGCGTGAACGAATAGTTCAATTTGAATACTCACACGAAGTACATACTTGCAAGATAATGTAACACTGACAGTTTATGACTTACCCTCATTTTTATCAAGTTGATAGGTCCCACACACAAGTATATCCTTACAGGTCGGAACAGGACACCACTCAACGGAATCGGCGCTGTAAAATGTGTCCCACTTTTGCTTGGTTGTCCACGTTGACATTGTTATCTAAAATACATTAAGTTAATCTTAATCATCTAATTAATTCAAATTTGAAGTTAATTATCCATAAAAATCAACCAAGCCGAGTTTCCTGCCTGCTTCTTCTAAGCTTGGTCGCATACGAACAGGCGTAGAAACATTAAGACGTTTCAAATGGTCCTCAATGAATAAAGATATTTTGACTTTATACGAAAATCATATTTGCGAAACAGACAATTGTTAATTTAAAGAGATTTTTCGTATTAAAAATATTCAAAAACTATTAAAAGGTTACGAAATAAAACCACAACAATTGATATTTATTTATAATAAAAATAAGTCCATACATGAATAAATACGGTATACACTAATCCCTATATTTGAAACATTTTAATATATCTATATCGTCATTTTCAGACAAAATTAAATCGCTAATATTTGTACTATATTATGGTTCATCTCTTACTTAATTACATTTTATAGAAAACTATTCTAACACAATTGAAATATAACTCGCAGCATCCAAACCGAGAGTGAATATTTGCGCCGTATTTTAGTCAAAATATTTGCAATGTTGCATGACATCCATTCATAAATATAAATCAGGCTAAGTGCTCCCTCCAATTAGTCAAGAGTACTAAAAAGACAGCAATAAGTCTGATTTACATTTAATCAAGAGAACATACTTAATTTTACAGTATTTATTATTTCTTAAAAAATTGTGCAATTCACATATAAATGAAGTGATTGTATCTACAGTAACAAATTTATTATAAAATTTAAATAAATCTCTTATGATGTTTGAACTGAAATTCTTTGCACATTCAACAATTTGTATCTGTGGAGTCAGGCTACACACGTAACATTGCATGTATGTTAAAAGAGCGTACTAAAAATACAATATAAAAATATCAAAGTGGACTTCACAAATCATTACTTTAAGGTAAGTACTTAATTAATGGTAACTTAATGATAATTACTTATATCTATCAAGTATACATCAACGGCAGTTGGACCTTTATTTTGTGTGAGATAATCTGTGGTATTTACGACTAGTGCTAATATAATAACAATCATTTAATACGTGAAGTATTAAACCAAAAAAAAATGGTTCAAAGGCTATTCATAAAATACTCTTGGTTTAATAAACATTTATCTAAAAATGTTACTATTAAATGCATTTGGATACCTGAAATACATACTAAATTTATATACAACTTAAATCTATGAAAATTATCAAATGAATGAGCACATTTCTTACAAACTAGTTCTAAGCTGAGGTTCCAAATGTTGTACAAAGTCTAACAGCCATTAAATATCATTGTACTGTAATTTTTTGAGAACATTAATATTCTTAATTAATATCAACCACTAAAAAGTATTTATATTTTTTGTCTGAGGTAGATTTTCACAATAATTGTTTCAATCACAGCCTATGGACATTTATTATACGCACATTCAAATGACAAGAGCACGCGGGTGAATAACAATTTAAAAGTTGCAAAATATATGAAACAATAAAATCATTCTCTAACTATAGATATTCTCATCTGTCCACAACTTGTCAAGACGTTAAACCATTGAAATAACATCTGCCTAGTCTTATCTAATGTAATGTTATTAAAGTATACAATATTAACACATTTTGTTTTCTGTCCATCGAAAATATGCTATTTTACATAGCTGCACATTGTTGGTGGATAAATTAATTACGCACAGTGTAAAAAATAACTAAGACAATACATTAAAAAAAATTGCCATTGCCGAGTGATACCATATTTTTGAATATAGTATCATGCAAAATTTTAACTTCAAAAGTAAAATCATTAAATATTTCTGCTCTGTACACAAAATGAAGTTCTACACAAGTTAATCTAAATAACAGACCATAGGATATAGATAGAATAAATTTTATTATTTTATCTTAGAACCAACAATGCACATCCTTTTTCTCATAATATTCATATAAACTTATATTTTAGTATCTAAGTACCCTGAACATTAAGTTAAATTTAAGCTAACATTTATCTTAAAATCATACTGAACCCATATTGTTTTTGTTATACTATATTATTGTTTCATACTTTTAAGCCCAAAAACCTGACATTATCAAACTAATTGAGGTATGTAAAATTGTCTGAGGTATGTTTAAACATTACTACTGTCTCGCTGAACGCTCTGTCTCAATGAGGCATTCCCTGACCAGAATCCTAGCATGTACAATACCTCGTTTTAACCTTTCTGCCGAGCTACGACTGCCAGAGTAGCTTGGTCTAACTTCTTTACCCATTTCTTCAATAACTGCCAGTAATTGAGCATATTTTGACATACCATTATCCTTATCTTTACCATTTGAAGATGGTGACGATGCAGGAACAGTGGATATAGTCGCGTGACTACTTCCTCCGTGAGTTAAATCCTTATGGCTGTTTTTCCCATTCATAGGTATCGCTGTTACAGTAACATCGCTTAGTTTAGACTCAACTGCCTGAATGTCCATTGCTTCCATCCTGGAATCAAGGAAAGAGATGGTCAATACGACGCCGAGTAAACGATTGTAAAATGATCTAAACTTACCAAACAAATAAATCTTATAACACTTGAGTTCACGTTACGCGCTTGCAAAATATCTATAACAAAACCGAATCGTAGGTAATAGATAATTAATTATGGACATACCCGTATTAGTTGTTTTCTTGTCCTGAAGATTAGAAATATCTTTCTGTGACTGTTAATTTTAATGCATAAAGGTGTTCCCAGCAATTTCTCTTTTGAAAAATGGACAATTATTAGGTTGTTGACTTAATGTTCATAAAATTATGAATAATGAAATTAATAGAATATTGTTTTTTACATGGACATTAGGGCATAGGCAGTTAATCACAGTTCACACGGTATTCAATTGAAAAAAATTTGAGTTGACAGTTGACAAGCGATAAATTAATATTATTTGTAATTTTTGATACAGTTTTACGTCAGGGTTGGAGTTGGAGAGAGTTGAGAGTTGGAGGTTTATAATGTTAAAAAAATATTAAAATTGGTAATCATAGTAATCACCCTAAGTGAAAACACTTAATTTTTTGATTAATTAAATAACAATTGTGTAGTCTTATGAAAAATCTGTGACACCTTTCACCGTGACATTTGACTTGGGTGAATTCTGTAAAACTTCTGATTTGGTTATTGTCCTATTTTCTTTTGTCTGCATTGCATAGAACATTCTTCAAAGTTCAATCGCCAATCCTTATTTCAAAGCTCACACGTTTTAAGCTCAATGACTAAATTAAAAATGTTTTGGTTGTACCAATTCATTGGTAGGCCGTTCCGATTACACAAATGTAGGCGATACAAGTAAATAAAGAAGGCTGTGTTATTTGTTAAGTGTTGTCTCCGGCGACAGCGCCCACAGTACCATTATGTGATTAGTTCAATTTGTGAAATAAGAAGCTGAAGATGTCTGGGGAGGGCGAGCGAGCGTCGCGTCCTAATTCCTTATTACTTGAAGCCCCGGCACCCGAAAGGGAGCCACTACATTTTGATGTGAATCTAGTTGGAGCTCCTCCTGAGGTAGAACAGCTCGTAAATAATATAAAACAAGTCGCAGAGGACTTTCTGTATCACTGGAAAACGTTTCCAATTGGTAAGGTTAATAATTTAAGTTAATTTTCAATGTCATTAATTAGGAAATATGCTTAATTTATGAAAGAACTATGGTATTTAATACCCCTCACCAAAAAGGCTTAGATTGTATTTGATTATTATGATTGTTTCTGAAAGTACAAATAAAGTTAAAAGAAACCAACTTTCAGTTCTACCTCAGTCACGATTCACTGGGCTTGGCAATCACCCATCTGATATTATAATAGCACCACCATGTGATGAGATAGATGCTGCAGCCCTGGATGCTGGGATTGAGCCCCATCCCCTGTCATCAAAACAGTTACATTCAATTAGAGAGAAAGGGTATGTTTTTGAAAAAAAATATTAATATAAATGAAATCTATCAAGTACCTATAACTACTGATATATATGATATTTAATAAAGAAAAAGATCAAAGTGCCATTAAGAATTATTTATATTTACAATATTAGTTGTTTTTATTTTAAAATTTGCTATCAAAGCATTTATTTTGTTTTGGTATTCACCCATCTCAATCTTTTTTTAAGTGTTTTAAATAACAAGACCAGTTTTGTTACATTATCAACTCAATTACTCATTCTCTCATATTCTGTGTTATCAGGGACCTTTAGTATGTTTCTATTTACTTTGAACCACAACTTTGAGACAGGAATAACTAAAACAGAATATATAGAATGCTATTTTCTTTTATACTATATAGACTAATCAATAAAGTAAAAAAAAACAAATGTTTGAATTTCTTTGCATTTTGCCAGACTAAAAATACTAACCAATAACTATCCAATTAACTGCAATCAAAATAATTTATTAAATTAAAAAATACAAAAACATGCTAACAATGACCACAGCATCATTATTAAATCAAAATGGTGGATAGGACGCTTTTTGATTACCATTCCTCGCATCATTAATATCAATTAACTGTTGTGACTCAGTTATGAAAAGTGTGAAATAATTTATGTGTACAAAAGTACAACTAAATCAACTCTGTACTCAAAGTCAGTAGACTAGTCTTTTGGGCAATTTGAATTTCAAAGCAGAGCGGTTTGAATCGTCGCTGACCACTCTCCGACCGGCTTGATCCGTTGGCGCTGTGTAGAGATGTTGGCAGCATCTTCTATCATGAGTTTACCATTTACCATGAGTGTTTGGATTAATACCTGCAGCTAAGTTCGGACATCTAAGCAGAATACGAAATTCCCCCCATATCACCTTGATGTCTGTCGTTCCACCACTACGCGTTTCGTAAGACATTTCTTACCACGCACCACCACGTTATGGAACCAGCTGCCCGCCACGGTATTTCTGAACCATTACGACTTAGGGTCCTTCAAGAGAAAAGCGTACCAATCCCTAAAAGGCCGGCAACGCACTCACGAGCTCCCGACCACATGAGTGTCTGGCGGCGACTTCACCTCTATGGTGGGCCTCCTGCTCGTTTGCCCCCTCTTATCTAAAAAAAAATAACTATAGTTCAAAGAGTAGATTTTTCTTCAATTTAAATTATTGTGATATTTTAATGTTAGTTGTCTCTACTCCCTGTCACATGACCTGTTAAGCTATCATCTAATTTTCATAGATTACACAATAAAAGAGCATCCTACTTGTTGATTGCTTAAATTAATTCTCTACAAAATGGCGTGAATATTGACTCTTAACAACACAAAACAGTCACTTCATACACAATTTCATTCATGTCATAAGTTTTTGTTCTTAAGCTGGCACAAGGAAATATTTATGCCGAAGAAGTTAAATACTAAGCAATTGGAAACAATACGCGAATGGGGGTATGTTATATAGTATATGTAGTATATCTTTCTGTTTGTCTGTGGGCAGGAATTGTATGACGACTTACTACTTTCTCTGTCTATATAAAAATTGTCTATGGTCACGGGTTTCACATTCACGTATTTATAAATTCCAAAGTTTCGGTCATAGATTAAATCTATAACATAGAGTTATTTATATTCTAAATTCCTTAACTGAGGCAAGGAGGGAAACCTTTAAAAATTACCCCCCCCCCCCCCCCCCTTCTGTATACAATTCCTGTCTTAAATACCCCCGCACAGTGCATGTTACCGATTCCATATGTCTTTTGATAGAATTTATAATATTTAATCTCCTGAGTGAAATTATAAACATGATGATACATATTGTAGTTGGTAGGCTATATTGTCCGTTTATAAGCAATGTTCGTTTCATGCAAACATTCGTTATTCTAACTTGTGTTTATCAAAAAATAAAAAAAAATGAATAAAAATCCGTTATTTTGTATGTAAACTCATAAGTTTGTAATGAAAATCATCACTATCATATATATATCACTAGTTAAGTAACTAGTGAAGTTAGTTAACTGTACATTACAAATATGGCTTTTTTGATTGATTTTATACTTTGCCCTGAAATTAAATATTTACCAGACACAAATAGATGAATTACACAAAGTGTCACACTGACTATTTTTAAGTCTGTACATGACTTTTTAGTATTATTTTAATTTAAGCAAGGGGCCTTGACACGAATTTTGATTAGCATTACGCATGACACTTTCACTCACCGTTAATAACGTAGCTAGATTTGGTGTTTTGAATTTTCAAATCCATTGTGTATATTTTTCACAACTTATAATGTTTATGAAATTAAGTAGTCATATTAATCTTTACGATGGTAAAAAATGTTGACTTTACGGCATAAAGCTCGTTCACTCGTAATAAATCCAACTATTCTGTTTTAATTGTATGTCAAAGACTTGGTACTGTAAAGTGTCTCATGAGACCAAGATAAATACCAGGCTGCAGCCCACGTGTATCTGAAACTTTGGATAATAATAATTTCCAGTGAGTTTGAAGTTCCCTCCCGCCATTTCCCTGGCCAGACGCATATATGGCGCGTGGCGGGATGGTTGCAGCGCGGCAGGATCCGCGCGAGGGAAGAGTTGTATCGGCATGTGGCACGGGCGGTTGCACTTATAGTCGTAGTGGCTAGAGATAGGCTCCTAAGGGATGAACCGATCTCAGTCGTTGCTGGGGCGAAGGCCTTTCTTGATGGGCTACATAGGTTTGTGATCCAAACTTTGATTTAAACTAATGTTAAGACCAATTGTCGAGAAGTGCAATTAAGACTGTTGTGAAAAACCCAACTTAAAATTATCGAATAAATAATTCCTTAACTGCAATAATTTATAAAGAAATTTCAACAGGCTTTTGGATTTAGCGTTTGGGATGCCGTCTTTAGAAGCGAGAGATCTGGACAAGAAAATACGTGAGGAGCGTTCGAGGTATCTAGTGGCTGAACTCATTTGCAAGGTACTCCAATGTATTTCTCGTCTCACATTAATTTAGACACTTTAACAATGGTGCTCTTCTATATGTCTAAGTAAAGCGACGATCGGTGTTATTTCTTCAAAATACACAGCAAGGGCTTAACAATCTCTTCCAGACAAGTCTTAACCAATTCTTTATATGAATTATAGGCAGAAAACCGTGAGGACATCGCGGCCCTGGCTGCGTGGGTGACGCGCGCGATGCGCCGAGCCGCGTCCGAGAAGAGCGATCACAGGGACGTCCACCGCGCAGCGCCACGCGTGCCGCACGTCTACACAACGCCCCAACGGACTCAGGTAATAAACCTTCTAAGTGGAACGTCACTTTTTAAACTATGTGACTAGTAGCGGCTTTGCCGCGTGATTTGAATACAAGGGGAATTTGGAAAATCGGTTTATAAAAGGTAGAGGTCTGGTGAATTGAAACACTTCAACACTTGTCTAAATCTAGCTAAAATTTTCTACATACCAAATCTAATCGAAATCTGTTCAGTAGTTTAAGCGTAAAATACAGACAGTGTTACTTTCCACATTCACAGTATTAGTATAGATTAATTATGTACTTTTTGTCACGGTATTTCCTGATCCATACAACTGTATGGATTACAAAATAGTAGTATTAGTAGATTCCAAGAAACTGCTAGCTGTCTATGGGTGGTAGTTACATTAATGCCAAGTTACCAAAAAAAGAAGATTTTTAAATGCCAGGTTTATTTTTTTGAGTTTATTTGTTATCTATAGCATTCTTCATTATTAATTATTGCGTTGTTTTTAGCGCTATATGTTTCTTTAAAAAATCATTTTTTAGGTTGATTTAAGACTGTACCGTCGGGAGTTACTTCGCAAAGCAGCTGGCCCTTTGCAAGCGATATTAGAGCGAGAGTCGCGGGGCTGGTTCCTTCATTTCCGCGAGAAGAAAGCCGCTCATCTTGCAAGCCAGAAGGTGCCCATTAAGGATATCGAACAGGTATGGAAACATATAAAAACTTACACAATCTAATTATTTAAACTGAAATATTTACCTTTACTTAGAAGAAAAGAAACTAAATGTACAAGATACATAAAGATAAGCAAGAAGAAATATTTACAATTTAACAAAAACAGTATAAAAAAAATTAAAATAACTTTATTCACCTAGGTAACTATGGTACACTTATGAATCGTCATATAATGTCACTCGGCAAATCGAATTGGCTTTGGTTGGTTTAACTTATATTCCATACAGTTATTGTTCTCTCCATTTAACGACCACTCTCTATAACGGCCAGCACACTCCCCACAGTGTCGTTATATAGACTTAACATTGTAATTATATTAATTAGTCCAACCAGTGCATTTCTCTTACTGACCGATAACCGGTACTCGCAGGAGGTGTCGACGGCCGCGATGCGCGAGTACGTGTCGCGCGTGTGCGCCGGCGTGATGGCGTGCACGCAGTTGGCCTCGCTCGGCCCGAACGTCGCCGAGCTGCTCGCCGAGCAGTTACGAGCGGCCGCCGCCATCGATAGGTTGGCCAAGAGGCCGTTTTCTTATCTCACATGTGTTTTTGACACCTCAAGTTTTTCATACATCATCATTTTGTTTTAAGCAAATTTCCCTTTCACAGCATTTAGGGCGTGAAAACACATTTTCAAGCTTTTTTATTTTTTAAATAATACTTTACTATCTATATATATATATACTCAGCATTGCTCAGCAAGTCTTTTTGTGTTGCCTTTCGTATGTAGTACACGTATTTCTCGATTCAAGTTATGTTCTTCATATAAAAATCTATATTTAGTTAATAAATAAATTAATATGTGAAGGTGCCTGTTTATTTGTTTGATTTTCTAAAATGTAGGTAGTTGTACCCGCGGTGGTTTTTTATTATGTAAATAATTTTCAGGGCTCAAGAGGGCGTTCGACGTAAACTAGAAGCCGGCTTAACGACAGCCGAAGCCAGGTATAATTAGAGTGATACTATTATTAGTAATTAAATATCAGGTCACTTTTATTTTATTTTATTAAATCTGTCCCCAGACAATAAACTTATGAGATAATAAAACTAGGTTTACACATAAAATAATCAAATGGGAACTTGAGACATTATACAATTACTAAATACAATATACATAATAATGCGACATACATGTTACCGCTACCAGGATTCAAATTATTACCTTTTAATTATTCGCTCCAAACACCAACGACAAATAATGATTTTGGAAAAAACTTAATTTTTAAAACAAATTGTTTTTTGATTCACAATCAAATTGTAGGCGCTAGAACGCTTATTTCAACGCGGAAACCCTATTTTGGGCGTCAATGTGTAATTTGTGTGTGAGTGTTTGAGTTTGTGTATATCTGTGTGCGTACGCATTTTTCATAAATGTATATTACACCCAGACCAGAACAAATGTACAAAGGGACTCGAACCCCATCCTTCTGTTCAGCAGTTGAGCGTGGTAATCGTGGCAACAACTGGATCTTCTTAGAGCCCGTTTAAATTCCTGTTTATATGGATTTTGTGTTAGGCTGCAAGCGTCCCATCCAATCCTGTCTCGGGCGGACGCCTGGCGAAAGGAGAAGCTGGCGCTGGCAGCTCAGCGGTTGAAGGACGAGTTGAGGTGGACCGGTCTGGAGGATGCAGCCGCGGCCATGCAGGCCCACAAGTTGCACCAGCATCGGTACTTCCTGCTTCGGGATCTGACGTTCCTCAGGGATCGGGAGCCGTTGCTCCTGAAGGTGCGAACGGTTTTCGTTATTGCTAATAATTTAACGATCAAGTAGTTTTTTGATAGTTTGAATCAAAAGATGAAGGTATGAAGTATTGTATCCACACCAAGTTTATTATTTAAGGACATATTTGGAAATAATATTTTAAAATTTTCTTTTTTTTTAATAGAACTTATGCGAACCAGTACAAAAATGCGTACCAATTTTAAAAGGCCGGCAACGCACATACGAGTTACTTGCCTGTGTGAGGTCATTGATGTACTCCCTTACTTATATGAAATAGCTATATAATATGTCAAACAGGAGCTTCGCGCAGCAAAGACGCCCACCCGGGAATTCAGTTGGTCAACCCGAATCTGGTTGCCCCGCAACTGGGCCGTGATCCGCCACTTCCGGGGCCGCTCGGAGCGGATCCCGACGGTGATCAGCGGCCGCGCCACCAACATCGTGACGCCTCGCTCCGACCCGTCCCAACCGGTATTCCTGGCCGATCGGGAGCACGTCCGATCTACGAGCACGCGCTGGCCGGGCTGGAGGCTGCTCAATTTGGCTCACAGGTCCGTCTTTTTGCTCATAACAATATTATATTCATTCTGTATTTTATAAAGCCTGTTTCAATACTAGACTCCATAAAGATGGTAATTTTAAAAGAAATGTTGTGTGGGCGTACACCTTGTTGCCTGTTGTATTCTATATTTCATTGCTTTTTTTGTAGTTTATATATTCTTAAGTTTTATAAGAAACATAGCGTGCTTTCCAACGCACAAGTAATCAATTACTTAAATATGTCATACATAATACAATTAAATTAAAAAAAAAAACACATAAAAAGATATCAAATACCTAACTTAACCCATATTTTACGAAAAAAATTTAAAAAATAATAATGTGATTGTTGTGGTGAACAGTCACAGAGTACTGCGCAACAAAGTGTTATAACATTTCTCATTCAGTGTACCGAACAGCACTTACAAGGTACCTAGGTCCTAATTGAATACTGGGTGTAATAAATTCCTAGTAGAAACGTTTTTTTTATTATATTTGTTAGGACATGGTGTTGGACGTGGAACATAATGTTCCTCTTTGGCGTAATGATCCCTTGGTGTTCGCCGCTCTCTCTGCGCACATTGCTCTGTGTCAAACCGTTTGTGCCCGACTTGGAATTGTCACAGGTATTTCTACCATACACGTAACAGAGTTTTAAGTATTCCTATATTAGTTATCCTTTTTTGGTTTAGTTAAAGATAGTTACCAGCTGATTTAATTGTGGTCTTCTCAGATCGGTATAATTTGGAACACTCACAGTCCGACATATACGACAAACTACAGCCAACAAGTGTGTAACCAAATGCTGATCGAACCCTGGACCCTCGGATCGGCCGTCCGGCATGGTGACAATTACTGATTAATAAAACCAATGTGATCTCACTATAACGAAAAAAAAAACAATCGTGTTGAGTTTCTTGTCTGCTTCATCTCGCTTCGGTTGCTTACGAACAGGCGTAGAAGCATTTACCTTACCTTACTGAATGAAGACACTTTGACTTTGTTATGTGAATTTTAGTCGGTGCCAATGTCCATACAAAAAGCACTAATTTACAGCTGATTTGCCTTATCCTTCAGGTGAATGGAACTCTGTTCCCGAAACGCAGCAGCGAGACCCAAACGATGTGGTCTCGTCTGTTGCAGTTGTGGCGGCATGTCTCTAAAGAACGGACGCGCTTCGAGACGGAGCCTGATACGGGTAAAGTGAATTTTTAAAGTCGTGCTATACCTGTCTTCCTCTTCTTCTTGGTTAAGGAAAGAGCTCGATATATCGGCCGAACAATTATTTATTTTTTTGTACGAAATACGAAGGGTAGGTTTAATATTAAAGACCAATTTTTACACTTTTTTATATCTACGTTCAATAAGTGGATTTCATTTAAAAAAAACCGAATACTTGTATTTTTTGTACATATTATTGTGGTCTGCTCCAGCATATCACTGGGGAATATAAAAAATAAAATTAAAATAATACTTTATTCGTATAATAAACACGGCTGACCAATTAATCGTGTACAAACTTAGGCGGCCTATTATTTCAAGAAATAACACCTTTTTATGTAGTAATAAATTCAAAAACCAATACAAAAGTAGGATTGATTGTATCGTTCCAGGACTCTTGGGTAAGGGCCTATCCAGACAAGCGAATCGTGTGTGGAACTATGGTGTGGTGGGTGGCGTTGGCTCCCTGGCTTTGCTCCTGCTGTTCCCCGTGGTGGCGCTGCTCGCGAGTCTGTCGGCGCTGGCCGTCGCCACCACAGTCCCGCTCTGGATGCCTTTCGCCGCGTTGACGGTCCACGCCGCGAATGCCCTGCTCTACGAGATCGACTCGCCTGACCCGCACACGCTTAACAGGCGAGCTTCTAACAGGCATAGAGTATAGGGAATTGGGGTTTGTCGTCCCGGCATTATCCCGGCATCCCATGTTCACATGGGTGTTTTGCTATCAAAACAAATGGGGATATTTAAAAAGGCAGTCCTACATCCGCCTCGCTAGTCCTTTCAATAAATGTGGAAATTATTGTAAATTAATGAGTAAACTTTATTTTTCTGTAATTATCAATTCTCTGTTTAAATGCAATATTTGCATTGAGTTTCTTTTTAAATGTAATGTTATATTTTCGCTTGTCGATGGATCAGGGGGGGGGGGGATCATAAAGGAAGGATGGGCTCTTCACTCATCACTTAAGCCCCCGTAGGACTTGCCGAGTGAAAAAGTGGGGTAAACGTTTGTCTTATTAAAAAACTGAATTTCAGGTGGTTCGTGTTGCTCGAAGTGGTGTTATGGCGGATCGCGGTGTTGGGGCTGCTGCAGCCGATTCTCGCGTTTATCGTCGCGATTATGTTCTGTCCAATTTCAGCATTTGTACTTCTCATTGGTGAGTTTAAGAGTTACCATGGTTACCACTAACACTTTAACTTCTTCTCTCTCTGGTCGGTGCGCGATAAATAAATTTAGCATTATATACAAGTTTTATTGAAATATATCGCTTATTGATTTAATACAATTGCTAACAATAATAATTTTAAAATCTAATAACTAATTGGTAATCACATATTTTTTGTATTAATGTTTTGTTCCTTCGAGTTTACCAAACGCTGTCTGTGTGTAATTAGGGGGGGTGGGTTGGTGGAGTGTGCGGGGGGTGTGGGAGCGCGCTTCGTGGCACTGGGTGATCGTGAGAGGCGCTCGCGTGCCGGCCCACGACTCCGCCTTCTGCACGCGCGTGGCCGGACCCGGCTTCCATGCGCCCGCCTCCTATCAGATCACGTAATTATACTAAAATATTCATTCCGCTTGGCAAATAACAAAACGATTTTTTTATTTGTTGTATATATACAAAATAAAGAATTAAAAAAAACCCCTGCCAACAATTTATCTGATTAGTTAGATTTAACTGTAATGAGTTTCTCCTTAGCTCTTCAACTGAGAGTTTGCAATCATATTTATATGTTCTTCTTACTATGTCATGGAATAAATAAAAAACATGTTTGACCCAGTTCCCAAATTAAGAACAAAAGGGCGTAGAGCGAACCTGAAGACCAGGCAAGAAACTCTTTACCACGTTGCCTAAAAAATAAACAAAATTAATTTACAAAAAATAAGTGTATTGCTTATATTTCCAGCGCTGCACAAGCCTTGGCCGCAGTGTGCGCACGCGCAGAATGCGAGCAGCTAAACACATGGAGCTCGCAATTAGAAGCCGCGGTTGAACGACCGTTAAGGGACTACCGCCATTTTGTCGACGCCTGTTTCGGACCATTCTCCGTGCAAATTGCTAAGGTTTTTTTTTTAATTCTTTCCAATATAGTTTTTTATATATAAAAATGAATCTAAAAAGAAGTTTTTTTTTCTTCAATTTTATCCCCAGACAGGAGCCTACAAACAGTTAGAGAAAGAGTGTAGTGAGCTGGTCGCGTCTGGGCGAGAGAAGTTGGCCGCTAGACGGCGCGATCTCGCTCTTGGGCTGAGTGATGCTGCAAGGGCGAGGGTCAGGATGCCTGCGCACGAGTTGAGGGTACATTTTTTTTATATTGACAAATTCGCTTTGATGCAGGCAATACATAGATATATAATCAAATTTTAAAGCTGATAATTTATTTTATACATGAGTTTAACTGAACGTGTTATAACTAGATTTTTAAAAATACTATATAAATTAACATTTCATAAAAAAAAATCCAAGGATAACTCGGCATCCTATAATAATCCATCAAAGAGTTATGAATTAACTTAATTAACGAATCTCATTGATTATTATGAATACAAAAGCGCCTGGTATATTTAAAAAAATGGAATAAATATTGCACAGGTTATAGATATAAAATATTTAGTCTGTGTAAAGTGTTGACTATCTGTGGTTATAACCAGTCTGCGTTGACAGAAAGCGATACACGCGTCAGCGTTGGAGCTGGCCCGTATGTTCGGGCAGGCAGCGCGCAGCGAGGAGTGGTGGACTGCGAAGGGCCTGGAGCCCGGCGATTGGCACGCCCTCGCTGCCAATACGCTAGTGGAGGTAGGGAATCCCAACGGACTTTTTATTTTTACGCATGAAAATCTTGGGAGTATTTTCTTTACAAAGAAAGGTGGCGCAGAGTGTTTGTATTTTGAGATATATTGGACAACAGATTCGTGATGCTCAGTTGTCTTTTCCTATGAATTTTGTTCTAATAAGTTTTTTTATTGCGGGCAATGTGGCTCACTTGATTTGTTTCCAGTATGGCCTCGGACCATATTCAAATTTTAATTGTGAATCAATTGTTTAAAATAAGTAGGTTAATGGTTTTTATTTATGTTAATTCTTTGTTCCCTGTTGATTTATCACGGAAGGTGTTCGATGCGGAAATCCTCGTGGCTTTGGAGGAGGGTGAGGCGCGCCTGTCCCTTGAGGCAGGGCCGGGCTTAAGCGTGTGGACGGGGCGATGTACTCGGGACCACGCCCCGCCAGACGTACTCGCCGAGAGAGACGATTGGGGTATTGCACCTGGTAAGTTTTAGAACTAACAATTTTGTATTATTTTCATACATTTGATATATTTTTGTAATTGCATTCGATCGATAATTTAGGAATGTGGGGCGAATGGGGTGGATCGGCCCTCCCGCGGGTGCCGGCGCCGTCTTTGGAAGCGAGTGCGTTCAGCCCCCGCGCCCCCCACCTGCCCCCAGTACCGCACCCCGCTACCGTAGCCCTAGTGCTGCATAACAGGTAATTGTATCAATGTTAAATTAATAGTCACAAATTAAAAAGAAAATTATAATTTATTGTTAAGATTTTAGATTTTAGTCAAATCGGGATACACAAAGCACGAGCTAGTTTTTTTTGTTATAATGTAAGTAATTTAATAAGTTTATTAATGTATTTAGTAATTTTACAAGATTTTTTGTTTCATACACACTTTATGAACGTCTTATTTCACATATAATTAATTATAATCTCTCATATAAATAAATGGTTTTTGGGATGGTGACAGTTAGAATGTGTATTAATGTGAATTTATAGAAAAAAAAAACATTTGTCGTTACAAAGATAAAATAATGTTGCAGAGAGTCTGATAACCCGGTGCCATTGGAGACGGAGCTGTGTGCTGATATACTTCGCGGACTTGAAGACGCGCCCGACTGCGACGATAAAAGAGGTATTATTCTACCTTTATACCTTAAAACATTTAATTCCTTTAAAGTTGCAAGTAGCACAGAAATGTTGCCCTCACAAAGAAATATTGAAAATGTGGCGGTTTATATTAGAAATAAGTGCTTTGAGAATGAAATCTTTTGTGTAACAGAGGGCGTAGAACGATACCGCGGTGGCGGTAGCGAAGCCAGCAGTGAGAGCAGCGGCTCGGCTTCCCCTGATGATGAACGGATTCCTGACACGCCCGACTCTGCCCTCTGCAGGTATCTTGCTTCGTTATATATGCCGTGTATTCTAGTATCTTTCATCTTCAACGCATGGATACGTCCTTGCGTTTTTTTGCCTAATACAAGTCGTAGTAAGTAATATTAATTATTTTCGCACTTCTTGACGGATTCGCGTGTTTTGTTCGATTATTATTGTTTTATTAAGAAAATCGCTGAAAACGATAAGCCGCCTGCTACCCTGTAAGTGGATCCGGTAATTTATTAAAAAAAGAAACATTTACACACATACACTTAAAAAAATATTATTTAATATAGGAAAACTAAGAAAAGCAACCTCGCAGTGTTAATAAGCCTCGATTAGTACTACTAGCCGTGGTCATCAACTAGCTTGCGTGCCGCCAAAGACGACACGCCTCCCATAGACACTGATATTTTATTATATCTGCCCCTAAACATCTTATGTGCTAAATATAATTTAAAAAAAACAAGAAACTAGACATATATATATATATATAAAGATGAGATAATAAAACTAGGTATACATAGGTACTATACACATAAATCTATTCTAGAATATCGCCAAGCGCAGAGCGCGCCGCGTGCCGTTGGACACTGACAGGCCGCGGTGTTCGCCTACGAGCGGACTTGGCCAGTCCCGAGGACGTCACCCTGGACACGGACCGACACGGCACGTCAGTCTGACACAACGACACTTGACAGCCGCAGGTATGATCTGTGGAGTAGAATGTGTATATTAAATTGGGCTTAAGCTGAACAGTTTTTTTGTTGTTGTTTCGTCCCTCTCTGTCATTCTGTATACGCTAAATAGAGAGCTTATGTATAAATGCTTTTATGAACATGAATATTTAACAAAGATGGATTTTTTGGTTAATTCATTTTTTAATATAAGTTATAAGGATAATTACGAATGAACTGATTCTGTAAAAAAGTATTATTTTTAAACTATTGCAAACTAGCTGCATACAGTTTTTACAGCTTTAAGTTAAATGAATTGTTACTACTGTAAAGGTGTTGTTTGAAATGGTAACCATGGTGATAACGGTATTTACGTCCGTGTTTTGAAAATCGAATCCCCTCAATTATTAAATTTAGGCTGGTAGGAGTTTAAGGCTATATTTAAGCTTATTGTTAGAACTCATGTTTGTAACTTTCACCGTCCGCACTCAGAGACGTTTATTAACTGATTGACGAATTATGTATTGAGAGCTCGTAATAATGCACTCTGAGTGCGGCTGTGATGAAATAGAGTGATAATGGAAATTATATAATTTAAAAGCTTAAGAAAACGGCTCAATGTATGACGAATCTCGTAAATAATGTAATGAATTCTAAATAACGGCTTAAGCATTTATGGGGTAAGATTTAAAACGCTTTAAGCAGGAATTGACAGTGCGACATTTGAATTACTAACATTGTGACTACCCGCGTTTTTTTATGAATTTTTTTAAATATATAATATGTAATTTTCAAAATATTTTGGCTGCTAATTAATTTCACTGTCGTAATATTATTTATTTATGGTTGTACAATGTTGGAAATGCAAATGAATATTTACGTCACTAAGTGCACTTGAATACAACGATGCACGCTTCAATAGAATTGTATTGGGCCATTTTTATATAATTATTTTAATGTGACACTTACAAATCTTCATATTAAAAAAGGGGCTACTTTCACATTTACTACCAGTTCCCAAATCAAAGCCAAAGAACTGGAGAAAATGTAAAGTTATATTATTATGGTTTTAATAAGCCTTCAGCGGTCAGAAAACTACAGAGGAAATCTCCTGAGATTTCCCTTTGTTCGCTGTTTTCTGTTATTATCTTAGCAGTATATCAGTTGAGCCATTGCACAGGCTTTAAATCGCTTAGCGTAACCTTAAAAGTTTAAATATAATTGTATAATGATGGTCCGTCAATGATGTAAGTGTTTGTGGCAACTATTTTACGTGTGTTTGATATTTATCTATGAGGGCACAAATATTTTTGAATGTCTAGTTTTAGAATTGAGTGCTGATTTGTAGTTTTTAAAAGTATTGAGTATATAAGTTTTTTTTTTGTTGTAAAATACTGAGAAACTGGATGATGCACATTTTCCGCGATTTTGTGGCAATTTTACAAATCAAATTCCAAATATCTTTAATCAAGTGGGTCTTTTGAATCGTGCATTTTTACCACCGGTTCGAAAGCTATCTACCGAGAATAACCGGCAAAGATACTCGATATAATTATGTTACTTACATGACCAATTCAAATAACTAAAGCATTGTAAGGCTTCTCGAGAATTAAACTGTCCCGATGTTATTTCCGACACGTTAAGGAAACTTTGGAAATTTAAAAAAAAAACACGCATTTGCTCAAAAAAACATTACCTAAGAGTGATGACGTCATCAAAGTAATTGCATTCGTCCCGTTTCGGCAGTTTATCAAGTAGGCCTAAACGCACGCAATAAACGTAACGAATTTCGCTAGTACGCCACATTTTCAATGAGTGCCTAAAATTCAATTATTTGAGTAGATTTAGTATTGAACATAAGACTCATCTAGTTAACGCCTACATTTGTGGATAAATGGCAAAAGTAGCATTTCAATGGCCTATTGGGGACCTAGAGATTGGACAATTTTCTTTGTATGGGCGAACTTTCCAACAAAAACAAAGGCTCAATAATAAAATATGCAGAAAAATATATAATATTTTTCCGACTTTTGCCCTCAATCCATTGATTCGTTAGAAATTAGCACTAGTTGCGAGCCGGCCATTAAATGTAGAATGTACAGCTCTGTTTTATTCATACACTAATCCGAACCAATCAGTTTGTAGTGCGTTTCAATTAATTTGGCAGTCTGTGGTCAGGTTTTTTTCCCACCAATAAAATGACGTCGTAAATGTCAAAATGCACGCAATGGCGGCAAAGTTGAATGGAAAAAGTTTAACGTCCCAATTCATACAGACTAAATCAGTATAGAATTTGTTGCGTATCAGATATCGCGCGGGAATTAGATTTTTTCAAGGCAGCTTCAAAAAAAATTAACCGCCGAGCGAGGAAAGTTTTATTATAGTGTCGATTCGCTTACTAAGTATTCAAAAAGTAAAACAATCGAATTGCGCTTATTTAATGACTTCACATTGTTATCAGTGAACATAATTAATTTATTGAGAAGTCAAAATATCTTTAATTAATTAAGGTACACAGGACCATTTAGAAACGCCTTAATGTTTCTACGCCTGTTCGTACGCGACCAAGCTGAGAAGAAGCACGCAAGAAACTCGGCTTGGTTGAATTTTTTGGAAACGAATAAAACTGATTTAGTTTTGATGGATGTGTTAGGGCTTCTATACCCTCGGAGGGTAAGTGTGCGATCGATATATTTTTGAAGCGAATATGCAATGTATTTAGGAACGTAGTTATATTGTTAAAAATACTCACAAATCGTACCAATCCAAAGATAATTGCAATCTGATATAGCTTTATTAATATTAAAGAATTTCTTTATAATGAACCTTATGTAAGATTATAAATACAAATTGTGTTTTGGCAGTTTATTTATAACTAATATAATTTAAGAAATACGCTTAAACACGTGTTTAACTGCAATCCTGTGTTTAGTTAAATTAATTGTTTTTAATTATTGCAACATGACAAAATATATTGAATGATTGATACTCGTTGTTTTATTTAATTAGTAGAATTGAACTGAACAAAAGTATGCATTATTATTGACATTCCAATTAGCAGGCATGGATGGAACAGACAACTATTGTATACTGAGGCCTAAACACTGTGCACCTTGTTTAGACTCTTTCGTTTTAAAGCGTTTGTTTTTTTATCTGCAAAACAAATCGACGCAAAAACGTGATCTGTGAATACTATGAATTGTTGATGAAAAAAAATAAAACACGTAATAAAGTTGAATGGAATTTAAAATTTATTAAAACCTACCTAACTATAATAATTATAATCTTCATATCTGTTGCATGTTGTGTGTATCACATGGATTTGAAAATTATTAGAAATATCTACTATGACAGAGTACAGGTATTCATTGCATAAATATCAATGCTTTTAAACATAATATATTTGATCTCAGCGTGCAAGCGCTATTAGTTAACCTAATAATTTTACCATTTCTAATTAACAATTATAATTTGAAAAAATTTGTTGGACCTACCTATCTAAGATTAAATAATTAAAAAAATAATATAGAAAAAAAAACCTACTATTATGCGTACACAATAAAATATAATATTCATATTAAACAATAATAGGTCCTTAAAACTAACATAAAATGCAAACTTTTAAATGTAGCGGCACGACCTAAACGACGAGACAAATTTAGAAAAAAAAATACCACATCGCGCCATTAAAAATCTCAGAACAATAAATAAAATTTACCAAAAAATAAATTACAATCTCTCCATGTGATAAGTCAATTCATATAAAAATAAAACTCTAAATGCAAAACGTACGTCACCGACATTTAAGACCGTGAAAAACACTAGCGACACAAGCTACACGGGACATTCTCACCAACCAACCACTACACACTCCTACACGCAAGCAAACTTATCTACGCAAACGCCTAAGACTATACGACTTAGGCCGCAACAGCTGTCCAACGCCAAACAAAACATCGATAGAGTTGAATGGTCTATGGTCGATTTTTTTTTTTTTTTGCACATGGAACATTTACGCCGGTACTACTATTCTGAGATAAATGTATCGCTACGATAATTTGAATATAGAAGGCGGTTGTGGTCAAATATTGCTTTCGAATACAATGCACACGCTACACTTACTTTATTAATCCAATACAATTTGAAAACACTACTTACGTCTAAATATATTTCTAAATTAAATTTGTTATCCCTATTACTATAATAATATGTCGATACAAAATGTTTTTAAAGATAACTTTTTAGTAAGTTCGAAAATATATACTTTGTTACGTAGAAAAGTCGAAATAAATTCATATAAAAACGCTTTATATAATCCCATATAACCAGAGTACACGTTACACAAAACAATTGTCAATATTAAAAAAATACCTGCGTAGATTTTGTATAAAAGTTAAAAAAAACAAAAATATGTCTCAACATTTGTCAAGTTTCGTGATATCGCTTAAAAACCGATACACGGTCACAGGAGTCAACTAATATATTGTGCAGTGCGTTATCAAGTCGTACAATTTAAAAAATCAAGCCAAAAAGAAAAATAACACATTGCAAAAGACAGAGAACACTTGGGGTCATTCACCTCAAAAGGTCATGAACTCATAATAAAACCAGTCAGCTGTTTTTAGTTCCAATACATTTCCAGAATTAACTATGAGTTCATAACCTTCGAGAACTTCATACAAGTATTAGAATTTTCATAAAGCTAAAGTTAATGACATATTGAAACAGTATGCCGATAAGGAAATAGTGTCTTATTCATTCTCAATTAAACATCCCAGCAAATGCGAGCCTTCATAGTTTCGTAATATTTTTACATAATTATATTTGGTATACATGAATCTTACTCGATTCTGTCAGCTCGAATAATAATTTTTGTTTTGTTAGTTTTTTTTTATAAAACAAAAATGAAATCAGAAACATACTCAGTGTTAAATATTGTCCAGTTGACATATTTTCAACAATTGTTTGAGATAAATACAAAAAGAATGTTATGTCTTCATTATACATTGTCATTTTGTAATATTGTCAAAAATAAAATATTTGAAGAGAATTGTCTCTTGCCCAGAGCGAAGACCCAATACAGAGTGAATAAGAACGGTAACCTTCAATGTGCAATTGCTATCCAAAAATAAATCGTATTCACTGAATATACATAAATTTTGGTGGTCCTTAACCGCTCTGTATAGTGGTAAAGATTTTTTACACTTTTTTAATTACTCGTTGGGAATGTTTATATAAAATGCGAAAAGCAAGTTTCGTGTGATCTAAAAAAAAAACATATAAAACTAATACTATTCAAATTAAGCGCTTTTAACGCGTGTCTTTATAATAAAATTCAATATACACTTTGTAGTCGAATACATTTAAAAAATAAATAAACGAATCTAATAAATACATTAAATCCTTCATGAGATTGGTCCATATATAAGAGGTGAATGTTGTTTGAAACAAGTAGTTTACAAAACCTTAATAAAAATGTAAAAAAATTCAACAAACAAGTATACTGTCATCTATATTATCTAAGAGAGTGCAAAATTATTTTTACTGTAAAACTGAAAACTACCCTCATAGCGTTAATACAATTACTAAAACTATGAGCCAGTGCTTCCATCAATTGGACCACAATAAAAACAGCTTTGTCTATGATTGATGAAAGAACTGTCATAGACAATGACATTTCCATAGATATGTTATTCTAAAGAAATTCAAGAACCGTTTCGAACACTAAATTAACATCAAAAGCATTTAGTAACATTGATATCATTTAAAAGTGCTACTTTGAACCATGCATTACGATAAATGTTATGAAAATATTTGAATGTACGCGTATTAAAATATATATGAACCGCATCATTTGCATTGGAACGTTCCGCTAAGACGATATTACATTGCCATGGAGCTGTATAAAACGTGTAAAGCCACAATATTCCACAATTATATATTTAATACACGTGAGAAAATTGCATAATTTATTTAGGAGATTGGAGTCTACATTTTAAAGCGGCATTAAATTGGAAAAACTACACCCTTCACGTGTCGCCAATAAATATTGAAATCTTAACTTTCTACTGTAAAATATCCTAAAATCATTAGTCGATACGATATAACCGATGGATAGATTCTAGTCATATATAAAAATATTGAGAAATTTCCGCTCCAAACACAATTTTGAGACAGTATCGAGTAGAGAGCGACTACTTTCGGATCACACGAGTATCTTATAATACCACTCGGGAGACGGTCGGCCGGTGGCCTACTGGTGGTGCTGGATGGGAGTCTGGCAGTAGGGGCATTCCTTGGCGGTGCCGGCGCAGCTGTCGCACAGCACGTAGTGGTTGCAGGGGGCCAGGGTCACGCTGCGCGGCTGCTCCTCGCAGACCATGCACTTGGTCGCCGTCTCCAGGTACAGAGCCTTCTCGATCTCCTCCAAGTCCGAACGCACTTGCACTTGGAGGGACTTGAGCGCGGTCAAAGGCAGGCCGCGCAGCTCTCGTCTTCCGGCTCGAGAGGTATCGAGCTCGCGTTTGAGGATCAGCGCGTGGGCGAGGGCCTCGTCCCTCTGGCGCTCAGCCAACGCCGCTTTGCGTTGCGCCTCGTCAGACTCCCTCTGCCAGGCCTCGCAAGCGGAACGGGCTTGCGAGATCCTCTCGTCCCAACGGGCGGCCGCCGCCCTCGAGGCGACGACTTCCTCTCGCAGTCTCGACAGTTCAGCCGGAGCCGAGGGCGAGGTCGCCGCGAAGTCAAAGGCGTTGCCGGCTGCTCCGAAACTGCCGGCTTTCATCGGATGGGAATTGAACAGTCTGTCCGTGTCACCGGCGTACCGAAGGAAGGGAGGCAGCGGCGATCCGCCCCCGGGAGGGCTGAAGCCCCTGAGCGATGGACGCGGGATGTTAACTGGGGCGGAG
This sequence comes from Leptophobia aripa, assembly GCA_951799465.1. Taxonomy (NCBI): domain Eukaryota; kingdom Metazoa; phylum Arthropoda; class Insecta; order Lepidoptera; family Pieridae; genus Leptophobia; species Leptophobia aripa. The sequence continues at coordinate 871,084 of OX637277.1, forward strand.
CCGCCGAGCAATCCCTCGCCGTCCGACAGGTCGCGGTCCAGAGAGGCCACGAGATTCAAGGGATCGTCCAGGTGAATGTCGTCGAGAGCGTTTCCGACCACTTCCTGCAGGACCGTGGCGTCGAACGTGGAGCGGGGCGGCCAAGACGGTTGGGGCTTCTCGTGATCTAAGTAGGACTGCAGAGCCGTCGTCTGAATGGTGCGCGACGGATGAACAGAGCCTCCGCTGGAAGTCGAAGCGCATTCTGATCCATCTCCGCTGCCGTTGGCGTGCAGTTGGGGACTCACCGTCCGGCCGAGGCCTAGGGCTCCGGTGAGCACGCCCACGTCATTCTTTTTGTCGTTTGGCAACGCCGAAGAGAGGAGATCGGCGAGATTGGTACCGCACTCCAGTGGTGCGCTCATGTCGCGATTCGAGGACAGATCTTCAGCTGAAATATAAAAGAAACCCAGTCTGAACACTTGGAAAAAATAAAATTGTAGATGGAAATGTGTAATTATTTAAAAATACTTAAGAAGCGAGGAGCTGTTTACATTTATATATAAAATAATACACATGGCAAAAGTCAGAAAGGTATAGTATACAAAATAAACTAACTTTAAAAAAAACTAAGAAGCGTGGTATTTATCAACAAAAACGTACGAACAATAACACAGTTTAAAAAAAAAACATCACACAACAAAACGCAAAAATCAACTTTGAAAAATTAAATTAACACTTCACGATAATATTATTAAAACTTATGAGCGGCCAGGAAGCATCGCTTCTATAAAGCGCAAGAGTATACTGGGCTTTATTAACTAATAACAGCTGATTTCGGTGTTGCCAGCCTGAACTGCGTTGCTTTAAGTGTTGCCAAAACTAATGTGTCGAGATTTTTTAAAAGTATAATTGCAATGAGTTAGCCAGAAAAAGTTCCATCTCTTTTACAGACTAGACAACTAATTCCGAAGCAAATATAAAAATGGCCGCCGCCATTAAAGGAGTTTATATGTTGTTAGAGTGTAATAGATTATAAACTAATAAAAATAAAATTATGTATGTAAGTGTTTATTATGGGCTAAATAGAACGCGCACTTTTCATAATTTATTAATGAAATGAGGTGAAAAATAATTAAACCTGTACTTGACAGTTAATCACAGTTAAAAACACATTCACCCTTATTTTGTCGCGAGAAAACCGTCTTCGGATAAAGAACCAAGTCGTACTTGTGTTGATAAATGAACATAAGTTATTTTAGAATGGTCGAGTCAAACAATCTTCAAAGTATTTATGATAGATAAAATTGTCAACGCTTGTTTTATTTGTATTAAAAAAAAACATATTAAGGGCTACAACTAAAATACATAATCTGGATATTGTGAAGGCGACTTTGCAAAGCCAAAATGATAATTCATATCACTTTTATAAGAGATCAGAGACCACTGTCATATTCTAAATTGCTAAAACCAGGCAATTGCATTTTTTTTTAAATTTTATTTATTGGTAATAAGATGGAAAATGCATTATTAAATATGCTGTTTACTTACGTTCAACGTGCGCAAAGGCGCAGAATAAACCACGCGGACAGTAGCCAGCCTGCTGGACATCATTGCATTTTGTAGATTTGTATATCTCCGGATGGAACTGCTGCTCCGTACGAGTATGGCAATATCCGCAGGCATCTCCAGCCTCACAACTGCTCGGTTCTCCCCATTCCTCTCCGTGCTTCACATTGGGACATGGTGTGCTACGATACTTGTATTTACGAGGTGATCTACGCTTATCCTGTTGTAAAAAAAAAACTTTTATTAATTTATACAAATATTGGTCCCCACTTGGTAATAGTTTTCAATGGTTGAATAAAGTAAAAAACTATGTTTTCTAGTATAATAAAAATCAACCTGTAGTATTATTTTTTATACTAATATTAATATGCTGAAGAAATTGCTTGTTTGATTGAATAATAGAATCTCAATAACTACTCATTTAGAAAAAGAACATCCATTCATAAGGAATGCATAGACAAACATGCTTTAACCGTATATTAATGTTCTACAACTTTTAGTAAGAAATAATATGATACTTACTTTACTATTATGATACTGTGGGCATGCATACCCTTGTCTACAAAGCCTAGGTGGTCTTTTGCATGGTTCCGTTTTATAAGACGACAGCACATAATTTGTATCTGTAAAAACAAGCATTTATTTGTACTAAAAGTTTCTGAAACAGTTGTCGCAAACAATTTAATGAAATGGCTTATAAAACACTTAAATTTTGAATAACTTGTATGAATTATAATAGAAATATCACCTTGCCACTTAGGGTCTTCATTCATCAAATTACGTTCCCTATCTAATGCGTTTGGTGCAGCTGTGTCCCCGTCAGTTCCATCAGGATTTTCTAAAGATTGCAGTTCTCTCATGTCTAAAACTGGAGGCCTAAGGTCTGGTGCTCCATGTGCGAAGGCACAGTGAGCACCATTCTTTGTACAAAGCCCCCTTGCATCTGTATCGTGTACACACATGCAAGTTTTGTAATACCGGAGATGATAGCGCCGCTCTGTGTCACCAGCTGTTCTATGTAAGTATGGGCATCTGAAAAATAATTGTTTGTGTAAGTTTCACTCTGTGTATTTAATAAATAGAAGTTTATATGCATTGTAACAATAAACCTGATTAATAAGTAAATCAAAACTAAAAATTCTACTATTAAATTAATGCATGTTTATTTAAACTAAAGGTGTAAATAAACTTCAAAAGGTGTAAATTAATATATTGGTTATTGAATAAAATGTAACAAACGTTATAAAATATCAAGTGAAAAAAACTTTTTAAACAAAAATATTGTTTTAAAAAATATGTCTAAATATTAAGTTTCTTTCAATTTTAGTTTAATACTAAAATACTATAAAATAATCAATATTTACTTATATTGTTTAACTTGTGTTAATTACATTAATAACAAAATCATTTTCTAACTATTGTCTTTGTTTAGTGTAGTAATGTCTGAGGTAAGCAAAAGATAAGATGACAATTTTAAACATCAAATAAAATATTATTTTATATTTAGTTTATAATATGATTAATAAGAAGGATAATGGTCTAAAAGAATCATATTCAAACAAATAAGAATGGATGTTTCCTTATAAGGAATAAAGGTATTTCGTTCACCCATACAATTTGCCAGTGTTCACTAATACACTTACTTTAATATTGGTAAACATGTTTTAACCGGATTAAAATAATTTGATTCTAACTAATTATAACTCAATACCACAGTGGAAAATCCAATAAGAGTGGTAAAAATGTTTGTATACATTTTAATGTTAGTGATAGAACAAAGCGTCCGAAGGTACTTACTCGTCACCATCCTCACAAATTCCCGAAGTCTCGTTGTATTTAGTACAATAATTATCTGCGCTATAATTGAACGACCCATCTCGCTTACGTACAGGCCTTCTACGTCTTTGATTATTAAAATGCCAGTGAAAACATGTAAAAGGCCTATGTTGTGTACATTTATGTTGTAGGAACGACGGGCACTGTTCCACACGAAATTCCTTTAGATATCTGGAAAACGAAACCACTGATGTAAGCGAATCGCACATCACTGCAAACTAAATCACAAATACTTTTATTTCGATCAGATAATGAGACTGAAAGAAGTAATTACTTATAATGATTTGGTTTTTCTGTTTGAGCTGTCAACAAAGGCTTAGATTCCGACGGCATTTTGGTGAACTATTATTGCGCCTCTCGCGTCGCGCAGGGCACGCTCACCGATGACCAATTAACATTCAATAAAATAAGATCACGTGATTACAAATATTTTAGAAAGTACAAACTTTTTATTTGAAAACAATAGCTTCTACGTTAAAATACTACATATCTCTATATTATTATGACCTTGAACTTAAAAAATATGTGAGCAATGAGCATCGTCAGATTCAGTGTTATTTAAAAAAAAATTAAAAATGCACAAAAAGTAAAAACATCGTTTGTTATTGTCTAGTTTATTGTTTAGTCTATGTCTGAATACTTCGGCTTATAAACCAAGAAGTAATTTTCACTCTGTATTTTTGTGTGGGATTTGTATTGTACAATTGCGTAATTTTCGACTGTTACAAATATTATTTAGAACAATTAACATCGAAATGTAGTATCAATTTGTTTCATTACATTACACATTTTATACAGATATCAATTATTATTAATAAACAGGACTTTTCTCCTTGTCAAAATTAAAGCAAAGAAAGCCTATGTATTTTGTTGCATTTTGGCTTTTTAGATAAGTTGCAAACTATGTAAATAGGTACATATGTAAATAATTATTACTACATTCTATAATGTTGAAAATAAGACAAAACTCTTACGTACTCTTTAATAAATATGTAATAAGGTATTTTTTTAGTTTTGCGAAAACTTACATTGTTTAAAAATTATTTTTTTTCTGTGAAGGTAACCCAAGAACTAAAATTCATACTGTGGTACCCAATCATAACACTTAAATTTATTTAGGCATCCAATAATAATCGTTAGATTTAGACCAATAGTAGTGTACCATTATTAGAAATCTCGACCAATCCAAAACCGAATATTAAGCGTCACTGTTCGCCCGCCATTCTCTGGTCGCCATCTTGAAGTTTACTTTGAGCATATGATCACTGGCTTGTGCTTTAAAACTTGTTAAAATCTAATTTTTCTACTTTATTTACTTCAAAAAGGTACGAATAATATTTATTATTGCCCAGTGTGTCACTTTTATATAAATTTGCTATCATTTTCGTTGCGCTTATTATTGTTTTGATTGTTGATCCAAATAAGTGTCAAAACCGTTTATGTTTATTGTCTTCCTTAATGTAGTGTTTCTAATTTTAGTGAATAATGGCTCGTACGAAACAGACAGCCCGTAAATCTACAGGAGGTAAAGCTCCTCGTAAACAGTTGGCCACAAAAGCGGCGCGAAAATCAGCACCAAGCACCGGGGGGGTCAAGAAGCCCCATCGTTACCGCCCTGGTACAGTCGCTCTTCGTGAAATTCGTCGTTACCAAAAATCTACTGAATTGCTCATTCGTAAGCTGCCATTCCAGCGGCTTGTAAGAGAAATCGCTCAAGACTTCAAGACTGACCTTCGTTTCCAGTCTGCTGCTATTGGTGCTCTTCAGGTATAGGTCTAATAAATAATATACTTGATAAATACTTAATTGAGCAGCTTTAGTAATATTTTAATTGATTTGCAGGAAGCCAGCGAAGCCTACCTCGTTGGTCTCTTTGAAGACACCAACTTGTGCGCCATCCACGCCAAGCGTGTCACCATCATGCCTAAAGATATCCAGTTGGCTAGACGAATTCGTGGAGAACGTGCTTAAATTAAGTTTAGTTTATATTATTATAAATTATTTGTAATTCAAATAGAAATAATATCCAACATATTTTCTATGTTCACAGTTTCTCTCTTCATCTTTAAACATTGTAATCATTGTATTTGTAAGGCGTCAGAACTGAATTTTTTTTAAAAATAATTGTGTTTGTAATATGTAAGTTAGGTTATGTACAATACACCTATTTAGGTATGCATGCCTTTGTCGTCAATGGGAGTGATCTTATAGAAACAAAAGATTAGTTGCATAAGTAAATAATTATTGTCAACATCATGGAGAAGCAACAAATTCGTAGCACTTTGATGTATAATTAAGATACTTTGTGTTAAATAAATATACTATAGTCTTACATTTTTTATTCTTAAACCTTTTGTATTTTCTAAATGGCTGACAATGCCAAGACTGTTTCAGGTTAGTTCAAATTTAGGGAAATAATAATATAGATTGATAAATTATATTTAATACAATAACTACATCAATGTTCTTATCTACTAAGCTAAGGTCATTCCTTTTTCCTTCTCTTCAATTTCTTTAAGACGCTGTTCAATTTCTACAACACTTTTGCCATTTTCTTTGTTGAAGCGATAAGTAAGTAACAATTGTTGTTTTTCCAGGCCGTCCACTCTATCATATAAAGTTTTTTCAAACTCGGCATCTATATCACTTTCTTCTCGGAGTAAACAGAAATAAAGTAGAAATATAGCAACACTGCCAACCACACTGAAGGGTTGGTACCAGGGCATTTTCAAATTGTGTTTGTTAATAATAGGCATTGCCCTCGACTTTGCTGCAGCACTAGTAGTAAATTTAATTGGAACATTTTCTTGCAGAATATCAGGTTTATTACTAAAAAACCTTTTTAAGGGTTTTGTACAATTCCTAAAAAAATAAATTTTTATATTAGAAAATCTGACAAACACAAACATCAATAATTTTAAATAGGATGTAAAATTTATTTAATGTTACAATGATGGATAATAAATTAATTGACCATCTCGAAAGCCTATACAGAATGATTGCACAATAAAGTGCCAAATTTGCCAGTGGTAGTGACCACTTTCCTCAAGGTTGCTACATAGGTTTATATTGTACCTATTCTAACCTACTTTGTAAGCACTACATACCTACCTAACTAAATAAAAACCCTGACTGAACAACGATTTAATAGAAATTTACCAGAAATCGTAAAATAGGTACCTGATATGAAGAATTGATCTATTCATGATTTTGTTTTTACAGCAATTACCTAATTTTTATATAGCAATCCCATTTTATTTTATTAGTATAAAATTCAAAACAAATTGAAGAAATCTTGGATTTTCATGAGATTAATATAATTCAAATTAAGTAATAAATAATAATTATTGTGTCAAGTGTTAACTCGATTTTGAAGGCTCTTGACATTTAACCACAGACTATATTAAAAGAAATCATCGTTTGCTCTTATCCAATATGTACTTACATGTTAGTTTTTAGAATGAAAAAAATAATTAAATGAAAGAAAGAAAATATGTTTAATTGCTCGATTTAAAATTCAAAAGTAGATAAACGCTGAGGAATCATTTTAATACTATCCAAAATTAAATTATTTTTAAATAGGTGATATTTGCAGACCTCGTATCATAGTAACAAATTATCCTAAAATAGTATATTTTTTTCAATTTAAATAGGTTTGTACTACCCTGTTAAGAAAAGTACTTACCGCAGCAGATGGTTTACTGTAAGATAATAAAAAAAATTGTTAAATTATATTATTTTATTTAAGATGATCAAATGAGGCTAAAGTCTATTTTGTTATTAGTATAAAATATATAGCATTTTTAACATTATTGTAAAAAATGGAATAAATGAATTTGTTATATATCCATAAGTGCAACCAGGGTCTGGACCAGCGCCACTTAATAGAGAAATCTGTAAATATCTTGGCAATTCGCAAGGGCGACTGCCTCCGCCCGCCCTCCCTGGCGGCACTCATGCGGTACGTCCTTATTCAATCCTTTTATAATAAACCACTAAACTTACGGTATCTCTATAGTTCTACTTTCGTTCGTACTTTCTAAGACTGTTAATCTTTTCCATGGAGTATCGCAGCGCATTTTTGATTCTATAAAAATCGTAGAAACTAATTATATGAGATTTCATTGTGAGAATTCAGAATACGTATCGCTGTGTGCAACGCACGCCTTATGGCAACAGTGGGCCATAATATATTTAGATAGTTAATTTTTATCAACACTGCCTATTAAATTTAAAATATTTTATTAATATAAATACCGAATAAATTCTTCCCCGTTGTTTGGTTCGGCAAGTAAGCGCTTTTGCTCTGCAATAATAATCTCTCGTCTTTTGATTGCAGCTTGCAATGTACCTTCATTTGACAATATCTCTTTTTCTGCTGGTTCTCCTCCTCTGCTCCTTACAACTGGTTCGGTAATGACTGGTTTCATTAAAAGTGCCAAAACATCATATTCATCTGAAGTATTCTTTACCGCTTCGCAATAGGATGACCGTATATTCCAAACATTGGAAATGTTATAGTTCTAAAAAGTAACCTATGTTATGCTATAAAGGTTGTTTGTTTTATCTTATGATCATTTCAACTACTTAATCATAATAAATGCTGTTTTAGATAGGACAAATATACAATTTATGATAAACAATTGATACGAATGTATTTACAATGTTATGTCTTATATCATCATATTCCTTTTTTAAAACATCGACTTGCGACGCAATAGCTTTGTTTTTTATTTTTTCCAACTCTAACTGCGACACCAGTTTTATTATCCTCTCGTTTAAAGCCTTCTCCTCATTAACCAATTTTTCTTTTTGATTCGATGTATCTCGAATATTTCGTTGAAGAAATGCAATATTGGCTTCATCTGATAAATTTAAAAGCATGTAGTTCATGAATATTCAACTTTGTTATAAAAACATATTAAATGTACTTACAATCTCTTTTTTCTTTTAATTTTGTTTCTTGCTCCTGTTCACTTAGCTTGATTTCTTCTATTGTTGATGCAACTGAATCCGACATTTTGGACTAAAAATGCAGTTTATGTTGAATTATTTTGTTATTATTACTTAATTAATATAGTCAAAATAATATGTCTCACGTAGGAAATATTATAAAATATATCTACAAAATTGTTGCAAGGATAATAATGTTATTCTAACTGTTACAATACTTTTGTTTTAAATTTATTGTTTTGAGCCGGATGTTTTCAAAAACTAACCATAAACTAAGAAACAACTTTCAGCGTACTTATCTCGGTTAAACTATATTTAAGCTATGACGCAAGTTTTAATAATTGTCTGTGGTTGATAATAACAAAAATTCGTATCCCGGGAGATTTAAAAAAAATATGTTTGCTATATTGCTTTAGTTTCTCAATTACCAATTAATTGTTGCCAGTTGGTTAAATATGGAAGCTCCAGATGCAACTGGATTTGTTAACGTTATATGGCCAAGCAAAAGTGTTCCACATGGAGGGATTTTCCACACTAAAGTTGCGGAGCCATCGCCAGGTCACCAAAAAATTCTCAAAGGTAACTTAACTTAACCTAACTATGCTGAGAAAATATTTAGAAAAAGGTTTTTTGACGTTAAATATATTTATTTTAGAGTTGCTCGAAGAATCAAGGTTAACTATTGCGCAACGTAAAAATTCCGCGCTCAGACTTCGCCATTATGTAGCCAAAGACCAACCATCACGTCATGTTGAAACTCCCACGGTACGGCCTCGAACTTCGCGACGACGATCACTTTCAGCGATACGGGAATCTGGAATATTGGATACTGCGGAGTTAAGACCCGTTCTTTTTTTTAAATTACATAACTATGAGTACCTGTTGATTAAAAAGGTTTCCAGCTATTATGAATAAAAATATATTAATAAAGCTAGGATCCGATAAAACTTTTATGTACTTCATAGATGCAGAGTTGCTACACCTCGATATCTATACAATTAAATCATGAAACAAATATACAAACCGCTTATTACTAATTACATAAGAATATTTATACGACCGAACAATTAACTTGTGAAGCCGTATATTAATTGGACATAGTTATTTATATCAACCCTTTTCAGTTATCGCCCATTAAAGCGAGGGGAAGACCGCGAAAAACTTAAGGATCGTCTTGCAAACGCCATGGCGTATGGAGACCAAGAGAACAACCAGAACCCTCTGAAGGCGGTACGTCGTGCCAAGTCACCTCCAAGATTGCCTACCAAACAAGAGACCTGGCATAATTGTATGTTCCTTAAGTAATTCAGGAATTATCACTGGGCCTTATGTTTTTTTTATTATTATCATACCATTTGGTAACTCGTAAATAATCACATACTACGAGTGATGTTAGTTTTTACTGAATCGTTGTAAGGAGCCATAACTATTATAGTTCAATGCAATGATTTCATATTAGTTTTATGTATTATACTTAAAAAAGAATTTAACCTTGCATGCGTTCAAATGTATGACCGCATAGACGTTAAGTTTCGATACCTCAAAGTAAATAATATTTATAATACAGTCTAAACTCCATGTAACGCCAGTCCATTTAACGACGACCTGTATAAATCGTCGAAATCAATTGACTTTGGTTGGTTTAGCTTGTACTCCATACAATGATTTTTCTTCTATGCACAGTTCCTTCAGTGTCGTTATATAGTTTTTTTTTTCAGTAATGACGCAAATAAGAGAACGAGCAGAGTGGTTAGCGGACATGGAGGATTTAGGTCATGGGGAACCACACCGTGAACTTATCCAAGATCAGATAGCTGAAAGGCTACGAGCCCTGGACGCACTAGGCTTGGAACCTATCTCTGCAAGGTCTAAAGGCTCTGGTTTCAGTGTGCTTCCCAGTGTGAGATCCAATAGTGAAAGGAAAGATATAGCAAAGGAAAGCGCTCGGTCAAAACACAGTTCTGGTTAGTATTAGATATTACATACACTTCGAGACTTACAGAGTGAATTTTTTTATATGTTCACAAATTCATATGTTTTCCAGTCTTTTATATTATTTCTGTTTCTACTTGCAGTAAAATCTAAGCAATCCACAAGGTGTGTCACTAAAAACCTATCAAAAAAAGAAGAGAATGTGATGTGTTATGAAAAGATATCTCCACTTCAATATTCACCAAGACGAAGAGTGTAAAGAACCATATTATATTTTAATGTTTCTGAAAAAAATTTAATGTCTATAATTATTATAATTTTTAATCATCAATTATTATTGGCTTAGATTTTTTAACTTTTTTATCTAAAGATGATGATCTTTTTAGAGTATTTGTTACTTCACTTGCATGTAACTCTTTTGTTGCTGGCCTGTCAATTTCAAATTCAGTGTATTTTCTAACAGGCATTTTTAAAATAAAAGTTTTATCACATACAGCCTCCATGTTAGGACCTTTTTTTAAATAAACAATAGTTGAATATGCAGTATAATGGAAATCCTCGGTAAGGTAGCCTTCTACTAATAAATAGGCAATCACATCTTCAGCAAATATTCTTGAAAAGGGAGGTTCTTTTCCCTTATGTCTTAAGGGAACAGGTCCTTTTAAAAACCAAGCATCAAGAAGTTTTTGAGCTGTAAGTTTAGTATCTTGCTTTGTCGCATTATCTAATATATTTGCCAAAGTGCGGCAGTGACATTCGAGGTTTATTTCCTTTGTACTCCCAGTACCACTGATACAAACGTCACACATTTTATTACAATCAGAATTGCCCCAGTCTTCATCAAAATGTTTAGCGATTAGTTCTCGTCTACACAAATGTCCGTTTAAACAGTACTTTAGCATACCATACAAAAAGTCCATGCTACCAACAGATGAAAAGACCATTGCACTGACTTTAAAAATATCTTGCATGCGGTATAAAGTTATACATTCTGCCCTCAGGCCATCCCTACCAGCTCTTCCACTTTCTTGATAGTAATTCTCCATAGATTTACTTATAGTATGATGAATGACAAATCTTACGTCGGGTTTATCTATACCCATGCCAAATGCCACAGTAGCAACTATAGCCTGGTATGTTTTTTCATGCCACTTCATGTGTACTTTTGATCTTGCCTCTGCTTCCATATTAGCATGATAACAGCCTACTTTAAGACCCATTTTCCTTAGTCCATTAGCGACATCTTCAGCATCTTTAATACTGTTTGTGTAAATAATTCCACTTTCATCTTTGTATCTAAACTTCAAAAGCTTTTCCAGTATATTGAGACAATCATCGTTTGATGTTGGTTTTTCTAATATTTTGTAGAATAAGTTAGGTCTATTAAAAGTGGACTTAATTATAAGACATCCTTGAATGTTAAGTATTTTCTGCACATCATTTAAAACATGTGCTGTGGCCGTTGCTGTTAAGCCCAATATAGGTATGCCAGGAAACATATTTGCCAAGATTCCTAGATATTTATAATCTGGTCGAAAATCATGACCCCAATTAGAACAACAATGGACTTCATCAATAGCTATTCTTTGTAATTTGCCATTAGAAAAACATTTTTGTAAATTGGCCATAAACCTCTTACTTTTTGCTAATCTTTCTGGTGTTACATAAAGTAATTTGATTTTTGGTTTGTTGTCTTTTAATGTACTAAGAGCAGCATTTGTTTCTTCTTTAGAACTAGTACTGGTCAAAAGCATAGCAGGAATATCTTTATTTTTTAAGGACCTGACTTGATCTTCCATTAAGGAAACCAAAGGAGATATAACAATGGTTAATCCTTCCTCAACCAAAGCTGGTAGTTGATAACACAAACTTTTACCAGCACCTGTGGGCATAACAACTATTGTATGTTGACAAGATAAAGTAGAATTAATGGCACTTAATTGCTTAGGTCTAAATTTAGTCATCTTGAATACAGTTTTTAAAGTTGATTCCACTTTTTCTGACCATTCATATTTAGTACCAGCCCAATCCACCTCAGCTAAGGTGTCAGATTTTAACTTGTTTATAGACTTTTTTAATTCTGTTTTTTTTTCGTGCAGTTGTCGTTGTTTCGTTCTCCATTTTTCCATCTCTGTCTCTACTTTTAGTAATTCTTTTTCAACCTTTTTTATCTCATTTTCTAATTCTGCTACAGTAGCCATGGCTTTAACAAAACTTAACGCGGCTATCTAAATGACTATTTATTGAACCTCATAAAATCAACTACAAAACATGACATTAAAAACAATTATTTTTAATTGTATTATTCTTAAATTTATACACTCGCGCCGCGCTATCTTGTGTCCTAACTGTCAACTCTGAAGTGAGTGGGACAATTGACAACTGGTCTACTAACTGGGTAGTGGTGGTAAATAAGTGAGTAGTTACAAATCTAGACAGTTTGGAACAGTAGAATAATATTTGAACAACCGTTGAAGTCGGTTTAATCCCAAAGTCCTTAATTTTCAAAATCACATGGTCTTGTATAGTTTAAATTAAACTTGTATTGTTTACTTAGCTCACGCAATATGTTGTAAATTCCCAAAAAGGAATAGTTATTTTTGTAACATAACGGTATGGCACTTTATATTAATTCATTTTTAAAATAGGCCAAGTAGAGTTTGAGCTCAGTCGACAATAATTCATATTTCCTCCCAACATACATACAAGTTAAATATTTTCATAATATCAAAAATGATGCGACTTAAAAAAATAGGTCCTTGACACCAATCTTTATTCGAATCAAAGTTCACGGGATATAAATAAGGATGTTATTTATTAACGATCGGTAACATATCGCTATCTTGAAGAAGAGAGCTTAGTCGTACCTAAATTTTCAAATATGCGGGTTGTGTTTATGTTATATTTTTCATTGTAAGTAATAATTTAAATTACACTTGTAAAGTGAATTCGTTACTGACGTTATAATAATTTTTAGAAATTTACCTCAGGTTCCCTATTATAGTTTTGGCTAGCACTGCAGTTCTTATACTTGCTCGTGGGGGCTCCAAGGGAGTTTATTTAAAGAATTTACGTCACGTGGGTGGAAAAACCTTACTATCAAGAGCCATATATGCTGCAAAACATGCTCATATAAAAGACATAACTATATCTACCGATAATCCTTTGATCGCATTGGAGGCATTGAAGAGTAAGTTATCAGGCACAAAATGTACGTTAAAGTGATACAAATGCTATGTTTTTTTTTAAATTTTTGATTACAGATGGTGTCGATTTTTTTAGGAGAAGTTATGTAACTGCAACAGATTGGGCACCCTCTATTTGGGGCGTTCAAGAGTTTCTTTCTCAAAGACCTGAAATAACTGTACTTGTATTAATTCAAGCTACATCACCGTTTACGTCGCCGGAACATCTTAAGCTTTCCCTCACGAAACTTGATCAACCGAAGCCTTACGATTGCATTTTTAGTGTTACAAGGTAGAAAGTATGAAGCAACCATAGAATTGCTTTTGACTAATGTCTACAGTTGTGCACGAAGTGCTAACCGTGTGATATCTTAAATAATACTGTAGGTATTCCTACATCATTCATCATACATTCTACTTCTTTTTTAGAAGCTACAAACTTCGTTGGAATTTGGGAGGATCCAATGTATATCCAATAAATTTTAATTATAAAAACCGGCCGAGGCGCCAGGATTGGAGTGGGGAATTTATTGAAACTGGCGGGTTTTACATAAGTCGATCACAAATTATACAGCTTGGATTTTTACAAAACAACAAGTAAATTAATTTTCAAAGTAAAATTTCAATTTCAAATAAACATGTTTGGGTACTGAAATTTTATGTGGGTTTTATACAATAAGATTTAAAACTTTTCATATAGTGAGCAACAAGCCTAGGCACGTAGTAATTTAAAAAATCATTGTGGGTGAGCAAATTTTATCCATAATCTTACTTATACGAAATTGCGACTAAGGTTACAATCAATTAAATAGAATGACATTTATCGGTTACCTACGTCAACCCGTGATTAAACTTAGATTAAATATTGCACAAAACTTTTATTAAAAAGGTGATCATTTGCTAGTCTCTGAAGACGATGTGTATTCAGACCACAGATTTTCTATTCGGTTTATAATAGACGAAAATTTAAAAACAAAGCGCTAGTCTGTGTCATAGTCGGAAACTGGAGAGAAGAAAAACTTTGAGATATGTGAAACGCATAAAACTTTTTTGATAGTTATTTATTATTTGATTTAACATTTTTATTAATATTACGTAATCATTTATAAATATTAGACATATATTTTATTTTCTTGTAAACAAAAAATAATGGAATAACTTAACATACATTGTTTCTTTACAATTTTAATATTTGTGAGGTGTTTACAGTTGTACCGTATGGGAAGTTTCGCAATTAGAAAGCATAGAAATTGACTCCGAATTAGATATTCATATAGCAAATATCATATCATTTGTAAACAAGAAGGCCCCTTAACAGGTAATATAATTTGTTATGTTTTTATAGTTTCCCTTTGTGTATGGAATTATTTGTTTTTGCTTTTAGTAAACATGAATATATCAAAAACTACTGAAGAGGTTACATATTATGAAGATTTAGAAGAGACAGACGTTATAAGTGTAGAGCTGGTACCGGAGCGAAAAGGTTTAATATTAAAACATTGTGAATATTATGTGAGTTCTCGCAGACATGGTACAACTGTTACAAGGCGCTATAATGAATTTGACCAGCTGTATGACGTTTTGGCTATTAAATATCCATATAGGTGAGTTTTATTCTTTCTGAAATATTTATTGAGCTTTTATTAATTAGTCTTGTTAATAGAAGCTCTATTAACTAAAAATATTTTTGTCAAATAAGAATATTATTTACAAAGTTTTTAAAAAGAGACTGATTATTTAATAACACTTTTAAAGCTCATTAATCAGCAAGGGTATGTATGATGAACAGATTTATGTGATAGGAAATACTACATTTCAGATTTGTTATCTGTAATTGCTGTTATTAGATTTATTATAAATTTACAGACAATTTTATTATTAGAAGATATATTTAAAGAATATAAATCCAATAGATGTATAGTTATTTTTGTTATTTAATTTTTAGAGCAATTTGTGGGTTACCTCCTAAAAGGGTTGTAGTTGGTGGTGGTAGTCCGTTATTCCTTCAAAGGCGCCGAGCTGCTCTGCAGAGGTGGTTGACCTTAGTTGCCCGACATCCTGTCTTAGCCCATGATGCAGATTTGCGAATGTTTTTATGTGAAACCAACCTTAAACTTGACAAGCCTAAACATGACGAATTTATTCTGGCCGGAACACAGGAAGACAATCGAGTAAGTTATTGTTTGAAAAGAAAAGTTTTGATTTGACATTTAAAAACTTTATTTATTACTTAATAGTTTTCTTATTTAAGCCCCGGCAATAATTAATTTTAATTTAGATAAGTTTTCATTATATTTACACATTTAGTGAAATTAAAGTAAAATACTAGAATTAATTGAAAGTATGGTGTAAACTCTATATAACAACACTGAAGGGAATGTGCATGTTATGGCGTTTTAGAGACTGAGCATTAAATGGAGAGAAAAAAAATCATTGTTTAAAATACAAGCCAATGTATTTATTTGTTACGGGCAGTGACAACACTTGAGCTAAAAACACTGTATTCGGTGTGTACTTAAAAGTATGTTACAACATATGTGTTTGGAAGTTGGATTAGGAATGCTTGTTGAGTGGAAAAGAAAGACATATTAAAGGATAGATTTGGGGTAGAGGTTGTCTGACGGGAAAAAACAATAAAGACATATCTAATTATAATTAGGCTTATATTCGACTCTTTAGAGAGTTTGTCGTTAAAAAGTAATGTTACATGGACTTTACACTGTAATTTGATTAATTAGATGGTACATATTCAAGACTTCTATTATATGTAAATAAATATGTTTTAGAATGAAATGACGACTGATGAAATGCAAGAGGAATTTGTATGTGGTCAGGAACAATTACGCCTGGTCCATCTTGGTTTAAAGAGACTCTGCAAGATCTTTGAAAAAGGTTAGCAAAATATTAACTAATGTAATTTAGTTGTCGATTTATTAAAGATACTTTTATTTGTAATATATTCAGCTGAGAGCCGTTGTGAAGATGAGCAAGTGGATATACGTGAGTTGGGAGCGGGTTTGAGCGCTTTGTCTGTTACATCTAACGCTGATACAACCCGATGGATGAGGATAAGGGAGGCTATGAAAGCAGCAGCTCAGTGAGTTCAGATAATGGAGTAATTATAAAATTCTTTCACAGACTTCAATGGGCATTAATGAAGTATAAGAAGCCATTGGACCCAAATTATTTTTGGCCTTTCTATTTTTAGCTTGTTTTTAAGTACCAAAACATTTATATTATTGTAGGGCTCACAGTAATAATAATGTTTTTACCACAGATTCTCATAATATCAAGCTAATAGGTTACAATTGTTTTCGCTAGTAGTCGCTGTGATCCGGACTACCCTGGGAATTCCGGCGGAGTCATACGACCTTTTTTTTAATATTCTTGACATTCACCCGGTGTAAAACGAAGGCTTGTGTCGGACACACAAAGCTGATCACTTGCCTATACAGAAATAAAATCTAGATACTATTGAAATCTAAATGGATTGTGTTTTTAAAGACTGGTGTCAGACATGGAAGAAACCATTAACATATCCGATGAGGAAGCACAGCAGCGTCTCCTAGTAGCCCTTGACGCGTTAACAGCATACAAAGAGCTTGGCACGCGGTTAACGCGCGGGCTGCACGCCGAGCGATCCGCGGCCGCCGCTAGCGCTCCGCACAACGCCGCGTCGTATACATTGCGCGAGCGCCACAGATACGCTATGCGTTGTGCTGTGGAGGTGAGGAAATTAAAAAAAAAACGTCATCAGAAACGATTTGATTATTTTTTTATTCAATGGTTTTAAATATAATGAACTTAATACGATTTTGTATAAAAATGCCTGATTTACATGATTAGAGTTTATTATAGACGAAAATGTTAATATCGATTATTGACTAAATTGTGTGTTTTTAGAAGCTTATTAATAATGCTTGAACATTAATAAGACAGTACAAAATATTTATTCTAATCAGGAGGCCCGCGTTGCCCGCGTATATGCACTATCGGCCCTCGAGGCTCTGCCCGCACTGCTGCATACCCTGGGCACTGCTCACGCACGCATCGCTGCCTGCTGGGCTGACCTGCATACTGCACTCAGGCATGCCAATGTTAAATCTAACCATAGATAAGATCAGATGTTTTTAGAATAAAGGTACGGCCTCATGCGTGCCGCTCGACGATCGATGCGACGATACAGCGACAAATCTCAGTTCAAATCAATTGCCATGAGGGTGGTGTAGCTTTTTGAGTCGCGGGATATTTAAAATGCGATCACGTGACCACGACGTGTTGCGTCAAGCGGCACGCATGAGGCCGTACCTTAAGGTTCATTAGTTAACTGACATTAGAAATGACAGGAGGCATCTTAGTGCTTTGACCAGCTCAATTAAAACTTGACCAGAGTTTGGACATTTAATTAGTTGCACAAATCACCTCTTCAGAAGTCGGTGATGTTAAACATTCCATTTTAGTTTTTTTTTTTCAACTTTTATAATATATAGTTAGTTAAGCGAAAACAATTTTATAATTGTTGACGACTCACTTGGTTTTGTAGCCACACCTAAAAGTTCCAGGTTCCATTCCCGGTCAACAACTGTGTGATATTTTTTTTTGTTGATTATGGTCTATGTGTTAAGTACATAACTTACCTCGGGACTAACCGATGTGTGATATGTGTCCAACACAATATTATTGTTGTATTAATCTTTATTTATATATACCTCTAAACTATGCTTTTTAATAAGAAATAGATTGGACTAGAAAATATTAGTATATACAGTATACTATTTATTTTTGCATTATTAAGTTTTATAAAGCTCGAATATTATGAATCTTAAACAGATGAAGGGAAGGATAGTGTTAGACGTGATTTTGTGTTGCTATTTTTACTTTAATATACGTGTTTGTGAACAAAAATCATAGACAAATGATTTGATAGGATTTAATATTGCGAACCAGTGTTTTGACCAATCACATACATGCGATATTGTCATACCACCTATCATCGATCGAAACGTGCAATAGTATCGACATTCTTAAACAATTTAATCATCTATTTGTATAGAATTGAGAAAAATCGTTAAAGCTATACTTTTAGGGAAACGAGAATATGGATCCAATCCGCGTACAGATTTGTCACGTTTCAATGTATTAGGACAAAACTGCCGCGCGGCGATCTATCCCTGTGCGGACATGGACTATGTATGTTTATATATTTTTTTAGTTTAAAAAAAAGTTTTTGCTTGAAATTTTATCTGAATCGTACTATTATTATTTCTCTCGAATTCTTATTTATTAAATATATAAATTTATAGATATTTTTTTGTATTATTATGACGTATTTATTATAACCGATGTCTAATATTAACGACATTGATGACTTTATATTTAAGTAATGAAAATCGAGTTATATATACACCAAAATGTTTTAACTGTGATATGATATGGCAATATCTTATATTTGATATGAATATATTAAAGTTTAAGCACATTATTTATATTTGCAATTGTAATTGTATATTTTGTTAACAAAGATTATAATAAAGGTTTTAAGTGAATGTAGTTTTTGACCTTCTTGTCCTATATATATATATATATATGTACTTTTTCACTTAACGGGCTAAAAACACATATATATATATATATATACTTTTTCACTTAACGGGCTAAAAACATATATATATATATATATATATATATACCTTTTCACTTAACGGGCTAAAAAACTATTGGTTGTTGTACACTTGGTTTTTTTTAAATAATTAATAATAGAGTCTAATGCATAATTCCATAACCTTTTTTGTGTCGTAGACCCATTGCCATGTTTTTCTGTGTTAGGTAGACGTCTAGTAGGGGTGCTTACCTGATAATGATTTCCTGTGAATTTCTAACTGTAGTGAAGTTAAGTGTTAAAATCTTAAAGTAAAAACACGTGTTCATTTACAACTCAAAATAATTTCTTGCACCTGTTATGTAAAATATACATAACATTAAAATAAACATAAAAACCACAAAGCGAATACCATGTTGGTACAATAATATATAACTTACACAATTTTATAAAAATATATCATATTTTTTTACTTTATGGGTACTTTGATAAATAATGTATATGTTTTTATATTATAAGATAGTTTGACGTAAGTAAAAAGGTAATATCAGTGTATGTGTTAAGGATAAGGGATATGTGGGACTCAACCCACGCTCTGTCTCTGCTTTTCAGAGACGCCAGTGGGCAATACCCACTAAAACCACCTAAGGCAAACCTACAACACCGCATTGAAAGGGCCCTGGGGTCGCTCTCGCACTCAACCAGTCACCCAGCGGCTGCTAATGTAGTTGTCTACATCATAGGAACAAGGTTGGCATACCTGCTCCTACACTCTCCATGTCTACCAAGACGCAGTGGATTTGTGGTGGAACGCTCTCTCTCCCGTTCAGCCGCCTCCTTCATTAAAATTACAGTCCAGCAGAAAGATGCCACTGCACTCCAAATAACCCGTAAAGTACCTACAATGCATAATCATAGCTCTTGGTCACCATATTTCATAACACTGGGTACAATGAATTACGTAAGACAAACCGAAATTATTTACAAATAACATCAATTGTTTTTATCAATATCTTATACTTTATTCTAATGTAATTCTAGTTGTCACCAAATTGTCCATGGAAATGGATGTCTTCATCTTTTTCATGGGATTGAGTGTGATTACCGCGGAGTACATTAGCGATTGGAACAATGGTAAAGGCTTTCAATCATCATTGAGGAAAAAGTACAGGCCATTCTACCACCTGACTGCACCCGATGGTTGGATCAGCAGCCCCGCGGGGTTTTCAGTTTTTAAACGAGAATACCACTTGTTCTACCAATACTACCCGTATAATGGAGCTTGGGGACATATAAGTTGGGGTCACGCAGTTAGTAGTGACCTGATAGATTGGGTCCATTTCCCAACTGCAATTTTACCTAAAGACTACTATGATAGACATGGTTGTTTAGGAGGAACGGCTCTCGTAAGAAACAACTTCTTGACTCTGTTCTATACAGGAAGTGTTATAACCGAGAATGAGAGTGTTCAAACGCAAAACATGGCGCTAAGTGACGATGGTACCAACTTTCAGAAATACCTCTATAACCCTATTATTCGCGAACTGCCCACAGGCATTGGTGAAATAAGGAATCCCAAAGTGTGGAGGTTCCGTAATATTTGGTACATGGTGCTTGGCACATCCTCGAGGAAGCGTCAAGGCCAATTGGTTTTGTACACCTCCATTGATATGTTCAATTGGAAATTCAATGGAACAGTGGTTGAATCTTATGGAGATATGGGGTACATTTGGGAGAGTCCAGATATCTTCGGATTGGAAGGTCACCATGTACTGCTCATCTCAGTGCAAGGCATCGAAGCTGAAGGATTCAGATTTAGAAATCTCTATCAGAATGGTTATGTAATTGGTTTTTTCAATTACCGCCGTGCACAGTTTGAGGATCTCGAAGTGTCAACGGCGACGTTCAACGAATTAGATTATGGTCACGACTTTTATGGAGCTAAAACGATGCGAGCTTTGGATGGCCGTAGATTGTTGATTGCGTGGCTGGGCATGTGGGAGAGCGATTTCGTAGAGTCAACAGCTGGTTGGGCGAGCATGTTAACAATAATCCGAGAAGTGCGTATGGATAAATACGGTAGACTTCTGCAAACGCCAATTCGTGAAATGACTGAGCTGCGAACGGAAATGTTAGAGAATGCATGGTACAACCCGGGTGAGTCATTTGACGCTGAAGGTAGGTCGTTCGAACTGATCGCGAATTCCAGTTCCGTGGATTCTGATGTTGGCATCGTGTTTGAATGGAAGAACGGCCGTTACGCAATTGGATATTCGTCTGACCATGGATATATAATGATTGACAGGGGTGGCGTGGATGGTGTGAGACGGGCTTTCTGGTCACCAAAGGATACAGTGAATTTAAGAATTTTTGTGGATGCCAGCTCAATCGAAGTGTTTTGTGGGGATGGCGAGGTTGTCTTCTCGAGTCGTGTGTATCCACGGGCCATGAGCGTCAGGATTTCTGGCGAAGCTCAACTCCACGTTGTGCAATATAAATTGCGACGTAGCGCTGGCTACGATTATAAATCGGCTGAGAGGTTGCAGAAAAAGTTTGTCCACAAGTATGATCTGTTTAATAATGTGCCAACATAATACTAAACTACTATCATCATTGATTTTGTATGGGCAATATTGTTATATTAATAAATGTTTACGACGAAAAGGTGTGGTGCTTTTAATAAATATTATATTTCACAATAACAATGAGTATTCCACACGGGATTATGAAAAATTTCTGCCCTGCACTCGAGTAGGTAATAAATACTGTAACCTGCTGATTTTTAATTGTACAATATCAAATATGTATTCTCATTTGAAAATTGGATTAAATCTCTTTATGACTGTAGGTATTAACAAATTGCCAACTATTTTTGAATAGTACGATAATATTTTATAATATAATTATAATGCAAATTGAATTCCTCTGAATGTTCATAGAGGTAATGTTTTGTCATATCGATAAATAAAATTACTTTACTAAACACCCACCAAGTAGAATCCTATAAAACTTCAGATTATAAAATATTTCTGATTTTTGCCAAAATGTCACAAAATATGTGGTTTTATGAGAAACGAGCTAAGGACTATTTTTATTTATTTATTATAAACCCACTAACTTCGTACTTACTTTAGTATACAAAGTATAAAAGCGTTACTACGGCGCAGCTTACTATTATTAACAAGACCAACTTAAACATGACTTACTATAAATATAGATGATACCTTTTTTCCTTCAGTAATGATTGTAAGACTGAAACAATTATTGTAAGCTCTAAGCCCTTAAGGAGTTTAATATTCAGCTTCCAAAAATAGGTCATGCGTCATATCATGAGCATCATACTTACTTTCCTTTATCTTAGACTTTAATTAATACAACACGCCCACTCTCTTTTGTCTTGCGTAAACAAGACGGGGAAAATATATTGGATAGGACTGCAAAAATAACATAATTCGTTACATTATAACAAGCTGATATGAACTTTATGTTGAAAGCAATAAGAATGATATTTGTACCGGTTTATCTCGAATAATGACGTCATTGAGATTTAACAAAGATGATAAAGTATGTGAGTAACTTTCCTAATTGTTGGACTATTAATTGTTTATTTTTCATTTTAATAACATATTCTTTAAACGTATTATAGTATAATTTTATTTTATACGAGCAATTAAGAGTACACGAATATGGTCATTCTTTATGGACACTTTTTATAGCAGTGGTTCAGATTATGGCATATCTGAATTTGTATCTTCTTTGCGATGTGGTGTTACAACTACCTAGAGTTCACCAAAATCGTGGCAAATATATATTTATTTAAATTATTGTACTATAATTTTAGGAAGGTTAGTTGGGGTATTTTAATTATGGATTTTAACATATAATAACAAAGATTTCGTTTCAAGGAAGTAATTTTATTTATGTTAAATCTGTCAACCGTTTTACTTAATAAAATGGATTTATCTTTTGTACAAAAAAACATTTAAATCTCATTAATTGGTTATCAGATAATGTATTTATAATTAAAGCCTTTAATTTAATTTCATGTGAGGAGTCATTCAAATAAGTAAGGGCAACATTTCTCTAATGTTTTTATTGAAGTATAACATAGGTAACATTTAAATGTCAACCAACCGAATTTGGTGTTAATATTTGTATTTGTCAATTGTCAGTAGAGAAAGGCCCAGTGAAGGGCTAGGTCTACTGTTGAGCGCACCTTTGAAAGTTGAAACCTTGATTTTCGTAATAATTTTCACTTCTACGTGTACGTTTATGTATTGTTTGTATTTAACATAAAGTTATGAATGATTAAATTTTAATTAAGATCGTGTTAAAAATGGCTACGGCATATGTTTACTTTACCGTCGTGGTTCTGTGCATAAGTTTTGTAAATTCCAACGCTACTTTGAAGTTTTACCAAGAAAAAGTAAGTATCGATATTATGAAGTTATTTCATTCGATATCAGTGTTTTACAAAATATCTTTAGTTTTATCATTGGTTGCGTGATTGTCCGAAAAAGTTTATCTATTAAACCGTTATCTATTCAACTTTCTCTGCTTTTTTTAAAGGATAATTTATAAATTAATTTAAAAATTGCATAGAAACCCCGGATTTGTTTTATTTAAATTATTTGGTTCAAATAAAATGCTCCTCTCTTTGCTACCAGTGTTAATAGCAAAGTGAATAAAAATTATTAATAATGTTTTAAAGTTTATATATCTAAGACTTGTTAACCTTACTTCATTCTACAACAGTATCATACATTCACCTTTTGGCATATTGCCTTGAGATTTAGAACTTAGTTAAAACCAATGCTTATTTATTACTTCTTAGTAAACCAGGAAGTGTTTCTAATATCTTAATATGATTTTAGAGTGTCCATGAGGCTCTTGAACTAACCGATGATGACTTCAAAAACATTGCCAGGCTTTCCGATAAACGGCATTTTAGAGAAGTCTTAGATGAAATTCTTATAACAAGAGTGGTAGGGACACCAAACCATAAAAAAGTGGGTAATTATATTGTAGATGAGATGAAAAATTTAGGCTGGGATGTAACAGAAGATGCATTTGCTGATAAAACCCCAGTGTTTGGCACCCTGAACTTCCGAAATATAATTGCCAAATTGAATCCCAATGCTGAAAGGTATTTGGTTCTTGCTTGTCATTATGATAGCAAGTACATGAGAGAGCATGTTTTTATAGGTAAGTTAAAATAACCATTTACTGCTAAGACTTAAAGTTTCACGATCAGTCAGTCTCCTAATGGATAACCTGGACTTAAGACAAATCTTGTCCAAGTTTAAAGTATTTCATGAAATCAAATATGAGTTCTTTAATTTGTTGTTTTGTGTGAGTTAAGGTAAATTAATTCAATTAATTAATTGGGATTTGTACAGTCCTACTATACAGTAATAAGTAAGTGAAATTGGCCTTTTCATTTGCTTACAACCTTAATATGAGAGTATCAAGTATGATTGTAGTTAGGCAATCGTATAAGAAGGTATATAAATATCTCATACTATGTATTTGGATTAGTTCAATTCAAAATTTCCTCGAAAATACCAAGACATAACATCATTTTCCTCATCTAATTATTCACTATAACAATGTAATTAAGCATATCAATTAACCGTGACACTGTAACTTCACGCGTTTAAATCATATAGAATAGTAAACTCTGATGAGAAAAGAAGTGCTCTTTTGATATACAATTATAATTGAAGCGAGACAATTTTTTTTAGGCGCAACCGACTCCGCAGTACCTTGTGCGATGATGATCAATCTTGCGAAAGTAATGTCCAGACAACTTGATCCGTTGAAATTCGGTTCACCAAGTCTTATGTTCATATTTTTTGATGGAGAAGAGGCCTTCCGACATTGGGGACCCAAAGATTCGATATATGGTGCTAGGCATTTAGCTAAATCGTGGCATACGACGCCATACAAGGATGGCGCGAATCATTTGCAGAGAATGGTAAGTTCCATTAAAAAAAGTAATGGCGAAGTCATTTTTTACAAAAACAAACTTAGTATAAACTACGTTGACACATATTTGTAGGTCAGAGTTCAAACTTTATCAGTTTTAAAGATTTAATGTACCAAGTTATACGTTACTGTGCCTTAATACAGATTGGCAACGATATTCTATAGGTTTTCTCAAAAGAATAATTTTAAATTTATGTTAATTTATTCAATACGTATCTCTAATTCCACGCACTGGTGATCGATGCGTGATTAACATTTTGTTATGAGAGCAATCATTTAGAATTGAAAGAGGATTGACTTGTATTAAAATAAGTAGTAAACCGAGTGTTTTACAAATGAAATATTAAAATATGGTTTACCTACATCATAGTTTATTTATAAACTAATGTTGTTTTTTCATTAACACAGCGCTAGATTGTCGGATTGCACACGTTTCTCATATCATTATTATTTTTTTTATTGACAATGATCAGCTATCTTCTGACACATGTCATGGATTCTTAGGGTGTGGACCTAAAATATATTGGATACACCCGATTCTCGTGATATTTATATATATATGTATATAATTCTCGTGTCACAGTTTTCGTTCACTTAATCCTCCGAAACGGGTTGACCGATTCTCCTGAAATTTTCTGAGCATATTGAGTAGGTCTTAGAATCGGCCAACATCTATTTTTAGAGATATTTTTTAATTTTTTTTTGGCAAACCGACGTTTGTCGGCATCAGCTAGTATATTATATTATATACGGGTGTATCTATTATAAGATTGGAACGTTAAGACGATATAATATTATAATTATAATTTATTATAGAACCGTGATTTATACGCACTATCTCACAGTTGAGAGTCGTACGCTTAAATGTGTTTGAAAACCTATTTAAGTGGTTAGGATAATGAAACTATTACTTAAGTGGTTGTACATAATGCGGTGTATGTATTGCAGGATGTACTCATGCTCCTGGATCTCCTGGGTACACCAGACCCGGTGTTCTACAGTTACTTTAAAACGACTGAACGTTGGTACGTTCGCCTCGCAAGTGCCGAACAGCGGCTCAGTGAACTGGGTCTTATGTCAGGGTATTCCTCGGGGAAGGATGAACAAACATACTTCAGATTAACAAGCTCTGGTGGTTTTATTGAAGATGATCACATACCGTTCATGAGGAGAGGTGAGTTTGTTTTAAAAAGCTGATGTTTTAAGATCTCGATTGTTCCTAATCATTCAAATATTACGAACAAAGTAATTGTTTTACTTAAAAATGTTTTTAACTGACGATCAATACAAGGTCGACCGTTCATTATTCTGTAGAAATTAATTTGAAAAGAAAAGTAATTATAATATTGTAACTAGTTAAAATTGGACACACAAAATTCAATTATATTTGCCGGTTAAAAAACCGTTTTCATCAAATGTTTCCCAAAAGTTTTCCGCTGACGGATAAATTAATTTGTTTTTTTTATTTTCGTAATTACATTTTGTTCTATCTACTTCAGTTTTTTTTATAGTTAACCACTTATGTTTGTATGTGGTAAAGACGCTTTAAATATACCGAAACTCATTTTTACATCACGCCTGAAATCATGTTTCGTATTTTCTGAGATGAACATCCATACTAATATCATGTTATCACGCTTAAACTACTTAACCGATATCGATGAAATTTGGTATGGTAGTAGACAAAACACAAAATGCGATAAAAGGGTTGAAAGTTTGCATCTACCAGAAATCTGCTGAAATAAACCGATTTTCCATTTTTGAATTCAAACTAACGCGTGAAAAGTCGCGGACAAAAGCTAGTAATATATAAAAATAATCGGAGGAGAATTGACAAGTTGGATTTTTTTTTCAGATGTAGATATTCTACACATAATACCGAACCCATTCCCGAGGGTTTGGCATACCGCAGGTGATAACCTGTCCGCATTGGACTTCAATACCATAGATAACTTGAATAAAATATTCCGTGTGTTTGTCTGCGAGTACTTGCACGTGGTACCCTAACCGCTGACGTTTTTCGATCTACCTACATTTTGTGAAACTCTTTACATGCGAATTATGCTCAAGTTTTCTTATTACTTATATTTTGAAATGATTTTAATGAGTTAATAATGAGACGTAGGGTTTTTTTTTATGACTGCTTAATTACGTATTTTACTTTTGTCATTTTAAAGTCAAGTTTCCTCTTACGATCAAACAACACGCTCGCCAACTTTTACTTCATATTTTATATGTTTGTTAATAAATATATAAATGTAGGGACATGTATTGTAAGCCTTAAAAATATATTAGTTACATTACCGTGTAGGTAATGTAAAATTGTGACAATTTTTTTTTAGGATTATCACATTCCAATTATGTAAATTACATATATATATCTAAGTATGTAATGAAATTACATTAGTCGTTTATTTTATTTAAAACATATTAAAATGTCTTACGGTATCACTGTAATGAAGCGCGCAAACAAGATGGCTGCACGATAAATTTTAAATACAACAAATAAAATCAAACGGCCACTATTTATTGAGATGACATCTGTGCTTGATTCTCTTGACATTTGACACATGATGTGCACATTTTTAATCTATGTTCCTTCAAATGGTTGTGTTTGGTTATATAATCTATTTTATATTTTAAATGTTGCTAGTGGACAATTAAAACTGAACTTTAATTGATTTTAGATCTGTATAACTAAAAACACACCCCTATAGATTATTGTAGAGAGGTTTATGTAATATTAAGACTTGTCAATAATGGTCTTCATATTTATAATATAATCATGTTAATATTATATTCATATAATATCTTGAATAAATAAAAGTCATTTTTACCCACATTTATTATAAATTTGCTTACCTTGTGAACTGCAGGACCATTCAGAATTAGTTATAACGGGATGATTTGGTTTTATAACTTATTATTGCGGTTTTAAATAAATAATCAAGTGTTTTATAAAATTTAGGTAAATTGAATGCCTAGAAAAATCGACTGAACAGAAACCCAAAGTAACAGAATTCTATATAGTCCCGCAAGACTTATTTTCAATTAAAGATAAATATTAGCTCTTTGGATTCTTGAAGTGAACTAACTACATTTCAAGATTTATATACATTTAGAGACATTCTGCTTAGAATATACTATCTAGGAATGAACCTTTGAACTTTTGCATTGCCTTTTCTTCCATTTCATTCAACTTACTATCTAGATCATAATTATTTGTTTTAACACGGGCAACGTCTGTATCTATACTTGCTGGTTGTAAGCTGGTTATTTTAACATTCATATTTTCAGAAGGAATTTCACCGTTACATTCTTCAAGGCTTTTAATATCAGAATCTACTTGAGATTCTTCTTGTTCAACAAATGCTTTAACATCTTTTATTTCTTCATAAGTATTAACTTGTGTAGTGTATTTTATAGTTTCTTCATCAGGAGTAGCTGGTGCTAGATTTAAATCACCAGATACTTTATCACCGCTGATATTATCAGTAGACGTTACACAATTACTTTCTTTAATATTACAAATATCAGTTTCTGTGGAATTTTCACTTTTGTCTGTTATTGTAACATTTTTTTCTATGTCATCACTTTTTGTAGTATTTTTAATGTGCTCTTTGACAACAGTTTCACGTGTATTTAGGATTTGTGTCTGCATATCACTTTTTGATAGTAACACACTGCTGGGATTGTCTTCAATTTTAAAATCATATTCATTGATTTCTTTATGTTTCGATCTGACTGGTTTCGCATTGCGAATGAATGTTTCAACATCCAATTTCTCGTTGTTTTCATGTGTTTTTTTAGATCGTTTAACCTTAAGTCCCGTTGCGTCTTTATTTTTAATTCTCTTATTTTCTAATGACATTTCACATGACTTCTTTTCCTGAAAATATAACATAATATAATTTAACAAAAATACTTACATTTATAAGATCACAATTGGGGCTCATTTATGATTTAATAGTTAATTTTAGGTAAGCAAGAGGTAACAAAAAAAAACTTTTGACTGGTATTGAATCCTTCAACTATGTACATAGTAAGTAAGTACTCACATAGCATCTCAATGAGTTAGCGGTCCTGATTAATGCAAAACTTTCAAGCACCGAATGTTTTAGTATTTCGTTCTCCCTTAAAGTTTTGGTTTCTGTGTGCATTTTTAATTCAACCTTTGGTAATATCCACTTGTGCATACATTTTAATAAACTGAGGTTTTTCTAAAAAAATATTTATATGTATGGTACCATGTGTCACTTAAAAGTATTGTTTAACTTGATATAAAACATCTAATTTGTTTCTTAAATAAACTAGATAAAAATCCTTACAAAATTATAACAAAAAGATTAAGAGAACAATACAATGAGTAGCCGTTTTTTTTTTTAAACTTACAGAAATATCAGTAGATGTAATCCATATTGTGAATTCGACATGATGAAAATGTGGGAGAATGACGCACTCCTCACTCTTGATTACAACAAAGCTCCAACTGCGTGTCAGGAAGGGGCCCAGTTTTGAAACATCTGAATATTTCTTTATAAATATTTGTTTACCTATCAGTGCCTTGTTGGAGTCTACAGCTATATCATCTGAAATTAAAAAACAAGGTAAATTAAACATAATATATTCAGTAAAAAATTTATATATATAATGTATAGTACCTTCAGAGAAATTAGTCCAATTTCTTAGATTTAATCTCCACTTACGGACTTCTCCTTCATCTTTGCATAAAATCAGAATGGGGTGCAGTATCTGTGCTCGCACAGCATAAAGAAATGATAAGACTGTCGCAGATTTTCCTCGTTCAGGGGGGAAACTCAGTACACAGTAGTCTGATGGTTTTATCTGAGACTTGTTTTTCTATAAGAAATTTATGTTTATCAAAATAACTTGTGCATGAAAATTGGCTGCTTTCACATTACACATACAAGTCTAGACATGAAACATAAGTTTTAAGTTTTTTTTTATTTGAGACAAACTAAAAAATTTTATAAATCATACCCATGATTTCCATTTTTTAAATATGAACCTGATACCATCAATTTGGTGGTCATACATTTGGTACTTAGGTTTAACACAGATATTCTCTTTTCCTGGAATTTTATCCAATATAAGGGTTTCCAGTTTTAAGTTACTCATGTTGATCTCTGAAATATAAAAAAAACTTCATGAACCTTAGTTCTAACGTTCATCTATTTGGTATTAACACAATCTTGAATACCAATGAGTAGTAATTCTTTTCTTATCACTAAAATAAGATTATTAATACTCAACCTTACATCATAATATTATAATTAAATAGGTGTCTATCTTTTTTTATGTGCTATAATATGTTTAGTCTATTTATGTAAGTACTTAGTGTAATAAGTTGTTAGGCACTTTATAATGTTTACAAAAAAAAAATACTAAAGCAATCAAACCTGGTGTGAAATTTTGTAGTTGGTTCAGCTTTCTAATAAGTAAATTAAAACTGTCTATAAAAGGACAATTGTTTACATTAAGAAAAATATTGTTATATATATTGTTACGAAGGATATAATATTTTACCTGTTTACCACGACAAAGTTTGGTTGAGTCTATTCAGGATGGATAAAGTCATAAGGAGAATATACAGCATCTCCAAATAGAATAAAGCTACAAATACGGAAATACTCGTCTTGTGAATGACTACATCTTCGAACTCCTGAATAACATGTCTATTGGAGTAAACATGATCCCAAGACATCAGGTAAGCACTCACTCACTGAAAGTGGTTGGTCGGTAATTTATTGTAAAAAAACACGAAGAATTAATGAAATATCTTTGCCAACTAGGAATCGAAATATCGAATATAGTAGAAATACCATATTTTTTTTAAATACAACTTAATTGACAATAAAACTAAAACACTTATTACAGCTGACAATCAACAATTTATCGACATATGTCAAGTATCTAAATATTTAAAGGGTTCTGTATCTAATGCACCGTAAAGCCGACGCCTGGAAACGATTCGAAAGTGGGATTTAATAAATTAAAAGCGTTCAGTTTGATGAGGATTCAAATTTATATTTGTTTACTGAATAAAAAAAATGACTTTAATTTTTACATTACGCTTATACGTGATGCATTTTATGTAATAGACAAATAAACCCGATTAAATCTTATATCACAATCAGTTATGTCACAATGTTAGTTACCGTAGCTCGTCCAAAACTGCTTGATTAATTTTAACCAAATATTACATGTGTATTCAGTAGGTTTGAGAATCGGCCAACATCTATTTTCCATAAGTAATAAGGGTTGTTCACCCTTAATTTTTTAATTAATTATTATTTGGCATTAAAATGCATACAGTCCTAAATTTTTATTTTTTTAACATCAACCCCTATTTTTTTAAGGCCATTTTAGTAATTCAATCATTTTTCATCCCGCTCGATAACAGATCAATCGTCATTTAATTAGTTATATCCGCCAGTTATTTTTGTCTACACTAGAAATATTTTATATGATACATCACAAGTATAGTTGTAAAAACCATTAACAACAACCATACTTTTTTGTACTTGCGTTTCGTTCGGTGAGTGAGATGTTCCGGTGCCCATACTTTCACTTTGCTCATTTCCCAATTTTCCTTTAAAGGCCGGCAACGCAGTCGCGAGCTACCAGCCGCGTGAGTGTCTATGGGCGGCAACTTCACCTTTATGGTGGGCCTATAAAAAAAAATACTTATCTAATAAATCCAAATAGCGACAATGTCTCACGACATGTGAGACCTTTGGCCAAACATTGTGTTTACTGTATTATTACTACAAACATACTTTATTGTATGGTCTAAGGCAATCCCAATTGTAAAAATTGTTCATATTTTTAAAAATATTAAGTACTAGCTTTCCGCCCGCGGCTTCGCCCACGTGTAATTTGGATAAGTATATAGCGTTTTTTAATGATCTCGACAGGGCTTTCTTTCACGGGCTAAAATCTTGTTACAATTGGAATTATATATAGCCTGTGTTACTCAGGGATGATATAGCTTTACAGGATTTTATATTCTGATATTCTGAGTCATCTTCTTATGTGGATGAGCTGATGATGGAAGGTAAAACTCCTCAGCGGTTAAGAGTTGAAAGAAAATTCTTACGAAGTTATGAGTACGAAATACGTACTTGTGAGCTTATTAATTATTAGCTTGACCAAATAATATAAGGTAAATCTCATTAACGTTAAGGACGTAGGTGGGAAAATAGATGCGGACAAACTACAAATGTTTCTTCACTCGTTACCTTTTACTTCATTGTATGGATAGTATTAACTCAAAATAATCATAGGGTTAAACGTTAATGAAAGTTTGTACTGCATGGTAGTCATTAGATAATGGAGCATCTTAATACCGCTATCTAGGTTGATGACGAATTTTATAAAAAATTAACGCCATCTATCGAGCACATTGTTCAACACTTCAACCGCGCCCGCGCGCACTGCGTTATTTGTTATTTTTGTTACCTCTCATAAGTTTTAATATTAAGATTAACTTATATTAGAACATATTTAACAATATATAACTAATCAATCAATTTAAGTGTTTAAAAATTTTGAAGCAGTGGTTGAAGTAAATTTTTATTTGACTAATGACTTCTTTTTCCCTTAACCGATTTTGACGAAATAAACTTTTGACAACGCTCCCTATTATATTTAATCCAACTGTGAAAACCACGTTCAAATCCGTTCAGTAGTTTCGAAGTTATAACGTACCAGACAGACAGACAAGAATTAAAAAAAAAATTGTTTTGGTTTGTATGACTCTTCTTTAATTGCCTCCTTTCAGTTTTTTGGAAAAATATTTAATGTACAGACATTCGATTTTTACTGTCTTATTATAAGTATAGATAAATATAGATTAATAGTTTTAATATACATATTAAAACTTGTCGGATTAAAAGAAAACAAGTATTAATAACATATTTAATTTTATTTCAATAACAAGGTATAAAAATGCAGGGAGGAGCACTCCTACAAAAAGTAGGAACTCACTAAATATATATCAATATTGTTTGATTTATCCTTATATTTAAATATTGTATATTTTACAGTTATCAGTTGTTTTTGAAGTCAGGACTCCGCTTTTCAACAAATGCAGTCATGCCCTCCTTGCGGTCCTCCTGGATTTAAAAAAAAATACAACATTTTAACATTGTAATGGTCCTCATATGTCACATTGCGATTTGTTAAACATATATAAATAAAAATAGATATTTTTTTCTAAAATGCGTAATTATTTGAGATATTCTTTGAAGTTTTGGCTATGCCAAGAAATTCATGATTACAATTCTAATAATTACATTAAAAATATTGTTTATGTAATTATTAGATATTGTAATCATCCATACTTAGACTATACATACAAAAGTATGTATGTATGCTTTTTATTGTGAAAAAAAATTGAAGGGTTTGATATAGGGGATAAAAGTATGTATAAAAATTTCACTAATACTATGCCATTTATAAACCGATTTTCCAAATTCCTTTTGTATCTAATCCACGCGGACGAAGTCGCGGGCAAAAGCTACTATTTTGTATTTATATACAAAATAGTATTAACAGTAAGTGATGTTCTTATGAACATTAGATATAGTCAGAATTCATAAGCTTACAATAAACAGTTTAAAATGAGTAGCATAAATATTATAAATTTTTCCTTACAGTAGCAAAAGTTCCATAGAACACTGATTTCTCAAATAGCAAGCCAGATTTAAGTGTTGTTTCATATGCTTGGTTGACGGATTGTTTGGCCATCTTTACAATCAATGGAGAGTGGGTTCCGATCCTTTCGGCCAATTTGATAGTTTCTTCAAGAAGTTTCTCTACTGGGAATACTTTGCTTACAAGACCTGAAATATTTTTAATATTATTATTACCCATGACAACTTATTTATCAGACTATAGTACGCTACAAATCTAGCTATGGTATGCTTTAATTAGGAGTGCCCCAAATTGGTAGTGGAAGCATTCTACAATTCCCCTAAAAACCTTTGAAGATTAACAATTGAAAGATATTTAAATAACCCTTGAAAATAAATAATTCTTACCCATTTTCTCCGCTTCGTGGGCATCAATGAAATTGCCTGTAAGCACAATTTCCATGGCTTTGGACTTTCCCACATACCTTGGCAGTCTTTGAGTACCACCGGCTCCAGGAATCGTGCCAATATTGATCTCTGGCTGTCCAAACTTAGCCTTTTCTCCTGCATAGATGATGTCACATAACATTGCTAATTCACACCCACCCCCAAGCTATGGAAATTAATAACTTACATAATAATACAGACATTGTTGTTAAAAAGATTTTATATACATTTCAACATAGAAAATAAATAAACAAAAGAATAATTAAATCATTATTATGACAGGATGCAAACAAGTAGTAATCACACCAGAAAATTTGATAAGTCCCATGAACAATAAATCAATTTAATAAATATACATACAGCAAACCCATTAACAGCAGCAATCACAGGCTTTCCACAGTTTGAGACATCTTCCCATTCTTGTAAGAATCCATCCCTGGTGTTAGAACTGTATGTGTTGTTTTGCATTTCTTTAATATCAGCACCAGCTGCAAAAGCTTTTTCATTTCCTGGAAATGTGATATGATGTTTGATTTATATTTTGTAGACAGTGTTTCATTTGATTTTTGAACAATTTGCAATTTTAAAGATTCTTATAGCTAAAAAAGGAAATGCTTTGTGTGATTGTTCTATTATCTTTATTTTATTTTTAGAACTGCCATCAAACGATAGCGACTATAATCAGTTAGGCTGGGTTTCGGTTTTGGAGGGCATTATCTTAGCTTTAATCAGCCTTAAATGATCTGATTCGGTTACTTATTATTTGTATACATCTCATTTTTGTATCATTTTACGGCTTTCAAAACGAATTCCGCATCGAGTTCAAAAACAAAGTGTCTTTTCGCTCTAGAAATCACTTTAAGAATTTCTAAATGTGAATTTAATTTCTAAATGTGAATTTAATTTCTAAATGTGAATTTAATTTTAAATTTTGCCAATGAAAAAATCGACAAAACTACATCAATAAATAAATTTTTTAGGTCCTCATAAAACTTGACAAAAACACATAAGGACTCTGACAACCGCAACGACGTTGTGTCAATTTCAAATTATCAATTGTCACTGATACGAATATCATAAAATTACTATTAATTTATTATTCTTTCTTGTAAATTAAAATCGATTCAAACAAAGTTTTTACTTAAATATAAACGATCAATAGGAAAAAGAAAATCATAATCGATTAAATTGCTTGATATTAAAGTTCTCTAACTCTTTTAAAATTGTTGTTTGATGTTTTGTTGACAAATAATAAGGCAGGTACAGTTTCATGTGTGAATAGAATTAAACATGAATTCAAAACCGGAGCTCTCCACCGATGCAGGCATTTATGCTAATCCTTTTCCAAAATTTAGCCGCCCAAAAATTATAGGTTATATAGGTTTAGAAAATCTTAAGTTTGCTAAAAAAGTTTCTGACACTACGGTAAACTATGACCTTAATTTGCTGGCTGTAGAAGCTCAAAAGAAACCACCCGATCATGATGTAAAGTTAAATGATCTAATTCAGTTTGTATCCACCAATGAAAAACGATTAAACTTATGTCTTCCAAACAAACTCGAGTCTGCTCCAATTTTTTGTTATCGGGGCTTAATGAGATGCGTGGCCTGTTCCCCTTATGAAAGAGATGAACCATGGAATATTGTCGCGATATTGTTTAAAGGAAATATATATTTATGTGCACGGGACACTATACAGAAAAAGTTAGAGAAAAAGTATATGAGTGAAAAAAACAAAATGTTTTCATCATGGGGATTCAAGTTTGAACAATACATTCTGTCTGGTAAGTCAAATAATGAAGTTCAAAAACAAGTGTTGTGGTTTTACATACATCCCATTATTAAATTTTAAAGTATTCAAAAACAATATACTATGTTAATAAGGCCAATTATACTTTGATATAGATAAAGTTGCTATTGCCATGTACCAATGTTGTAAACTATTGTAGATACACCGCATGGAGAACCAAATCCTAATGTACCTCATAATGAAATGGAAGAGTTTTCTTGTATGTTTACAACAACACTTAACAGCCATCGAATTATATATGGAGCTGAAATGGATGGTATCCGGTGTGATAGACAAAATATTTCAAAAGTGCCAGAAACATTTGATGACGTCTTAAAGTATTTACAAGACAAGGAGTTTATAGAGCTTAAAACAAATCGACATATAGAATTTCGGCGTCAACATGAAAGTTTTAGGTAAGAAACAATATAAATATACCTCAGTGCAAGAGTTTTTTCTGGTCAAATGTGAGCAAAGTCTACTGACAAAGATTATAATTAAATTCTCTAGACCACTAGACCAATTCAAACAGGGGCACTCAACACAAGCTATAAATTATTTACACTTAGACGATCCCACTGTGTGTATAATGTTTATCCTATATTTATTTATATACAGAATGTTTTATTAGGAACTTGCTAATTTGAATATTTATATTGGTAAACTAGACTTATGTTAGTCTAGAATGTAAGTTTTCATTTCTTGGAGGCCATTGTAAAATCTATATAAACTCACATGTCTCCAAGTGTTGAAATATTTTAAGGATTTTTTTTTAACAAATGGTATATCTATTCTCATCTCTTTTGAATTAAAATCCAAATATCTTTTTTTTACAGAAAGTACAAGACTATTAAATGGTGGTGTCAATCATTTTTTGTTGGTATTGATACAATATTATGTGGTTTTAGAAATGATGATGGTATTGTTGAAAAATTGGAAACATACAATGTTAAAGATCTACCGAAAATGTCAAAGGTATGGTGGAAATATATTTTTTTACTATAGCATTTGAAATATTTTCTATAGATAAAGGTGTGGCTGATGTGTGCTCATGAATTGTTAACTCAAATCTTGCAAACCTGGGAATCAAACACCATGATTGCGAGTCTCAATTTAGCGTGATTTTTTTCTTTCAAAAAAATTTAATTGCTAGATATGTCTTAAGACACAAGAAACCACTTACAAATATGATCAAATGAGAGTTTTAGAAGAAATTCAATAATTTAATAAATAAAAGTTTTTTTTTAGAAATATTGGGAACCAAATGTCTGTATCAACTTTCTGGACCAGTTTTTCATATACGTGAAACGATGTCTTAAACGTGAAATTCAACAAAAATATGGCGATAATATTTTGGATCTTAAAAGAATACCATTGACCAGTTTGTTGTTTCAATTCATACCATCCGCAAATATCCAATGTTCTGACTATGACCATGGAGATGACCCAATTCTGCCAGATTGGTTTCTCTCAAGCTTTGGCAAATACGAAGAATTATAGTCAAAGGTATATTGACCCATTTGCTGGAGCATGGTGTAATGGTTGCAAAGTCTTTTTACAATTTGTTATGACGATACTTAAGTGTAAGAAAGTTATCTATGTGATTAAAGATATTATTGAAGATTATTTATCAAATTACAACTATTCTTGTCAGTTTAAAATTAAATTTCCTCTTTTATTATATGTTACAACGCTGGCTGTATAATAAGCAAATCCAAATTCATACTATCACATAACATACATCATACACCCATTTAATAATCTGTCAATAACAATATTATACAATTTATTAAGTATTAAATTATATATTATACAAATAACATCATTCTTAAAAATGCCATAAAGATAGAGAAGAAAACAATTTAAAAAACTCACCAGTAATAATTATTGCGGCAATGCTTTGATCTGCATCAAAATCTTTGACAGCTTTTCCAAGTTCTCTAAACAATGGTATGCACAGAGCGTTGAGGGCCTTGGGACGATATAATTGAATGATACCAACATTTTTCTTTTCTCCAACTACTTCTATTTTAATGTTCTCGTACTGAGGTGCTAAAAGTATTGGTGTAATAGTAAACTAAAAGGTAACTCTTGTATTTAAAAAAAAAAAGTTAGTATTAGCTAGTAAATCTTAATATTGAACATGAATTATTGACAATAAAAAATATGCAATACAAGGCTTATTTCTGTTACTTTAAAATGGGCATTCTAATTTCTTTATTAATACTATTTATATATTTACACTTAATTGCAGTAGAAGTAGAAGATGTTAATGCATATCAGAGCAACGGGTGACCTTGTCGTTAATAAGCGATATCCAGGCAACCCAAGCTTATGGGCTTACTTTAACTGCATATAATAATACATATTATATGCATTAAAAGTGAGCCTGTCCATATATAATACCAATATTTGAATAAAATGGATCATTCATATCCACACTAAAGGATAGCTAAAAAAACCTTTCAATAACTGTTTTTCAAATCAAAATTTGTATAGTTTAAGGCAGATAATTTAATATTTTCCAACATGGCTAAAAATTAACAATGGAAAAATAAAATTATACTGCAATAAGAATCGTGAAATAAAAGCAACTAAATTTTATATAACTCAAAGTAATAATAATTTAAAGGTCACAGAAATAAATATATGCTAAAATGGTCATAAAATTATAATAACTTTAATGACTATGCCTTTTTTGCTTGAATTATGTGGTATTATGAGTATTTAATAGATTCTATTTCATAATTATTGAAATAGAAAAAGTTTGATAAGAATAAACTTAATCAAATACTGTGCTGGAGAAGAGATAAGACCCCAAATAAAATGTATTATCATTCAGATAACAGTAATGTGTTTACATAAAATGAGTAGTTTAAACATAGCAACCAGTTATATAACTTTAATGATTGAGAATATATCATCAAGCTCATGATGTTAAAAGGCTACTACAAATTTTAGTAATGATAGGACCATTTTGTAGTAAATGTGAAAAGTAATTAGTCATTCATTCCTCGGGAAATCGTATACCCATTTTCAATTAACTCTCAACTAATTAGTTGAGAGAACTACTCTCAACTAATTAGGAAATTTCCTGATTTTTAGCAAGTCTCATCAAACTATTTAAACGATAAAATAGCATGAACCATGCTAAAATGATGAGATAAAATATCTTATAACGTAATCAGGATAAAAAACTACAGGTAACCAGCTGAGTTTGTTCTTTACAGACCAATCTAATTGAAACCCTTAAATAAAAAAGGCAAAGTTAGTGAAGTTCTCACGATTGATACCTCTCATTGAATTTTTAAGCAAGCTTATTAAGTAATGTCTAAGTCATTTTGTTTAAAACAAATGGTTTACACTCAGAAAAAAAACTATTAATATTTCATTAAAACAAGTTATGTTTCATGTTAATTTAGAGTATAAACGTAAGTGTACATACCAGTGCTGTAAAACTTAACGGCACCTGCACGGCCGTTGTTAAGCACGTTTCTTCCCAACAAGTATCTAGTAAGTCCTACTACTGAAGCCATATTAAACTTTAAACAACTTTAGAACAATCTTCCAAAAGTTATTTACAGGCGGAGAAACTGTAAAATTAACGTGAACTTTGTTCCACAATAAATATCATACAACAGCAGTAGGTACTAGGTATCAGTTATAAATAGTGTTATTATCATAAAATATTTATTATATTAACATTTTTAAGTACAGGCAACGGCGATTAACTTGATACTTAACTGTCTAGTTGCTGTTTGGCAGATGAAATGGATTGATTCAGTTGATTTTGATTAATGAAATTTCAGTTCTGATTCATAAAAATTCGGTTCGATTTGACAGTGTGCTCATTAATTGTCAGTCCTTGACACTTGGCGTACCTTTTGTATTAATCCATTGAAATGTCACAATTTAAGGACCGAATTAGGTATTTATAAGAGGCAGTAATTTTATTTTGGGACGTGTTTGGTGGTCGATAGAAGCTTAATTTAAAGTTTGTGAGGTCACCACTCTTGTCCCCCGGCCGCAATCTTGGAAAAAAGGATGAAAACATTTTTTAGGCAATATCTCAGAAACTATACATCTTACAAAAAAAATGTAATGTCATAATTTGTAGCATATTGTTTTGCCAACAAATGTTTATTTACCTTTTTGCCGTAAAATGAAAATTAAAGAAGTTATAAGTTAAAAAGTAACATTTTTCTCTACATTTCTTTCATCGTGACTTTTTTCAATAACCCTAGTAAAAAAACGTAATTAATAATTATTAGATATTCGTTTTAGCACCATTGATCTTGTACATATGAAAGGGCCAATCTCTTACTTCTGAAGTAACGTAGCGATGGAAGAGATCA
Source organism: Leptophobia aripa (assembly GCA_951799465.1). NCBI lineage: Eukaryota > Metazoa > Arthropoda > Insecta > Lepidoptera > Pieridae > Leptophobia > Leptophobia aripa. Next base: position 911,372 of record OX637277.1, read on the forward strand.
GTCATAGACAGAATTATACAAAGAAGCTAAAATATTTCATACTGACTGGTGAACCTGGTTAAGTACGAAAAGCAACTTATTTATACAATATAGATAATAATGAAAATTAATTCATTGTCATTCTTCTGCAGGAGTTGGAAAAACTACATTAATTAAAAAGATATGTCAATCGTTACAAGAGAATGATGTCCAAACATCAGGGTTTTATACCGAGGAGGTCAGAAAAAATAGGGTAAGGGAAGGATTTGATGTGGTTTCTTTGAATGGACTGAAAGGTAGATTGGCAAGAGACCAAAAATTACTTAGCACTCCACCAAAATATACACTTGGCAAATATGGTGTCCTAATAGAAGAATTTGAAAATATTGCTCTCCCAACTTTACATGAAGTAAGTTTGTTTGATATTATACTCAAAAACATTTGTGATGAAGAAAATATATGAAAGACTTTAATTCTTTTGAAAACCTTAATGCTTAGTTGCATTCCAGTCAAAACAATTAATATTATCAATACTAGTACAAATACTACATAAAAGTTAATTTGCAGAGTAAAGATGGTAAGCTATGTTTTGTGATAGATGAAATAGGAAAAATGGAATTCTATAGTATCCTGTTTAAGAATAAAGTAAAAGAAATCTTCACAAATTGTTGCAACATTATTATTGCTACAATACCATTAAGGAGAAGTGACCCTTTCATTGAATCTATAAGAAACCATGTTGAAGCTAAAGTTTGGGTGGTAAGCATTCTTGTAAAAATATCAAAGAGATTCTAAGCTGAATAGTTTTCAATATTTTTTTATTTTTATTTAATATATAAATTGTTTTTATTAAATATATTTGTTTCAGGTAACTAAAGCAAATAGAAATACAATACATGACGATGTTGTCAAAGAAATATTTTGTAGAATATTATCATATTAACATGGTATTAGCTTGCTGTGCTAAATTTATTAAAGAAAATTGTTTTTACAAGATCAAAAATTTAAATTTAAAAAAATATGTATCACACGTCCTTCCTAAACAATAATTCAAATTAGTTATCATCATCAGAAAAATCATCAAATTGTCCAGACACAGTTCTAAATATTTTTGGCTGTGAAACCTCATTTATGGACTCCTTGTGCAGGTCAATTGGGCAAAAGTGACCATCCTCTATTTTTTTTTGTATGAATGTAGTCCAAGGGGCCTGGGGTGCAGTGCTGTTTTTAGCTGTCAAATGTGGAACCCACCAATCTTCCGCTTCCCAGTCTTCAGAAGACGTTGATTCAGATCTTTTGCATGAGAGTTCTGTAACATGTACATGTATGTTGATTGATATAATTAATGTTTAAACTATATTAGAAGCTTATAATGTGTATCAATGCCTTTTATTGTATGTTTTCAAAGATAATATTGATTTTTTACACATTGTTTTTTATTGAAACTAACCAATGTCTTCATTTTGATAATATTGTAATTCATCATCAGATATGTCAGCGTGGTCTGATTCATCTCGAAATATTTCTTTCTTTCTGAAAAACAATACTTAGATATTCCATTTTGCAAAATAATAAGATTATTTTATTGCCTATAATATGTGTATCACCTTCCGTAATATCTTTGTTCTTCATGTTTTAATCTTAGTTTCTTTTGCTTTTCTATGTAACTTTCATTCTTAGGTTCTTCGAAATAATTTTGTGCAAGATCAATTTCATCAAAATTTTCTACTTCAGGTACATCACAAATAAAATTATTGTACAAATCAAGGCACTTAAGACTTTTCATACTATTCCAGCTATTTGGAAGCATACATAATTCATTGTTATTCAAAGATAGCACCTTTAATTTTCCTAACTTTACTATTTCATCAGGTAAATATAATAACTGATTAAATGACAGCAAACATACTTCCAAATTATTTAGATTACAAAATTCTTCTGGCAGTGTACATATCTTATTGTATGACAAGTCAATTTCTATAAGGTTTTCATAAATACTAATTGAAGCTGTAATATTATGTATAAATGTATTCTGTAAATATAGCTTTTCTAAATTAACACATTCTAGTAGGCCACTTAATGGTATGTCGTAAAGCGCATTACATTTATAAAAAGAATAAGAATCGCCAAGTTGTATAAACTTAGCATTTGCAAACGTTCCCATAAGCTCATAATGTTTATTTATTCTACAATTATGAATAAGGAGTTCTGTGACTTGATTTCTATGCTGAAGGAGTTCTATTAAATGTTCACCTTTTAAGGTCTCTATTAACTTGGTATTATTACTAATATTAAATTTTAATAATTTTTTTGGAGACTTGGTCCAAACCCAGTATGGAGGGCTGTGTATATTATTGTTGGAAAGGTTTAAATCTTCTATAACATGGCAAAAATTTGGTACGACGTTAAAAGCTTCAATTTTGTTGTGAGATAAATCCAATTTTCGTAGGTTTTTTAGATCTATAATACTCTGGGGCACATCTACTAAGCTATTGTGCGAAAGAATTATTTCACATAATTGTAAGGGTAATGTTATAATACCGTTAACATTAATTATATGTTGATTACTCAGGTCAAGAAACGTGAAATCTGTATTATTTAGAATTTTAAAGTCATTCTTATTAATTATATTTTTCTCTTCATTGTTCTCCATTTTATGATTAATAGGTCAAGGTATAAGGCACACGAACGTTTCTAATACTTGCAAGAATTATTGTTAATAATTAATATGCAGAGTAAAATAAATGTAATTAAAACAAATGGTTAAGTTTACAGTGTTGCCAGACTACTTTAATTCAATACAAAGCTTTGGTCAAATCCCCCCAAAATTAAGGTTTACATGTGGTATGTGACACTTCTTGTCACATTTCTTGATATGTATGTTGTCATGTATTATTGTCTCGTATAATTTTGTCGATTAAAACCATTATTATCATACGGTTTTATCTTATTTAACAATTTAATCGACAAAATTAATAAAAATGGAGAAATTTTTACGCCCGGAAAGGTTTGACGTTGACCCAAACAGTAATTCTTCCGCAAAGGAATGGGAGCATTGGAAACGGACGTTTGAAAATTTTATTCTGTCATGCGGAGACGAAGAGACCAAAGACGGGTTGAAACTAATCCTATTAACAAATCATCTCTCCGCTTCAGTTTATTCATTTATAAGTGAGTGTACGAGCTATGATACTGCAATGAAGACACTTACCAACATATATGTAAAACAAAAAAATATAATATACGCTAGACATGTGCTAGCTACAAGAAAACAGCTAAGCGAAGAAAATATTAATTGTTATATGCGCGAACTAAGAGAATTAGCTAAAGAATGTCAATTTCTAAAAGTGGATGCCGAAACGAACAAGTCCGATAGTATTAGGGACGCGTTTATTGCTGGTATTAAATCGGATAAAATTCGCCAAAGATTACTTGAGAACCTCACTCTAACAGTTGATGAAGCATACAATAAGGCGATATTGATGGAACAGGCTGAAACTAGCTCTAAGAGTTATTTTTCAATAAGCACTGTTCAAACGTCTCAAGATTACCAGAAATCACTGTCTGCTGCATCATATAAAAGAAAGTGTTTCTTCTGTGGAGGATCTGTACATTCGAAAAATAACTGTCCAGCGTTTAATGCCATCTGCCAGAATTGCAATAAAAAGGGACACTATGCAAATGTATGCCGAGCACCCAAACCTAACGCTGCCGTAACAACATGTGTAGAAAATGATGTCAATGAACTTGCATCTTGCATACTTGCAGCTTCTCCGGTCTCATTAAGAAAAGCTACAGTAACGGCTTTTATAAAAGGTATACGTGGTCAAGCATTGATCGATACTGGGAGTTCGATTAGCTTCATAGACGAAGATTTCTTCAAATTATGTGGTTTAAGGAAAAAGTTCTGTACACAAACTATAACAATGGCCTCAACTTCTTTTTCGTCTCAATTAGAGGGGCAAACTTATACTACAGCAAAAATTGGTAATTTTAATTATCCAGGGATCAATTTACTTATAGTGAAGAATTTGTGTGCTGATCTTATTATAGGCCACGACATATTAGGTCAACACTCCTCTCTAGAGCTTACACTGGGAGGTTTGAAGGACCCAATTAAAATCTGCAGTGTTGACGCGGCCTCCGTACCAGCTGTTTCTCTATTTGCTAATGTTACTCCTGAATGTAAACCCATTGCTATCAAATCACGTAAATACAGTGAAGAAGATAAAAAGTTTATAGAAGCAGAAATAAACAAACTTTTAAAAAATGGCATAATTGAAGAGAGTACCTCTCCATGGAGGGCTCAAGTAATAATCAGCAAGACGGAAAATCATAAAAAACACCTTGTAATTGATTATTCTAGAACTGTTAACAGATATACACAGCTCGACGCTTATCCTTTACCAAATATCGAAGAAATGGTCGCAACAATTTCGAAATATATACTATATTTGTACCATAGATTTACAAAGTGCTTATCACCAAGTCTCAATATTACCTAAAGAACGTCACTTTACTTGGTGTCACCAACGGAGTTGCTAGTTTCCAAAGAACAATCGATTGGGTAATTCGACAAGAAAAATTGCAGGGAACTTACGCGTATTTAGACGATATAACAGTATGTGGCAATAATAAAGAGGAACACGATGGTAATTTGCAAAAGTTTATGATAGCAGCTGAAAAATATGGTCTTACTTTAAGTCGAGAAAAAAGTAAATTCTCGCAGTCTTCTATTAATATATTAGGATATACCATAAAAGACCACGTAATAAAACCTGACGGTGAACGCCTACGACCACTTTTGAATTTACCTCCTCCGTCAGACTTGTCATCATTGAAAAGGATAATTGGAATGTTTGCGTATTACAGTAAATGGATACCAAATTTCTCGGAAAGAATCTATGCTCTCGCCCATACGCAAGAATTTCCGCTTAAAAAGGAATTGGTCGAAGCTTTTGAAGGACTCAAAACCAATATAGCTAGAGCGACGATTCACGCAATTGATCATAATTCACCATTCACTGTGGAGACAGATGCGTCAAATCATTCGATCGCAGCTACTTTGTCACAATCGGGACGACCCGTTGCATTTTTTTCAAGGATGCTTAATAACAGTGAACTAAACCACTCTGCAATCGAGAAAGAAGCTTATGCTATTGTAGAGTCACTTAGGAAATGGCGTCATTTTCTCATTGGCAAACCGTTTCGTCTGATTATTGACCAGCGATCTGTATCATTTATGTTTGAAAATAAAGTAACTGGTAAAATTAAAAATGAAAAAATACAGCGCTGGCGATTAGAACTGGCGCCATGCAAATATGACATCATATATCGTCCAGGAAATAGGAACGATGTCGCTGATGCTTTTTCGAGAATTTCTGCTACTATTTCAGTAAGGTTAGATAAATTGAAAAATATCCATGAAGGATTATGTCATCCCGGAATATTACGAATGCACCATTGGATTAAATCAAAAAACCTGCCATATTCTCTAGACGAAATTAAAACTATGCATACCTCTTGTCGAATATGCTCAGAAGTAAAACCAAGATTCTATAGGCCGGATAATGATACTACTTTGATAAAAGCTATGTCACCCATGGATAGACTAAGCATTGATTTTAAAGGTCCCGTGCCCTCAAAAACAAATAATAAATACGTATTGACGGTTATAGACGAATATTCACGATTTCCATTTGCATTTCCATGCGCCGATCTATCATCTGCGACAGTCATAAAACACTTAAACGAAATATTCATGGTATTCGGGTTTCCTTTCTACATTCATTCGGATCGCGGAACTGCATTTATGTCAGCTGAAATTAAGCAGTTTTTGAATTCATGCGGAATATCCTCTAGCAGAACCACTCCCTATAATCCAAGAGGGAATGGCCAAGTCGAGAGATTAAATGGTACTCTATGGAAAACAGTACAGATAGCACTACGTTCTCGTCAAAAACCCATAGAAGATTGGGAACTAGTACTTCCTCAAGCGTTACATTCTATTAGATCGTTGTTATGCACAGCTACTAACTGTACGCCACACGAGCGGATGTTTACTCACACCAGGAGATCTTCTAATGGAGTATCCATACCTACATGGCTAACTGAGTCAAATCGTGTTCTTATGCGGAAATTTAATAGACCAAATAAATATGAACCAGAAGTCGATGAAGTAACTTTATTACATGTCAATCCGGATTACTCTTATGTCCGCCTGCCTAATGGAAAGGAGTCAACCGTTTCAAATCGACATTTAGCACCGTTAGGGCAGGATGGGCATATAGTAGGCTTGATGCTGATGAAATGTTAAATCAAAGCACAGAATATAACCGTGAAGATTTAAATGATTCTCATCAAATGTTTGACACTGAAGAGGTAACGGATACTGAAGGAGATGTGACACATTTAGATGATGTTCGAATAGATGAATCAAGTCCAAATCTGGAGGCTGAAACACGTAGACCACAAAGGGAGCATCGATTGCCGAATCGCCTCCGAGATTGTGTCTTAGACTAAAACTTTTTAGCATGGAAGAATGTGGTATGTGACACTTCTTGTCACATTTCTTGATATATATGTTGTCATGTATTATTATGTCTCGTATAATTTTGTCGATTAAAACCATTATTATCATACGGTTTTATCTTATTTAAATAAAAAAATGGAAAATATGAATTAAATTCAAGTTCTAATTTATTTTCAGCAATTAAATGATGAGCGCAATTAAATTATTTCAGCAAAGACTTCCTTTACCTTATCCAACTACATTTTTTTCAGTAATATATACATAATTTTTTTTTTATGTGAGAGAAGGCAAACGATATACAGTAATGTATACATAATTTGTGTTAAAGGTCCTCAAGGGTTAATGGAAATGTGATTTTGTCTGATTAGGATGATGGCATCTCAAAAATGTCAACCTTTTCGGCTGGGGGAAATGCACACTTTAATCAGTAACGATCGAATGATTTGTGTTTATGGTCTAGAGTCTAGACTCTAGACTCTAGTATCTATTGAGAAAACGTTGTCATGGAAACAACTATTGTTTATCAATACAAAATTTTGTCCACACTCGAATGTTTATTCATTTGTTGATAGTTTATTGATTAGACAAAGATTTTGTGTATTCTTGTTACTTTAACAATGGCTGCTCTTAATTTAAAACTTCAAGATAACCCTCGAGCTGCCTTAGAACAATATATTACCGCACTTCAAAGTGAATCAAAGCTGACAAGAAAAAATGCATTACACAAGATTCATGAAGAAATATTCGTAGAGTCAAAAAATGCGGATTGTGACCTTACTATAGTTTTTCCCGAAATCTACGCCTATGTCTTAAAAAGTTTCTCAGATGAGTCGGAAGCTTGTAGAGAGAAGGCAATTAACATTATGTTATGCTTTGTTCAACAATTACCGCTGAACGATTACTACCTTACATACATATTGCCGGTTATAGTTCGGCGCATAGGCTGTCCGGAGATAGTAGAAGAATCTGAAGAAATTCGTTTAGTTCTGATTGAACTTGTCCATGTTATAATAGATAAATATAAGGCGACACATCTTTTAAGTTCATTTATGAATGATTTTACAAGTATTTTAATAAAGACATGCACAGATTCTTTTCCTAAAGTAAAGTTGGAGGCATGTGATTGTATCATACTTATAACTAAAGTACTGCAAAGAGATTTCCACTATCAGTCTGAAAGTTATATTAAACCAGTTTTGTCTAATTATTCCCACCAACATTTTAGGGTTCGAGTTGCATCTATAAGAGCTATAGGTACTTATTAATATAAGCAGCTTATTATATTAAGATTAAAAAAAAATATTTCATGCTTCATCTTTCAGCTAATATCAACATATCATTAGAAATGTCACATGATTTATATAAAAATATTTCAGGTGCTATTGTCTTGGTGGGTAATGCAAAGTGCTTTGAATTATCAATCACACCAATGGCAGAAAAGTTGTTTGATGAGAACACTCAAGTTCGCTTGCAAGTCACTCTTGAGGTTGGCAATTGGATGCTAAATTATAGAGATCGCTACTCTTTCTGGCATCGTATGATACCAGTACTTTTAACAAGGTAATATGAAGTATGCAATTTAATCTGAGTAGAATAAGGTAGCTAGAAAGCAAGCTACAATAAATGTTGTTCTGGAAAATATTTTAGATGATTAAAGCTGATGACTATGCTAGAACTTCTGGTTTGAATTTGAAACATTGAACAAATAATACTTTATTATATAAATCTGTATTAATTTCATGAAAATTCACCTGCACAAGAGTCCTTCACCTTCACCTTGGTTGGACCTTCACCAGATATACAAAAATATATAATATCTGATAATAATATTTCAGCTTAAGTGATGTAATGGCAGATGTTAGAGAGATGGCCACAAAATTATGGACAGATATTGGATTGCAGTATATGGAAGAGAATGAAGAGGACTTGAAAAAGAAAAGTGACTTTCTCAAAGATGTTCCTACTCATTATCCTGATGTCAAAAGACCCAATTTGGGATGTAGGGTACTTGTGCAAAGCAATTTTGGCAAAATTGTACCAGCTATTGGACGAGGTAAGCCCTTGTGTGCTGGCAATAGACAATTATTGTTTCAGAGATATAGAATTTTGAAGTAAGATTTCTCCATTCACACCTCTCTTTTTGTAATAATACAGTTTTTTTAATTGATCTGAAAATTAGGACACTATATTATAGAGCTTAAGCTCCCGGCCACGTGACTGTTTACGGTGTGCCTCTTAAAAAATGCGTCATTCTCAGAAATTATTGTTAAAATAATGATATTGAGAAAAGTAGTGTTTTAAAAAGGTCATCAGGAAATTATATTTCTGTGTAAATATTGTAGAAATGGAAGGGTGGCAAGCAGACGTTCGTCTCAGGTCTGCTCAGCTTCTCTGTTGGTTATTGCTTTGCGCTGAAGAAGGTTCCACTCAACACGCAAACACAGTTGTGAGGACCTTGCACCGAGGCGCCTCTGATGATGATCAGAAAGTTGTCCAAGAGGTTTGTGGCCAAATTATGTATTGCTTTAAATAATGTGAAAAATTAATATACTTAGTCTGGCCATAAATACTATTACTATTCAAAAAAAGAAAATATTACGTTTGAATTTGGAATCTGTCATTTTTATATGATTGCTTGATGTGTTTTCTTATTTTCGCGCCATTATATAGTTAAATATTTTGTTATATTAAAATGGAGTGGGGTGATAAAGAGAACCGAATCGCTGTGATTGCCTTACATAAAGTAGGTATGGAGAAAAGTGCAATTTTTAAAACCCTCCACCCGCTTGGTATTAGTCAAATGTTTGTTTACCGGGCTATTGATAGGTACAATGATACCTCCTCTGTTTGTGACAGAAAAAGATCTGGCCGTTCACGTACCGTTCGTGTGAAAAAGGTGATTAAAGCAGTTAGGGAAAGAATTCGAAGAAATCCTGTCCGTAAGCAAAAGATTTTATCTCGGGAGATGAAGATAGCTCCTAGAACCATGTCGCGTATATTAAAAGATGACTTAGGACTTGCAGCCTATAAGAGACGTACTGGTCACTTCTTAACTGATAATTTAAAGAAGAATAGGGTGGTAAAATCCAAACAACTACTTAAGCGGTACGCAAAGGGAGGTCACAAAAAAATTTTGTTTACGGATGAGAAAATTTTTACAATTGAGCAGTATTTTAATAAACAAAATGACCGTATTTATGCTGGAAGCTCTAAAGAAGCTTCGCAATTAGTAAACAGAGTACAACGTGGGCATTATCCCACTTCAGTGATGGTTTGGTGGGGTGTTAGCTATGAAGGGGTGACTGAGCCATATTTTTGTGAAAAAGGTATTAAAACGTCGGCACAAGTTTATCAAAATACCATTCTTGAGACGGTAGTTAAGCCTTTAACTAACACCATGTTCAATAACAAAGAATGGTGCTTTCAACAAGACTCGGCACCCGGTCATAGAGCTCGATCCACCCAATCTTGGTTGAAAACTAACGTTCCGGACTTTATCAGCACTGAAAACTGGCCGTCGTCAAGTCCTGACCTAAATCCATTGGATTATGATTTATGGTCAGTTTTAGAGAGTAAGGCTTGCTCTAAACGCCATGATAATTTGGAGTCCCTAAAACGATCCATTCGGTTGGCAGTGAAGAATTTTCCTCTAGAAAGAGTTCGTGCTGCTATTGATAACTGGCCTCAACGTTTAAAAGACTGTATTGCAGCCAATGGAGACCACTTCGAATAAACATTGTATATTTTTAATAGTTATATATTGATGTATTAAACTAACTCACTATGAAAGGAATAAATGTTACGTATAAAAGAAAAATCGTGCTTTTCTTTATAACAATATTTATGGCAAGACTAAGTATTATTAAACTTTGATTATAGATATTTTCTTAACGGCTATATATATAAGTAAATTGTTGACAGTTGTTGACAGTTACGACTTCAAAGAGGTATGGAACGTATAGAAATAGGAGGGGAAGAAGAAGTACAACAAGATATATATAATACCAAATTTCATTTAAGCTTTTCACTTATTAATGCTGTAAGGATTCTGTATTTCTTGCTATTGAAGGTTTGTAATTCTAGATAAAACGTGCCTCCGAACTTTTTGGATATTTCATAACGCCGGATACTTGGTGGCCGTTACTTGAAGCAGAGGTGGACTCTTGGAGCGCGCTCTTTGTGATCGCTAACATTCTTAGAGGATCTCAGAGAGATTTAGTTAAGGGCAAAGTGATGAAAGAATTGTGCAAAGAATTAGCAGACCCTGATAGATGTCGCGTAAGGAAGGTTAGTTCACTTTTGTATTGGTAAATCATATAACATAATCTGAATGCGAATATATTACAATTTATTAATTAAATTTAATATAACTTTTAATACTTAGCAAATAGGTAAATAAAGCAACTGATGCTCAGACGTGTTTTAATATATTATATAAATTGTACTTAAATTACAGCCGAAGCACCAAAAGCATCTCTTGCAAGTGTGTGACGCATTGATGGATCTCTGCAAGGACGACTGTGGTGTGACAGCTGAAGACCTGTTTATTATCAACTTTACTGTGTACGCTATGCCTGTCGATGACAACATACAATTCATGGCTTTGTGTAATATATTTGTTGTATCTGTGCATTGTTAACTCTGTGAATGTGTCCACAGAGTTGAGTTAATACTATTTTAATACATTTACAGCGAACCTAGACAAGTTGCGAACCATAGAGAAGTGTACACTGACGTCTTTGTACGAGTGTCATGTTCGACGGGTGTTGTCAGATATTACTAGTGATGCGCTCACTTGGACATTGCTTACACCGGATAGGTGTTTGTTGGAATGTGTGCTTTTACATTCAGGTAATTTAATATTTAGATAAATTACTTTATAGTCGGTTGACAAACATACAAATTTCTAGACGAAATAAGTCTTTGGTTTGTTGCCTATAGATTTCTTTACTGGTTGTGTTAAAAAAGTTCCTCACGTAAACCAAAGACAACATGATTTGCAAAATTAGAAACACGATTTTTTGAAAGGGTAAACCTAATTTAAGGTAACGGAGGTAATTTAATCGAAACGGAAGTCGGACTCAGAGTTTTTAAATTAACGGAGTCAAAGAGATGTTATTTTATGATAATTATAAGACAAGTGAAAATAAAAACGAACACCGCGCTATTTAATTCAACCTTCTATAAAAGCTCCGACTTAAAAGTATTGAAACCGAAAGTGTAACCGAAGCTTCGTAACATCACTGGCATAAGTAGTATATTCGGTTCTAATATAAGATATATCTAATTATTCTATAATGCATAGAAAGTTTAATAAGTGGCCTGATGCCTTACTTACCTTACTTACTCGTGCCTGGCTTAGGTTCCGCAATGGGAAGTCATTTACACTTGATAGCGCCGCTTCTACGCGAATGCCTCGCAGTACCAAAGGTGGATCCGGAGGTGAAACTAAAGATATTCACAGCCTTGTCGAATGCCTTAGTACAAAGGGAGGCTAACTTTAAAAAATGTGACCCCGATAAGTTAGAGGCGTTTCTGAAGATTGTTATTCAAGGTAATAAGATAATAGCATGTGGAATTAATATACTATTAAAAAGAATGAAAGTAGAAAACTCGTTTGTTAGAACAAACTATAGGCAAAAAAAAACTTTCTTATTAAAATAACACACATTTTAATAAAATACAATAACAAAAAATATATAAATAAATATATATATATATGTCATTTTACAATTAAATGACAAATCAATTATCTATTGCTCATCATATTACCTGAATAAAAAATAAACATTCAGAACTAGGATAGTTTGTTGCCGGATTTTTTTGGAGATATTTGTTAACAAATGTATTCACATTTTCAGAATGTGCATGCTTTGCTCTATGTGTGTATAGTATCGTTCAGATTTATAATGTGATGAATTAATATAAAGAATGCATCGGTGTTGCCAGAACCAAAATATTATCTAATACACGTCAAGTACTTGACTAGGTTAACGTGAAAAGGAATTGGTTTATTTAATAAATATCTTGTATGTTTATTAGAGATACTTTTGCCGAACCTAGTTTGGACCCCGGGCCGTACTGCTGAAGCGGTTCGCACGGCGGCCACGGCGTGTCTGTGCGCTGCTTTACAAGACGGTGAAATCGGTGATGGGGATAAAAAGGTGATCGGATCTCTTTATAAATTGGTGTTTTTTGTATTCTTTGTTAAAAAAAATAAGTTATGAGTAGTCTTGCTCTCAGACTAAATACATTTTAATGATTGTTTTCTTAAAATGCGAGTAGCTGGTCATTGGTGCAGACCGGATATGACCTTATAAGACTCGGCATATTTTTGTATGAACTCCCAAAATTTTGGTACCTTTGTTACAGTGTATGAATATTTGTTTTTTTACAATCGTTTTATCTTTAGGAAGTGAATCTCTTCCCTACAAAAGAGTTATTGGAGCCATTGGTAGAGGAATTAGTTCCTCTGCTAGCTGGGCTGGTAGATGACAATTCTGCATTGACGAGACAGCATTCATTGAGGGCAGTGTGTTCTCTCGCTGTTAGAGCGAAGCAGAAACATTGCTTCACTGTGGAAATGTTGCATAAACTGTATTTTGGTTAGTATTATTAGAGTATTGAAATGATTGTGTTTTCAGAGTTGAATTAAATTTACTTATAGACGGCTGAAGCCATATAAAACACTTATCCTTAAGCTACATCTAACAGCCTTTCATTATCATTGTGTTAAGAAAACGGTTGGTTTGGGATGAATTGATTAAATAGAAGTTCTTTTATTAATTGATATTTATATGCCTCGTAATCACAAAACACTTTTTTTTTATAGTTGCCCTAAAACGCTTAGATGACAGCAACGACAAAGTTCGTTCCTTTGCCGTTCAAACGCTCTGTACACTGTTTAAATGTCGTCCGCAGTGTTACAGCCCTCAAGTTTTTAGTGCGCACATCGATGCACTATACAGCGCTATGCTAATACACTTAGACGATACTGACGACGTGTTCAGACAGGAAATGCTGGGTATGATTATGCATATAATGTTTCATATTATCGTTAAGTCTTTAAATCGGATAAAGGTTGTAAAGTAAGTATACTTACTAAGTAGGCACTGATAAGTTACTTAACTTTGCTTTATCTGCTTTATGCCCCGATGTGGAGATTAGGATACTAAGTATGGCAACTCATTTGTAAACCGGCCTTGGCTAGCATTTATTTTATAACGGCTTGCTCCTTTGCCTTCTAACCCATAAAGTCCATTGTATTTAAGAGCCAATAGGTTTGTAGTGTACAGATCTATTTTTTTTGTAAAAACCCGGCACGTGTGCGTGTCGCGCCTTGTTGGAGACTCATATGGCACTTTAAAAATCATCATAAAATTCAAAAAAAGAACGTGTATTTATCAATATTCTCTATAATCTAATGTTCTTTTACAGATGCATTATTAACCCTTAGTGACATTGACCCATGTTTGCTCATGAAGAAAGTTAAATCGAACATACACCTATATAGAAATAAAGCGGCCTATGAGAAGTTGACATCGCACATCGAAAGTGTTATTATGAAATAGAATTTGGCATTTTTCTTTATAGCAACATTCATAGAGGGAATGATTATTTTATATTGTTCTGTTTTTATTTCAAATATTGAAGTTTATTATTTGTTCATTTGCTTAATAGAAATAAAGATTTATTTTCTTTTGAAAACTATTTGATTTTGCCCTAATGTGTGCAATGAAACAACGCAAAACTCTAAATCAGGCTTTAAATACTGAAATTTATAAACATATTATATTCTGTGGTAATTAATATTATTATTACTTCAAAGTTCAAAGTGATTTTAATAACATGCCTTCTCATTAATGGGTACATTTACCACTGAGATATTTCGTATACGATATTAAAATTGTAGAATGTTCTTAAATTGTAATTGAAGAAATTTGTTTGCTTTCATTTTGTTTTCGTATTAACAAAAACACTATAGTTACGATAAGTCAATACTTATCGAAAAAATCTAGTTTTAGGAAAATCTTTTGGTGCCAAGTGCCGTTATTGTCTGTTTCGGTTAAAAGCAATATTGCATTTGACATAACTGTTGCTTCTACAATTGTCAAACTTCAAGTAAGCTTACCAAAGCAGGGATGAAATGTTGTGAACTTCGTCAATTAACATAAAAACATTTTTAAAAGAATATTGTGTTTATAGGAAACACAATATTCTCCCTTTTTGACATATTAAAACTTATGCAGAAACTTAAAAAATGGAAGTGACTCGCAATAGTACGTAGATATTTTGTTTACAAAAATAAATTAAAAAGCACGTTTTTTAGACAATGCATGGAATGAATAATAAATTATTATTTCTGTATTTTAGATTTTCAAGAGGCGCTTCCTGTAGTTGCTGATTCAATTGCAAAAGGAGACTTTCTTGTTATTGACACGGAATTTACAGGTTTAATTAATGGCCGAGACGTGTCTATGTTTGATTCTCCTCAGGAATACTATATGACACTACTAAACGGTTCCACGGAGTTTCTTTTGGTACAGTTCGGACTGTGTGCTTTTATTTGGGACGAGAAATCGGACAAATACAGGAATGACGCTTATAACTTTTACTTATATCCCCGACGACCAGGGCCTGATAAAATATTTCTATGCCAAAGTTCTAGTTTGGATTTTCTTGCTTCTCAAGGGTTTGACTTTAATAAAGTAATTAAAGAAGGTAAATATTTGAAAACAAAGAAATTGTAAAAGTTAAGTTCTTTTAGTTAAGAAATGTAATGTATTCTGTAATTATTGAGTATAGTAAGTTACAATTAAATGATGAACTAGAAATATTCAGGCATTACTTTCAAAAGACACAGGCATTAAACATGCAAAACTGCATTGCTTGATTATAGAACTATCCAAAATAATTTTCTAATTTGAACCAGTAGCTCTGGTGATGTGGTCAAGTTAAACTAAAAATACTCTTAAGCTTTTAATATTAAAAGATAAAGTTAGACTAATATATATTACCATGTTTATTTGTTATTTTATTTTTGTTGGTAAAAAATTGATTATTTCTCATATCTCATTTATGCAGAAATTTATTATATATTAGATATAATTGTAAAACAAATAATTAATTGAATTAGTTTTCAAGATAAGCTTTAATTATTATAGGTATTTCTTATATGACGGAGCCAACAGAGGCAAGACTTAGAGAAAACCTGACTGAGAGGCAAAAGTCATACTCCAATGACAAGGGGCCTATAACTATTCCTGAGGAATCTAAGGCCCAGATTGAAGAAATTTGGTATGAATTTAATTTACCCCTATCCATCAATTGTCTGGATTCAGGAAATATAATTTTTAATATCTTATCATATCCAGAAATTAATGTAGAAAGCATATCCTATTACAGTATTTGACACGCCCCATTTTAAATATTTTGAGGAAAATGTAACATCAATATGTAGTAAAATTTTAGTTTATTTTGAATTCAACAAATCTCAAATAAGTTTACATTCCTGGGTTCAATTCCTTGATATTATAAGGCAACTGGAATGGTCGGTGAATACCTCAATTTAAAATTTGAAATAATTCAATCTACATATATATTATACTGAGGTGTGACCTATTGGTAAAAATTACTTTATGATTTAATTTCCAACTTCATTTACAGTAAAAAAGTTGGAGTATTTATCGAAGAAAACAAGACAGATGAGATGGAAATAGATAGATGTAATGCATTTGTGCGACGTTTGCTCTTCCAGGAGTTGGGTTCACGTTTTAAAAATCAAGTGTTTCTGGAGACTAAAGTATTGGAGAATAAAGATAGGTATGTGATATATGTTAATATATTATATAATGTCAAAGTCAAACCCAAAATATCTTTCTTCATTAAGGTACATAGGACCATTTTGAATAGTCTTAAATCTAAGTTATTCTACGCCTAGAAGAAGCAAGCGAGAAACTTTGCTTGGTTGATTTTTATTTGATTATTGCAGTACAATAATGGGAGTTTACTATACTATGGAGAGCATGAATAAAAATGATAAAAGAAGCTAACATATAGAGTGTTTGAAAGATTTCATATGCCATTTAATGGGAAAAGTATGTTTAAAAGCTTGGCTATAATAATTGCAAGGCGAATTATATATTTTGTGGAAATTCACAGAATTTTAAAAGTAACACGTTTGACATCATCAGACGAAAGAAAAAACAGGGATGAAGAGAAGAAAGAAAAAGAGTGGGAGGACTTGGAAGATGCTGTTGGCTTTTCCAAAATCGCAAGGATGATCAGCCAATCGGTAAGACTGCCTTTTAGATTATAATATGCTATTAGTTTTTTAGTAGATTAACCATGCGGCAATGACTGCTATATTTTAGTTAAGAATCCATTAAGATTGCTATATTAATGGTGAAATATTAAAAGTTATGAGCGGGTATTTTTGACTAGCCTAGCACATCTTGCCTTACCATGGTATAAATTGTCTGTTTAGACATATTTAAGTATCATTGTAATGTCAAAATGATCAGTTGCTACAATCCTTGATGGACCTTGGATTGCATCAGAATAATTTTATGATAGAATAGCAATTGAATCTTTCGATTCCTTTCTCCTCTGTTCTTATCTAACAGTAGTATTTATATATAATATACAAAAAAAAACCATGTCGCAATGTTAGTTACCGTACTCCTGCGAAACGATGAACTTGACCCAACTAATCGATCGATAATTCTGCTATCTATTTTCACTCTAAATTTTTTTTAAAACTTTTCTACGATATTTTTGTTTTTGTTTATATTTGCATTGGAATTACAAGCCTAAATTTTTATCACTAATCCATATTTTTTTGTAATTTAATGGCAAAATTTTACTATAAATTTAAATTTATTATATTCTTGATGTCTCGCTTATTTATATATATATCTCTATCTATTTATATTTGAAGTCGAGGCTTAATATTTGTTACAGGGAAAACTAGTGATAGGCCACAATATGTTACTTGATCTGCTGCATACATTGAATCACTTCTTCCAACCGTTGCCAAGTGACTATCCGTCCTTCAAAGAGTTTGCACATTGCATGTTCCCGAGGTAATATTTTTTTGTTCTAATTAAATATTGAATTGGTTTTCAGTATATTTTGTCGTTTAGGGTCATAATCTTAGAGCGTCGTAAAATTTTGTGTGATTTAAAAAAAACATTTGGTGTACAGATTTTTTATTTAATTTTTTTTAACTAAATGTTCTGATAAAATTGAATGATTTTCTAAAGTGTAACATTATTTGTTTACGCTGTTAATTTTAAGTCCATACATCATATGAAATATCAAATTATTTAGCTAATAATACTTTGGAAATGAATTTGTTCCAATTTCGCCTTGCTAAAAATCTAAAAAAACTATTAAGTACAGAAAAACAGACAAACCTCGTTAGACTTTTATTGGTACGAAACTGTATATTCTGTCTGTAATTTCAGGTTACTGGATACGAAATACATGTCAAGTTTACCGCCATTTAAGGATAAGGTGAATTCAAGTGTCCTTCAGCATCTCCTAGCGACATTATCCGAGCCGCCATTTTCACGGCCTGAAATTGGTACGTGACTTATCATTCTATAATGAGATCCGAATATAAGGGCTATATTATTACTATTAGAATTTTTTTTAGACACAGCCGAAGGACGGGGTTACAGCCAAACAGATGATAAGCAGCACGAGGCCGGTTATGACGCGTACGTCACAGGCCTGTGTTTCTTGTCTATGCACACGCATTTGGCGCGCATGCGCGGCGAAGAGTCGCGCCGGGTGACAGCTGACAGCGCGCTGCTTCGGCCGTTCATCAATAAAGTATTTTTGGCGAAAACCGCGTATCAGGACTCGCCGTATATCAACCTCGGGGGTGTCGATCGTAAGTGTTTAGTCTCTGTTGTGTTTACTCTGTGGTACGAGTAGTTTGAACGCTTGCTAACATAATGAGATTCTACGTTTTTGAGTTTGATGCATATTAAAACGAAAAAGATAAGATAAGAAAATACATTTATTAACACACGCGGCAAAATACAACACAAGATAAAATTAAAAAAAAAAAACGTATTTTACATCTAACTTAAATAATACTCATGTGTTAATCAAAAACAATAACAAAAAAAGAACACAAAAGTGAAAAGATATACGTAAATATATTAGCATGTTAAGTCCTAGATAATTAATACGTTATAAAGGGTGTATTCTAATCAAACGTCTAACGCTACATTACGATTATCGTTTTTTATTAATATATCTTGAACTAGCTTTCCGCCCGCGGATTCGCCCACGTGTAATGGGCGAAGTATGGAGTATAAGAGAGTATGAAATGGGCGGGTAAAACTTTTGACAACGCTCCCAATTATATGTAATGCAACTGTGAAAACCGCGTTCAAATCCGTTCAGTAGTTTTGAAGTTATAACGTACCAGACAGACAGACAGACAAGAATTCCAAAAATTGTTTTTTTTTGTTTCTATGACTCTTCTTTAATTGCCTCCTTTTAGTTTTTTGGAAAAATATTTAATGTACAGACATTCGATTTTTACTGTCTTATTAGAAGTATAGATATTATAGTCATGATATACATATATATGAATAGTGCTTTTATTTTGAATGAAAGGACATCTTTCTGGTTTTCATTTAATTTTTGTATTTAATAGGTTATCGACATCACTTGCTTTATCATAAACTTATATCTCAAAAAAATGTTTCAGCATCGCCTTCGAGAGAGCACGTCTTCCACATGACCTTCCCCAAAGAATGGCAGAGGAATGACATTAATCAGCTGTTCAGCGCTTATGGTAATAACAAGCATTTTATTCTCATATATGTGCTACAATACAATAATTAATAATGTCTTCGTATGATACAAAATACTTTTATTATAATGTTACAAAGTCTTTTCGCACACAATGCGTCTGTCGATAGATGAATTTTTAAGGTGACTGTGTATCTATATTAATTATATTTTTTGTGTTTGTTTGTCTATTGACAAACACAAATAAGCATATGTCACTTGTTTAATTTGTAGGCGATCGCGAGTTTACTATATTAATAGAAATAAAATTGTAATATAATATATTACAAACAATTCTCACTTACCAGCGAATTTATTGAAGATTAAGTATATTAGGTGTTGAAATAAAAGAAACAAATAATTTGACACAAGTGTGGTCCCAGAACACATGGAACTGGATATTTGACAATTACTCGAAATTCATTATTATTATTAATTATATTAATCGAGATTATTTTTATAGCGCCAAAAGTCGATCATATATATTCAAGTCAAGTATTCATTTGTGACATATCATCGACATGAGAGATTCTTTATATATTGACATTCCGTCGATAATCTAACATGACAGCGCTTTGTTATATTATTTACATATTATAATAAATTTTTTTTTTACCCATTTTAATAATTTCATATTGTCAAACATCAATCAGGAACAAACTGAAAATTTATATTATTCAACGTCATAAGTGAATTGTTAGTTTGTTGACTGTGCCTCAGTTAACAATTATTCAATCCATCATTATTATTATTAATGTCTCAGCATATTTCAGGTCAAATACTGGTTCAGTTCTTAGACGAAACATCAGCATTGGTAGCTCTGTCCCGTCGGGATCTCGCGAAGACAGTTTTGCGGGCCTTCGCTAACAATAAGAAAGTAGTTCTTATACCGTTTATTAAGTATAAGGGAATCAATACTAAGGTATGTTTTTATTTACACTTTATTGCACTAAAACATTAGAAGTATATAATGTTAATACATATGAGAGCGAGGGGCGGCCTTATCGCTGATAAGCGATCTCTTCCAGGTAACCCACAGAAAAATAATAT
Source organism: Leptophobia aripa (assembly GCA_951799465.1). Taxonomy (NCBI): domain Eukaryota; kingdom Metazoa; phylum Arthropoda; class Insecta; order Lepidoptera; family Pieridae; genus Leptophobia; species Leptophobia aripa. Next base: position 931,746 of record OX637277.1, read on the forward strand.
AAATAACAACATTACAGACAATAAATGCTTCGTAAGTGACTTTGAAATTTGAAAGATGACTGTGGGCTGATATCTAAGACATAATGTGTTTAGGTTCAAAATCTAGAAATCTCAGGCCAAATATTATATTTATAATAATATATATATATATTATGAATATAATATATTATAATTATAATATATATATATATATATATATATATATATATATATATATATATATATATATTATATTATGAAATATTGTCCACAGACATTGCAGTTGCAAGCAACGGAGCGGCGGGAAGATTCTTCCCTGTTTTTGAAAGTGTGCGTAGCATTCTTCATTATATTAGCTTTGTGGGTGTGTGCGAGTGTGAGTGATGTCAAAGAGCTTTAATATCTCTGGTTTCAACCAGAGTTAGGTCCGTTGGCTCCAAATGAGCTGTTCGAATTTCAAATTAATTTAAAGTCTGTTGGCTAGCCCAGTATGGGTTTTAGATATAAGTAAAAAAAATCAGTATTTTATCGCTCTGTGGTATAGATAATATAAGAAATATCTGTGGCCAGATGGATGGATTGCATTTAAGAATTTGGAACGGGTAACACTTTCGGTTTGAGCACAATGTTATATAAGATATGATATTCAGTTAACAAATACAGGATCTGGAATGACTGATTTCATTTTTATATTTCTTTCCTCTGACGTTTCTTGTGGGAAACATCTCTGAGTTTTAACGTTAGTCATTCTTACGTCCATTTTATGAACGAAGATTTTACGTTCAAATTTAGTCTGTTGTCAGTGACAATAAAGTTGCTAATGTTCATTGCCCTAATTTAATTGACATGTGTCAGTTAACAGGCTTGTCAAAGTTCCAATATAAAATAAATATACTCCTTTTCAGTTAGCCTGAGTTTATTATTTACGCAGAATTTAATGATCTTTTGTTTTTTTTTTAATTGTGTCAATGGAGAAAACCCGATTTTAATTGCGACTTGATTCTTTTTAAAATGTTGTATTCTATATAGCATTATTTTCTATAAATCGTTCTGATATGTTTTTTTTGCTATCCGTACATTGTTTAAATCATTTAATTGTTCTTTTAAATATTTTAAAAATGTTTTTACTTATAAAATTTAGTTTAGTTTAAGTTAAATAAATATCTATTTTTTCACACTTTTGTTTTATTTGTTTTAACAGAATGTAAGAACATTTTTGAAGGTTTATTTGAACCGTAAACTATAATAAAGATCTGACGGTAAAACTTAATAATTAAATATCAGTGTTGACTGAAGCGTGTTCTATTAAGTATATTTAATTCTACATGCGACAAAACATCGCGAGGATGTATAAATGAGGCAACGGGCCTTTTCCATAGCGATTATTAAATTTTTGCTTAAACGAATTTCCATAATATATGTATACACGCACGTACCTATTCGATTCGGATCCAAGCTTTTAATAATCATAGTATACATATATCTATGATTATGAGCGACTTTGGTTAATTTTAATCTAACGCCGTATTACTGTGTCCATATCAAATGATGTTAAATAATCCATAGAATATATTTTTAATCTATAATTTTGTTTAAATAAATGAATGGAAGTAGTTTTTTCAATATAATTACCTCGCGAATTACGTAGAAAGTCTCGCCAGTATCTGTACTTCATTAGAACTCTTGGCCTCTGCCCCTCGGACATTTAAGCCTATATCTATTGCTAGAGCAGACTGAACTTCATTACAAGTTAAATTGTTTCAAATCGGACGCAGCGCGTAGGGCTGCGACGTAGGGACATTTATCTCACTGTGAAGTGACATAATACAGAACTGCGATATCGCTTGCAAAGCGATAAGGCTTCCTGATGTCATATTGTTTTGTAGTCCAGCGATATTTGACAATTGACAATCCGTTAGAAGTAATTTAAGCAGACCATCGCACGTATTTGTTGCAATATGACCGGAAAGAATGATTGTTGTTGGTAACTAAGAACACATTGGTATTAAATGAAATGTCGGCAGCCCTATCTCGTTGCTACCGAACGCGATGCAGCGCGGACAATGGCGCGTGGTGGTGCGACCCCGGGACCTCGCGTGCGCGCTTCCGCCATCTTGCATTTTAATGTGCATTTGCATATAGCCGACACGTGCGATGATATTCTGCTCTCATTTACTTTGACTTGTGTATTAATACCTTATATTTATGCTATTGTTTATTCACAATTCTCTCCCTACCGTATTAAATTTATTCGTTTAATGTTTAATAGGTATCGTAGGGACTCAGGGTATATTAACTTTCCGTGCGTTTAGTCCGAATGTAATAAAAAAATACAGGAATGTTAATACTAGGGGATTTAACTGTTTTACGTATAGTGGGTTAAAATTGTTTTAATATTTAACTACTACTTGAAATATTTAATTATAGAAACAAGGGAATGGGATGATTATCTCTTGTCTAAACATTTTAGTCAGTCTTTTATTGGCAGTTCCTGAAAATCCCAAAACACCGTTATGCTCACAGGGTAACCTCAACCTAGAGAAAGGTGTAACTCGGATAATGCCCCAGAAAAAGCTCATTAAATATAACATTGCGGAATGATTGAGATAACATTCTACAATGTCTAACCTTATTTAAAGATAAACCGAAGGCTGGTTTATGCGCATTAAACATACAATACGTGACGGTGGAAGCCGGGCTCCGTACATAAATAAAGTGTACAGTTAAAGTTGAAACAATTGCGCACGCGCCCGATCAAATCGTAAACATTCGAGTTTCATCGCCATCGCTCGTGCCGATGTTATCGCGGTGAGAGTTACGTCCCAACTCACTTAGAACAACTAGTGCACAGAGGCTTATTTTTGGAAGGATGGAACAATGGGACACAATGGGTTGCTCTGATCCAGCTATATAAAACTGTAAATTATGCGGCGATAGATGGCGTTAATATACATACACAAGTGTTTTATTGCTCACACACGCACAATTTTAACATACACACACATACTTAAATGCTCGTTTTTCACATAATATACTCCAAATGTTCATGTGTATATATATATATATTTTTTATTTATTTTTTTGTTCGTGTTTTTTTTTTGTTGTTATTGTTTTTTCTGATCTTAGATTCTATTTCCGGTTCTATGTTTTAACCTTATTTTGGCTTTGTTTTTATTGTGTAAACTCTTTGTGATTAGCCGTATAGGTTAAAGAAATAAAAAATAAAAATAAAAATGACACTAATTATAATTTTTGTAATGTAAAGCGATTGAAATGTCTTGACAAAATATATATTTTCATGTTTACTCGCGTAAACAGTTAACTATTACATGGATTTGGTTCGATGTTAGTCGTATAAGAATGTGATATCGTCAAATTAACGCGTACTTTAAATGCTTTTGTTCCATACGTTGTTAAACCTTTTAAAGGGCCTTAGAGAAGTATGTAATTTGGTTCAGGTCAAAGACCAAATAATCGCCACGCTGTAATAAAGGCATCGTCGGATTACCGATACTTGGCCAATTTGCCGGTAACTACTGTTGGCTCGATTATGATTGAGTGTTGAATTATGGCAAATTTATCTGATATGTAGGTACTACAAACGTTCCCATATTATATGCCTTATTAAAAATGTTAGTTAGTAAAGCTAGTTTAGTTAAGCTTAGCTTTAGTTACCATGGTAACGAGATTTTATTGAGTGAAAATGCTAGAAATTGTGCGCTTTCATAAATTTTCTTTAGATAGTAATAGAATGTTAATTAACTTTAAAATGTTTGGCAAAGTTTTGCAAGTTTTTGTTTGTATTTAATGTTATTTAATTACGCAATTATCTTTATTGTTTCCTGCATTCGTTGCAGGTAATTCAATGTATAACCCTTTTATGGTACTCAGTATCCTATTGTAGTTAGTCTGTGGCGCGCGCCACGAAGTAGGTCGCATTCTCGCCTCAGCTCCGTCGCGTCGCTTGCGCAGATGCGAGTTAAAGCTCGTGACATCGATCGTGTAGCCGTTCCTTATGAGTCATTAGTCGCAGCCGGTGTATCGGTAGTCGTGAGCCCGCCAAATTAATGGAGCTATGATCTATGGAAACTGCTCCGTGCTTCTTGTTTGTACTTTATAGCCTACCTGTTTACGCTGTGATTTATGGAAATCGATCATTGTTGAGATCGACTACACCATAAATTTTATTCTAATCAAAGACATGCAGTTGTTGCCACAACGTAAAACGAACTTGCACAGATTTTACAGCTGGTTTACGCGTGAAGCGAAACTAAGTCGGTTGGGTTAATTTTTATTTGCTTCAACGTCCACTCATATGCTGATGCAGACCCAACAAACCGCGTTTGTCGGGTACAGAAAGCTGTTGTGTTGCCTATTAACCAATGGTATGCTATGACCGGCCGTGCCAACTAACATTATACTATCATGTTTGCACTATCTTTTACTGGTTTTTTAAACTTTTTCAGTGAAACTTTGTTTCGTATATATACCTCTTAACGTATTTATTCTTATAACTCTTTTTATTGTAATGTATCTTGTTTCCTTACTAAAAAACTAGCAATTGGTAACGATATCTAGAGACTCTTATATACGTGTTTGTTCAATATTGCCATATTCGTGGCGGAGTGTTTCATGCCGGTTCTTCTCGTCCGCTCTACGCTGATTTGGAAACTGGAAGACTCAATTTTTTTAAATTGTTCCACGGTTATGACACTTATGAGTGTAAGCAAGTTACCTATATGTATAAAGATTTTTTTCATATGTCTCGTTACATTTTAACCGTCTTAGCTTTAAGTGGATTTATATAACGGCGCGCGCGCGCTGTCACCTTGGATTAACACTCGATATCGAATATTCTGTAGAATGGAAGTCGTTCCCTTCGATCAGATAAGTGTTATCGTAATGAGTATTGAGTGGAAGGTATCACTTGAAGTTGGGAGTTGCGAAATATTTCAACACTCAAATGTTACGTTTGTCAAAAAATATATTTCGCTTGTCGCACTTTTCCCAATTTTAATTTTACTTGCGTGTGTATTTTAAAATGAGTGTTTATGAATGAAATTAATTTGTAGACAGAATATTTGTATGACGCGTAGTTTTTAATGAGACGGCTTAATGATAGTAATACTATTTAAGTTATTTTGTGGAAAATTTGATCATACGAAAAAAAATTGCAAATAATTCAATTTTTATCACATTAAAGACAATTAGTATATCACCATGTCTAAACATTTAGTCATAACCGTAGTTGTCTATACGGGTTGTATAACTGAAATATACTGATGTTCAATATATTTCAGTTATACAATCAAATTTAAATATCTGTGGCATTTTGTCACTTGTGAACACAAAATATTTGAATACCAGTGTTAAATTGTTTAAAAATATTGTATTCGTTTTATACACATGCTGTATATTGTATATTAGTATGTTTTGATAATATACACGTATGGTAGAAATATTTGTCATAAGCATCAGATACAGCTCGGTTAGGTCCATTTCTAAATGTCAAGCTATTCGCACAAAGGGTTCAGATAACGTCTTTATACAGACATTGTACTAATGGTGCCACCCGACGACGCCTCTGATTGTGTTGGGCTGTTTAGAAATAAGACCCTCTACCCTGAGAAGTTCCACTAAAGCATTGAATTGTCTTTATTATACATTCGCTTCTCGTTTTTTTATTAATTGATAATAGTTTACTTTGTAGCCAGTGACATTTATTATTATTTTAATTATTTTTTTTAATGTCATTAGTGATACACTTCTTGTTATACCGTTGTTTTGTTAAATCGTGGCTAGATATTATTTTCAATTCGGTAAATGTTAATATGATGTAATGACTTTTATCGCTCAATAAGCGTCAATAAAAAAAATAATAAGCCCGTATAAATGGTTGTCGGCGATTTCGCAATTTGAATAATATCGATATGAAATCGATTAATTTGAAATTATCTCTATAGACCATCACGTTTATAGAATGTCAATAAATCGACTATTCATTTAATCCTGATGAAATCTTTGAACTGAGAACGGCAACAATTTGCCCCGGACACGTCAGTCAGTGTAATTGGCTTGGTGGCTATTAGCTAATGAGATATAGAGATAGCATCAGTGGCGGTCGCGCAAAGCGATCGGATTTTGTATAGTTAACGGGATAAGCGGTAGAGGTAGCGATCCGAACAAGGCGATTTCTAGATGTTACTAGCACTTTCGGCTTATAGACAACATCTATCTTCGTAAAAAGTGAACAATTATCTATTATATATCGCATGACGCTTATAACGTCATTAGTATTTGGCCTAAGTAGAAATTCTTTAAAAAAACTAAGACTCAACCTCGCACAATCACTCACACATAAACACCTTTGCACACACTAATACACACACACACACACTTAAATGCTCGATCTTCACATAATATACTGCACTTGTTCATATGTATATATATATATATTTTTTTTCTGTTTGTATTTTTTTTTGTTGTATTATTTTTTTATGATCTTGGATTCTATTTTCTATTGTATGTTTTAACCTTATTTTGGCTTTGTTTTTAATCTATTTTTATTGTGTAAACTTTTTGTGATAAGCTGTATAGGTTTAAGAAATAAAAAAACTAAAAAATAAATAACTATTATCCAACGCAGTGTTTCCCAATGTGGGGTCCACGTCCCACAGAGAGGCAATTTGTCAATAAAAGGGGGTAATTACAAATGGTCTCGACAGCAATAAATAAAACTTATCATTTATATTTCTTAAGGGAACAAAACAATTATTAAATGTTACAAATTATGTATAGGAGCATAAAATTTTTAGAAATGGTAAGGTTCGGCATGGTCTAAGCAAGGTTGGGAAACACTTATCTAGCAGGAAAAAGTGTTTTCAGTATGTTCACTTAGCAATCACATCTTTTTCTACTTATATATGATAATTAATCATGTTCTATATAGAATATCGCTCGGGTTTCGCACATGTTCGTACCCTTAGTGGTGACACGGCAGGCGACGAGAAGAGATACTAGTGATGTAACCATGTTAGCGATAGGGATGTGTGAGGCGATACGGAACACGAGACGACACGGATGAATTATTCAGTCATCGTATAGTGTGGGCTCATTCACGGTGAAAGAATTTTAAACAGCCTTTGAAAGTATGTAACGAATATATTGATGTACATGGCAACTTTAATATAAATAAAGTTCTACATTCAAATAGATTGCGCTTTTAAAATCTTAAATCGTTGCCATGCTAAAATTATTTCTTATACCAATAATTATGCGTATCAAATTTTGAAAAACGGTTTCTGAAATTTGAAAGAATAGATATTTAGGTCGTCTATCTAAGTATATAAATTATTTATGTTTTATTTATTTATTTTACGGAAACAAAACAGACACATCACAAAAAAACAAGACAAAAAGTTATATGACAAAAATACAGAGGCATCCTAAAACATATTTCACAGATTAAATATGTTATATACACAGTCACAAATATACAAAGCAAAAACAAAAAAAATAAAATACTATAAATTAAAATTAACATACTTTATTACAAAAGTAAAATATAAGATATATTGTTAACAGTATATAATACACAAAAATTTGCTCATATACCGGTAACAATATCGGCAAATTAGAAAGCATACATTTTAATTATTCAGCTCACTTTTATCGCTCCCTATAATTGATTGTAACAAATTGATACAGTGGGGTACGCAATAAAAACTCGCACCTTTATCGGTGTCTCCACCGATAATAATTAAAAGGCCCCTGTATTCATTAAAACTGAGTAAAAAGTACACGGACGTACAGTCGCCTGCAGACTACCGTTAAAATATAATTATGTACTTGGGGAATTATTTTTAATTGTTTGGTATGAATGGCATTTTTATATATTCTGTTTGGACATTGTAAAAAGTGTTCGTTCCCATGTATTCCATATGTCCCCTCAGTGATGTTTACATGCCGATGTTGCAACTCTATCCTACCCTGTCAATGTTATTAATATTTATGGACACATATACATACGAAGTAGGCCGATAAACCATTTCATTATATAAACACACTTAACGAGATAATCTATGGTATATGAATATAACGTATGCCAACTTTTTGATAACAACCTCTTTGGAATCCCCTAAATATTCTTTTATATCACTTGTGGATCTGATGATTAAGCTAAGCTGAACCGACTAGGCTATATATTTCACCTAATATAATATAAATATAATATAAAGTATAATATTTTCGTAACGTGAAACATTAAAGAGAAGAAATATGATTTAAGTGTGACTGCATGTTGTCGTCCAGGGTTTTTTAAATGAGATTTAATTTTAATAATTCAAGTTTACGTATTGTTTCAAGATTTCTGTGGTCTCACATTCGTTACGTTTTTAAACCGACTATCGGTTTATACTATAACTGAAAAAAAATGTATTTAATTCTCAATTGAATTTTGAACACAAGTGTACGTCACGTTAAATACTTGATCAAATCTCGCACGCGACTTGAGTGTCTTGGAAATCGTTTACATGTTGATACTTTTAACATTCGAAGTATTTCTAATTCTTTTAATGATCTTGTGTCCATATTATATTATATATATCCTCAATGTAATTTTAATAATGATTAATGTAATATAAATTAAATTTTTCATATCAATTCTCTTAGCATCCAATGTTAAATATATATAAATACTAGCTGACCCGGCCGGCTGGTGATGAAAGGGTAAAAATTTTGTAGGTATTTTTTAAAAAACAATAATAAAAAAATAAAAAAACTTCTCTAAAAATAGATGTTGGCCGATTCCCATACCTACTCAATATGCTCACAAAGTTTCATGAGAATTGGTCAAGCCGTTTCGGAGGAGTAAGGGAACGAACATTGTGACAGGAGAATTTTATGTATAAGATAATACGTTAAAAGCATTATAAGAGCTGCAAATATATTATTACTAATTTAAGTTCTACCGGTGTAAAGGAAAATCGTGATCAGCTCAATTGACCCAATATGAATTAGGAAAGACCCCTATAAGTCTATCGCTGTTAGGAAAGTGTCCTTTTGTGAATTAGGAAATCATATATACCTTTTATGGATTTGTTTGGTAGGAATTATTTAAATCGTTTTCTATTTTGTTAAAATATTTGTATCGTTGCGAAGTAGAAGGCAAAATCCAATGAATGAGAGAGAGATAAATACAAAAAAAACGTGTGGTATCTTAAATATATATCGTATTTATGGAAACCTGTCCGAGCCCTGTTCAAAATATTTAATTAGTCGTATTATTTTTATAGAAACAATACATTTACGTAGCAATTAATTATGGATTTCTACTATTAATGTAAAAGTTAAAATTAGCAACGAAATCGGCTGATACATGACAATGAGCCTTCTCGCGGTCTTTAAATTATACGTTCTCTGTTGGCACATCCAATTCATACACTTGTTTCGTTATACATGATTACGAGAATAATAAAAAAAACACACACCTATATTTTTCGTCAATGAAGTTTTACTGTAATCTCCTCCAACATAAATTTTGTTTGCCTGGAAGAGATCGCTTATTAGCTATAAGGCCGTTCTTGCTATTATATGTATTAACATCTATTAACATTATTTACTTCTACTGTTTTTGTGCAACAAAGTGTGAAAAAATAAATGGAATGTGTGGTTGATATACACATAGTTAATTTGAAACGTGCAAAATGAAAGCAAAAAATAACACTCTCACGAGTGTCAAACCAATTTTCGGATTAATGCAGCTTTCATAATTTCATTATCGGACATCGGGATACAAAATTGAACATTACACAGCGAAAACTTTACGGAACCAGCTGTCTGTCACTTAAGGCTTTCACGAGGTACGAGCCCCGTAATGTAAGGAATGGCCTTAAATTAAAAAAATCTGTGAAGAACATTATTTGATGTAATTTTTTTGGGTTGCACGAAAACTATGTGGCTATCATCGCGTTCAAATAACAGGAAGCTGAAAGTAGGCCTTCCCTAACAGGTGTAAACATAGATTTAGTATGGTACTGTTAAATAAATACTGGTAGCGAGCGTCCTAAATCAGAGCTTTAAAATTTTAGTCCTAACGAAAATATAAGTCTTTTATACGCTTTTTGCTATGTAAATAATACTGGGTGAATATAAATTATGTGTAATTTCTGTTTGCATAAGTTGGTTAGTGTTTGAATAAAAATATTTTTTAGCACCTGTCGATAATTACACATCCATGGAGCTAATTAAAGCTTCATATGCAATTACAAAACTTTATTGAGATATTACTTGGGTGCTACTGTATTGTTATCGTTGGTTTGTGAAATTGGTCTTTTGTAAAGGTTTCTGTTTTATTTGTAATCTATTAAAATATTTTCTTTATAAAGTTTTATCGTAACAGTTAAGTGGTATTGTGGTTATTGCGATTGGTTAAATTTCATAATGTTTTTACTTTGAATGGTTAATAAGGGTGGACATATGAATATTAAAAAAATACGATTCGGTTGGGGTAAACGGTGCTGGAATGCTGTCTTCGGAATATACGTTCGATTCCCGTAATGTCGTGAACATTCCGCGTTATTTTTACGTGATATATTTGTTGTCTATGGTTTGGGTGTTAAAATATGTATTTATTTAAACAGTGTTAAATAAGTTGTGTTAACACCCATAAGACAAGCTATTCAACGCATTTGAGGCTAATCAATCGTGTGTTTCTATCTAGACCAGTGGTTCCCAACCTTTTTAGGTGCGCGATATTCGATATTCTAAAATCGAAAATGCCCCCCTAACCCCTGCAAAAATAAGAAAATGCGACCCTAACCAATGCAAAGATATGAAATGCCCTTAACTGGAGGGGTAATTTCAAGAGAAAAAAATTCAAAATGCCCCCTCCAATTGCCAAATTGCCCCCCGGTGGGGCGTACGCCCCACGTTGGGAACCACTGATCTAGATTATATATTGGATTCATCTTGCGTTATTCTTGTTTAACGTTTTAAAAGTCGCGTTTTAAAAGATTTCGATTATTGACAGTTTAAAGAGCGTATGAAAACAAAATCCTGATTTTATAATGATACATTTCGTTACGTAAATGGTTAATAAATAATTTGTATTACGTATAAAATTACGCACGTCAACATCTTTTATGTACGATGAAATCGTGTACTACGTTTTGGCGTAATTTATCATAGTGAATGTAATTTTTTTTATTTATTAACAACGACAAATTGGTTGAATTACATTTTGCTGTCATTTCTTAAACAAGTTTCTTTCAACGAACTGTAGGTTTTATTACTAAAAGAGGAGCTCGTTATTCGTAAAATAGTCTATTACGAAGGTTGATGCTTATGTAGCGGGAATACAAATGGGAATGTTAAATTTTAGACATTCTGTCAAATACTATATATAAATGTATATATTAAGTATAGATAAATACGCTAAATATATGCTTTGGGTATAGATTGTGTAAATTCTGTGTTCTAAAATGGGTTATTGGGACAAACAGGACACAGAGCAACAGACAGGCTGGTATTAAATGCACTGATTTTGATAGGTCTTCGGTTTATATAAACAAAAAACTACTAATGTATGAGTTTTCTGAGAATAATAGTGGATGTAGTGTGAGTAGAGATTTGATCTTTTATGAGTGAGGTTTTGGAAGTACAAAATATATATTACCATATATACATAAAAAATATAATCCAAATTTAACACAAAATGCAATATTTTAATTACAAACCAGTTTAGTTGTGTTAGGTTTTACGAAGTTTTAAACATACATGAAACTGATCAATGGAAACTATAAAAATAACAATAATGACATTTTAAGTAATGACTTTTGCAACTATAAGTGATAATTAATCGACATTTTGTCCAGGTGTAAAAGGCATCTCTTGTACTTCTATATATTAATATATTGTTTTAATGTATGCGCAATTCTATAACAGAATTAATTCGCGTTGGGTTTTTTCTTATTAATTATTAATCGGTCAATAAAGTGTTGTTAATTTTACATATCAATACTCCAGTTTAGGCTTAGAACACACTACACTATGATGATATTTTTAATTTCCATTCACGTTATGTAAAATGTGCATTACGGATCTTTTTGTATCACATAAGGTTGACTCACAAACTTATTTGTGGTCAAATTTGTCACGAAAATGCATTTAGATTTTTCCTTATAATTTTTTTATGTAAGGGATTTAAACGCGTTTTTTTATTAGTATAACTTATCCGCACAAAACATGTTCATAAAGGAACGCAATAAAAATCTAAGTCTAATCGGAGTTGACATTATAACACCTCTGCCGGTATACAGCTGAGTGTGTAGTTTGCAGAGCGCTCGATACGTCAGATATGTAGAGAATTAAATGCTTCCTTGATAGAAATATCCCGCGTCCCAGAGCACGAGGAACAGCTGTTGTTGATCTATTAACGCTCGTATGGCTTATTAGTGGCATAAGAGCGTCGTTATGCGCTTATCTAACGACATATGCCTTATTTGGCTCCTTTGATAAATGCATTAAGCGGTAGCCTAAGCAGCGGGTCAGGATCGACCACCGGCCTGGTTGCCCTTTGCTTACCCCAACTATAAGCATTTGTAATTACAAGCCGGTTCGTTCGTTTTTATTATAATTGCAATTATGTCTGTCTGTCGGGTGATGATTTTGGAAAATTTTCACGGAAAAATGTTTGGAAAAACTTTGATAGTTTATTCGGTATTTAGGTGAACGTGTTTTGTACATGTGAAATATATAGAACGAACATAAGCCTGTTCCTTTAAAAGGATTGTAAAGTTTTGGTATCTATCTATTCCCTCTAAATTGATGAACAGAGAAACTGATTTGAGCTTTATGTTAGCTGACACTTTTGGGGTGTTATATATAATACTAATATTCATTTAATAAATAACTAAGACTCATAAGTGTTTGTAGGTATAATTACTTATAAAAACATGTTACTAACATTAAACATTAAGACAGATCACAACTTCCTACATAAGTTGTGTCTCAAGTTGATATTGATATTTATTTAATATTTGAATACGAACCTAAATATGTTTTAATCCTTTTTTAAACATAATAACAGCTGAAACAATACGAAACTTGAATAAAATTCTCGGGACAGCACGCCTAATTACATTCGACTCAATGAAAAAAACGCCATCCAGGTGCTGAAGCACAATTAAAAATAAAGTGGCAGCCGCACGGCAATCGTGAGTCTGCTGTATTTCGGGACGTGTTCCCACGACAGGTGAACACAAAGCTCCTTAACGCTGGACACAATTAGCGTACCAATTAAATAAAACACTTTGAAAAAATACACGTCTCAGTCGCACGAATTGACTACGATATTACCATTCGATTTTCAAAGGTAACGTTTGTTTTGTGTTGTGTATAATTTACTTTTTTCATTTGTAAGGTGTTCTCGCTCAAATGCTTGGCGATTTCTTCTTGACGAGTTCTTCTCGTCCGCTCTACGCTCTCGATTTGGAAACTGGCAGTGAAAACTTATTGTTTTTTTGACGATTCATAAGTGTACCATAGTTACCTATGTGAATATTTTTGATTTGAATAAAGATTCGATATTTGTCAGACAGTGATCACGCTTAAATGGTAGGTAACTGAGGTTCTTGTGTATATCTTCTCAAACCGGTTTATTTTGGAACCCTACGAGGGCTCTAGATATAAGAAAATTATTTACGTACACATATGATCGCTGATACGATTCTATGTGGAATATATATAAATTATTTGTATTAGGAAGTTTTATTGTTGGTACAACTATCTGATTCGTTATATGTTAAATTTGTTTTTATAACACAAGAGTCTATAACGATGCGGATGCGCAGAAAATTTTGCATACGGCCGCAGAGCTTTTTCTCTTTGTTTGGCTCTCCTTATATCACAATATACCATTGATTTCATTTGATACCACTCGCACTCGCGTATTTTATACAAATTTAAAACTGACTTCCTTCGAAGGCCGTTCAATATTTTTAGATTTTACTTTTATAAAAGCTGTATGAAAAGCTTAGAGACAAGATAATTTAGTGTACATTAAACTAAGTGAGTAGTCTAACACAATCTCCGCGTCTCGCTCACCCACTATTGTGTTGTTATTGACAAACATTCAATTAATTTTTTGTACTTTTAGCGAGGTGATTGGTTGTAATTAATATTATAATTGAGTATGTCGGTTATTTGCAGACGACAGAAGTGTTTGTATGTTTTGCATTTAATACTTATTGTTTCATAGAAAATAAAGTTGACTCTTTGCGACTATATTATTCCGCGTATTTAATTTCGTATAACAGTGTTTTAAACATAGGTATACCTAATAAGGAATTCAAAGGTTATGAAATATTCAATATGAAAAATATTGTTACCCATTTATAATGTTTGCTTATCAATGTGTTGTATACTCGGGTCGAAGGGTTTTACTTAACTTAAAACACCTTATTTAACTTGTTTAACTGTTGCGTTAATTTTATATTCAATAAAATAAAATGCCCACAGGGCAGGGCAGGGTGATAGTCACAGACTATCTCACCCACAGATACCATATTTATAGTACAATATACAACACATAACCTATATATTGAAGTGCTATAATTAACATGCATATTTTAATTGCTAAGTTTAATTATTCTCTGACACGAAGAATATTCAGTAATGTTTTAAATAGTTATTCAGTAATGTTTAATAGGACCTTCGGCATTTAGAGTTCATCTATCGTAGTCGATTGATGTCTATTTATATATGGTTAATATATCAGTGATCTAAAAGTTAGTAAATTGGCCCAAAGTACCGCAGCCCGACTACCGACCAGTTTTTATGGTTAACGCTTAAGTTAATAAATTAATATGTTAATGTTCGTATGAATTGCATTACTTTCCTAATTGAGACAAGTGGGAATTCTCGCTTACGTTCGTAATTAGGGTATACGGTTAAAAAAAATAAGACGTATTGCGTTATTTGGTTTAATAATTAACTACGCTTTGCAATAATGTATGTGGTTTATTGAATGCACTCGATCATGTGATTATCGGGCGAAAATCTATTTCATAGTAGGAATAGTGATGT
This sequence comes from Leptophobia aripa, assembly GCA_951799465.1. Classification (NCBI taxonomy): domain Eukaryota; kingdom Metazoa; phylum Arthropoda; class Insecta; order Lepidoptera; family Pieridae; genus Leptophobia; species Leptophobia aripa. The sequence continues at coordinate 946,809 of OX637277.1, forward strand.
CTTATTAGCTACGAGAAACGTATATTGAAATCTTAGTCCAACGCTAGATTCAGCATGATACATAGATACATAATTTACTCTATATAACGAAACTGAAGGGACTGTGCATTTTATGGCGCTGTAGAGAGGGGACGTTAAATGGTGAGAAGAAAATCCAGAATGAAATACAAGTTGGTTTAGCTTGTATTTCATTCTGGTTTTTCTTATTATACTTAATAGAAAATTCATCGAAATCGGGTGAGATTACATAGTTGTTACAGTATTTGAAATATATTGGCACTTTTTGGAGTTACAATATGTTAACTTACAACGATCACAATAGTTCTGCTGTCCGCTCCAACTAGCACTTCGCCCCATCGAGGGGTTTAAGTTTGGGCAGCTCAGAGTACCACACTCCATTGCACTCCATTTGCAGTATCAGAGATTCAGCTACTAATTAAATCAATTGTCTTCGAGTTTGTATAAAACATTAATTTAGAAATCTAACAACTTTGTTGCTTTAACAGTTCATAGCTCGCAGCCATTTTGGATAATTTGACCAGTATCCTTGAATTTTAAATATCTAACTTTAGTATGTTAAATCAATCAAGGGCGTAGTGCGGACGAGAAGAACTGGTATGAAACTCTCCGCCTCTCTTTTAAATCACAAAGTATAGCACAGCACGATTGTAAATCGCAACAATTACACCGTGCTCCAGCGAATGCAATATATAACAAATTAATCGTATTTAATCATATTTACCCTTAAACCAAATGCTTATTAAGATGTATGAGCGTATAAATGTGTATCATAATGTTTAACTAATTGGACATAAGGCGGGAATGTATTCACACGGTTTGGTCTCGGCAAGTTTTTGCAATGAATAATTATCGAATAATTTATGTCATTATTTTTTAACACTGACTCTTTTCCTACTTTATATTGCAGGAACACACTGGATTCTTCACGGAACAATCAAGGTATGAACGTTATGATAAATTAGGGTATACGTATATTTAGAATGCTGGCGAATGTTGATGGTTTTGATGGCATATGACGGGTCTCTATTATTTAGTCTATACATCTAGTCATAAGAACTATAGCTGATAGCGCCAGGGTTCTTAATGCGTAAACGCCAAATTGTTTAAAATGAGGCAAAGTGTAAATTATAATATTCTATGTAAAATAATTTATTCACATTGTTAGTATTACAATCAAATGTATCGGGATGTATCGTTTATATGCAACTTAGAGTAATCTTAAATCAGCCGGGGTTATACGGATATTATAGAAGCTCCTTTATTTAACCTGCTAATGGTGAGGTAACACTTTTTTCAAGGTATCAACTGTACCGATAATGACATTGGTTCGCCGGTCAAACGCAGTAGATCCAGCAGTTTGAGTACGGGGAGCAAGCAGGTCACCAGGAAGCGTACATCGTCTGGTATTTTCCAGGTATATTAATCGTTATATTACTTACAAAAGCTTTTTCGTTAAAAAAAATGCCTTTAGGCAAAAAGTAAATAAATAATGTATTAAAAAATATTCTTGTAATAATAACAGTAGAGCGTCGCTTATCTGTATATATGTTACGCTCAAAACTGAATATCTTATTACGGATGCTGGATGAAACTATTGTAAATTACGAGTAAGGTTTAGCGTCTTTATCTTGAATCTGAATTTTTTATAAAAAAGTCCCATCACTTATAACCAAATTGACTTCCAATAAATTTAAAACGCGCGTAAAGGGTATTTTGGTTGAAAAGGCATACTATACCGTTAACGAATATTTAGAGGACAAAGATCCCTTTAACGTGTCGGCAATTGGCTCAGCATCGGGACAGTTTAATTCTTGAGTAGCCGTACAATGCTTTGTTATTTTAATTGTCAGTAGCACAATTTTGTGTTAATTGTTTATTTTAAAAGAGCAGCTATCGAGTTTCTTGCCGGTTCTTCTCGGTAGATGACTGCCTTCCGAACCGGTGGTAGTGTAAAAATTGACGATTCAAAAGTGTCTTTATTCAAAAGACCTACTTGAATAAAGATATTTTGAGTTTGAGTTTGAATCACGTTCGGAAAATCGACACTGTACTGCAGTTGATACTTATAATCAAACCGAGAATTTATGTTATAATGAATTGTGAAGATGTTTGATCGGGCTTAACTCTTTTCAGTTGACTGAGGGATAATGGTAACGAAAATTAAACTCATTTTGTGACAATCGGGGATGAGTAATATAGAAAAGTGTCTGTATCTATGCAATTCTTGTTAATTTTTAAATATGTTCAATTAATGTCGATTTACTTTTGGTGAGATGTTGTAGAAGTTACTTTTAGCATGTATGTACACAAACTTAATGTGTGCTTAATATAAAAGCTTTTTAATTAATTTGATTTAATTTTGTAAAGGTTGAGGAAGCGGAGCCTCCCCCGAAGAGGCCAGAAATTCCCCGAACGCCGCAAACGGAGGAAAAACGGGAGAGTTTCACAAATGGTTACCGGAATGTTGGAGATAGTGGGAAAAGGGTAAAGAAAGAGAAGCCCGTGTGTGTGAAGAAGAAAGATGTACCAGTGACGGAAAGAAGAGAGATAGTGTTAGATAAGTTTGACAGTAAGAGTACGACGCAGTGTGTGACGGCATTCAAAGAGAGTGACAGTTGGGATTAAAAATAAATGTCTTTAAACTTTATTTTTTTTAATTTCTTTATAAAAACAGAGTTCATAACATAAGATATTTATGCCGTTAATAGATATTGATTCGACATGCCTGTACTGTGTACGATTTCTCCATTGAAATTTAAAATTTAAAAATTACTATTACATTCCATTAAGTTTTGTGTCTGTGGTCATCCGAAAAAGGTTTTACTAGTATTATACTACTATAAAACCTTCTTTAATAATAATGCCAATCTGTACAGGTTAGATATATATCGGTTAGATACCAATTATTAATTGTGTAAACAATACAATACTTTATTTCGTAAACCAGAAATTATAGTTCCTAACAAGGACCGATGTTGATATTTATAAATATCCAAGTAAAAGAAAGAAACATTTATTAACACGAAATATTTATTAAAATGATAAGAAATGAAAACTAAGTATATTTTTCATGCGTTGAAATCGTTAATAAGCACAATTTTTTTTATTAAGGTCGTACGTAAAAGCCGATGATTAGCCTTTAGCCATATCATGAAAGACATTAAAAACAACTGAGATATTCAATTTTCAACGATCTTGATAAATTTTAATTGCACTAAAAAATCAATTACTAGACTACCCACAGACAGTAATTATCTTTGCGAATATTTATACTGCTCTAAAAAACAACAACCGACCATATAATTAATTTAATTATTTTATATAATAACTCATTTGTTTTCAATTTTTCATCCTTAATCATTTTGTAATTAAAATGGCTTTATTTAAAAACCTTTACTCCGGTGGTCTTGTTAATGTCTCACGAAAGAATTTTTATTCGTTTGGTTGGTAAGTAATACTTGGATGTTTTTTCTGTATAAAAAAAAGCAAAGAAACACACAGAAAATAATATTTATATTATAAATTAAAAGATTTATGAATATGCATTATAAATAACCAGAATTACCTGGTAGTCCGGTGACCCAAGAGCTGGTGATTTTATTTTTTTATTTTAAGTTATTTAATTTCTTTCTTTATTATTAATATGTTTAGTAATGAAACTCAGTGTCATTAAAATAATAGCATATTATAAGTTATCAATTATCATAATAAAATTCGAATCGAATACGAAATAATAGTTCTGTCGAAGATCTATAAAGAATATATAAATAACTTAAAAATAGTTAGAGTTCTGAAATGATAAACGGTTCTTGACCCTATATTATTTTCAAAATAAAAAATAACTATTCATCTATATGTATACCTATATCGTATACACTTACGAAGCGTCATTCCCTAATGAAAGGCGTAGAGGAGACGAGAAATACTGTCAAGAATCTCTCTGCCACTCATTTAAATACGCCAAGTATGTTCTACAGAACTGTTGTAAAGAATACACAAAAATATACAGATATCATACACATCATATTTTTTTTGAAGAACATCAAAACTTCCAGTATACATACAATACAACTTTTGAGTTTATAAATATAATTAAAAATGAAGTTATTCCCATTTTATAATAACAAAACAAACAAAATAAATAAAATTTTATTTCTCATCACAGGTGAATATTAAGTGGGTTTTTTGTATTAATTAGATGTTTTTATATGAATAAATTTCAACGCTTGAGGAAATAGAATTTACATATGCGCAATTTCTTTGATTCAGAAGCGGAAATAATAAATACGTTGTCTATGATGCTGACAATAATAATCTATCTGCGCACGCGTGGATACATAAATTTGTAAATCATACATATAATATGCCTTACGATATTACTGTGCATTCAAAGCGACTGGCAACCGACCAAAGTGTTCGTTCTAGCAAAACATTATTTTTTGTCGGCTGCTATTCATTTAAAATTACGACTTTAAAACTATTTAAATAAAGATACTGATAAAAATACAATACTAATGATTTATTTTAATGATTAATTAATAATAACATAATGATTTATTTTAATTAAAATGATAAGGGGAATTTAATTAATTACTTACTTACTAGACTCCTAAGGCCCCGCGTTGGGGCATAGGGCAGATATGACCCTACTCCATTCTGCTCTGTCTGTGGCCTTTTGTTTAAGCTCACTCCAAGTCAGACAGAGCACAAGGCGGATATTCTACGCCTCATAACAGAATCCTTTCACCAGGGACGATACCCGAAAACAAACGGAGCTAGTCTGTGAGGTTAAAGGTGGCAGCCCCACCAACAGACTAAGGTACTGTGGGTTAATCACCTGCATGCCCGACAATTCCAACTTGATTACAGAAACAGATAAGACAATAAACCGGACTGATTTCAACACAACAACTTTTGGCATGAAAAAAAAAGTATAATAGAATAGAGATATTCACATCAAGAGGAGTCTTAAAGAAAAATTCTATTAAAAAAGGGATGGGAATCTTAAATCTAAATGGCTCTGCGGATGTTAGTACGCAACCAAATGAAATAAAATTGGTTACATACCGAAGTTACACATTACTATACATACCGTAAAATCCCGATTCTGAACCCGATTAATCCTTTATTTATCCATTGTTTGATCCAAATATCGATAATATATTTAATTAGTCTTCGTAAATGCCGTATCTAGCACAAATTACTGTTGAGATGTCTGCTTTTCATTTTTCTTTTGATTGCTACTGCTATGTACAACAAAAATATAATAATTCTAAACTTTATCCGCAATAGGTAACTTTCTTACACTTATGAATCGACTAATAAGTAATAAAAAATACTTTACTACGTTTACTCTGCTAAACCAAGGACCAGAAGAACTGGCTAGAAACTCACCGCCACTCCTTTAAATCACCAAGTATGTTAATTATAACTTTTGTTTTTCCTCAGTTAGCGATAAGCATAATTGACAATACTATTTATTTATACATTTACCACATAGAATCGTATCAGCGATAACTTGAGTACATGAATAACGTTCCTCTTTATATCTAAAGGATACGAGGATAAAATGTCAACTGGAGCAATAATCATTGTTATACATTTTATTATATTATACTTAAAATTAAAAAGTTCAGATGTAAACAGTCCTCTGATGTTGCATGATAGTCACCTGCATTTGGGATTTCCAAGGGCATTGCAGAGAAAAGGCATTTGCCGCTAGGAAACCCCAGTTATACGGAGACAGTAGTGGATGAAAACTGGAAATATAAGCAACTAAAATACACACATTAAAAAAAAACATGTCTAATTGAAAACACAAATTTATAGTGCAAAAATATACTAAATGTTTCATTTATAACAACACTCTTAACAGTCAGGTCAAAGGTGAGGTGATCAACCAACGAATGGATTATAATTTCAATTAACATTTGCCCCTAACTAACATAATAAGGAAAGCGGCATGTCATATACCCAATTGACTAAAAATTAAAATGATCGAAAACCTTAAACCACATCCCTGAAGTTAGCAAAATTGAAAAGTTATTTTTTATATCAAAACATCAAACAAAATTTCCTTTGGATATTGGCAATAAAATATGTACCCCATGTGGCATTCTGTAAATGGGATACAATACTCCAACTTTGACCTGAATACCTACGAAGATTGTATCACGAGTGAAATATGACAAAGTTAAAGAGTTTCGATACAAAACAAAATATATTTTACCTATACTTATATTAAAGGATACAACTAGATTTGAGATATGATACTGTATATGATATTTCCTATAAACTTATTTACACACCTATGTACCTAAAATCTTTTTTGGAACTTTTATGGCGACATAAATTTATTAAAAATACAACATTGACTGAAAAGAAACCTTTCTATAAGGAGTGTCATGATTCTAATCAAATAAAACATTACGATTTGATAGTTACCAATTTATTAAATTGACAAATAAACAATAACGTTCAAAAGATTGAAAATATGGAAAACCTCATAAAAATGTTGGTTTTTTTGGAACTGATCATTTCCTAACAAAATACAGGTATAGGGTACTAAATTTTTAAACTATGGAAAACTGCGATCTATTTCTGTTGTCATTCTCCTTGATGTGGAAATCGCCTTAACTTGGGACTTAGCAGGCCAGTAGGAAATAAACCCACTAGACCAGTAAGACCCAGGTTACAACGAGACATAGTACTGGAAATCATACAAAGCTAGACAAATTATTTACAATTAAATATTAGTTATAAATAAACTTATTTATATACAAAAAAATAAAAAAAACAAGGTATAATGCGGTAACTGATGTTTGAAAATCCGCAGATTCAACTAATAAAAAAATATTCCTGTAATCGATTTATCTAGACTCTAGATGTTCCACATTCAATTTTTCACCACGTGACCGATTAAAAAACCAAAGACAACATCTTTCGATGTGCGCGTGAACTGACTCGTATCTATAACAAATAATTCTATCTTATCTTTGGTTTCCGCACTTCATGCCGCAAAGGTGGTACCAGACCAAGAAATATGTTAATCGATCCTATGTTTGGAAAACATAAAACATCTGCAACAAAAAAAAGACACTTTTTTTTTGCAGATGCTTTTAAAAGGCTTTTAGTATTACCATATCTATTCCAATTCTCCTTCATCCTGTTTTGTTTTTACTATTTGAACAAGGGTTTGCTATTAACTAACGATGCTTATAATAAACATTAACAAATTTATTAAACAATTTTATTATACATATTTTTAATATGCAATTTGCGTCATGAAACTCGTTTATACTTCTGACATTAAGACAGCTAACTTAAGAAGTAATTAAATTAATCTAAGATACATAGAAAAAGTACTAACATTCGTTATAATGAGTTTTGAAGAAGGCAACCCAACAGGAAACAGTCCTCATAAACATTTTGCGCTTTTATTATTAATAATTTTGGTTTTTAAGCCACATTATCTTTGAATCACTTTTTAATAGTCCCTAACACTAGCCACCTTCGTTTCAGACTCATAAATCGGCCTCATTATTCCGTATAGGGTAAGAATACATATAACTAAATAATAAGACTTGGTTTATTAAAAAATATTTTAAATTTGGTTTACTGAAAAAGGCCATAAAAATTTACATAATTTACTCAAAGTTGAGAATAAATGTGAAACTCTATCGCAAAACCGCTCAATTATAGTTAAGTAAATGTCAAATGGTAAATTCAATAGATATTGAGATAGCAATTGACAAATGAGAGCAATATTGGATTTAATTACAACAAGCTTATATAGTAAGTGGTTGAATATTATTAACCAACTCTGGAATTTTTTAAAACATAAATATCCATCGTTTATTAAGATAAATATACATAATGTTTACTTAAACCAGTTCTGCTTTTTGTTATATATGTTTCAATCGTCTTTTCGAAAGTCAAATTGTTAAGTTTGAAGAGTTAGAGCAAGGAGATCAGCCGGTTTAAATGCTGTTTAAATCCTTGGTATAAAATAAATACTGAATAATAAAAGTACCAGTATGTTTAATCAATTCAGCCTAAGATATCTAAGTGAAATATTTTCATTCTGCCAAATAATGATTTAGTTAAATTCATGCACCGCTGTCAGCGTTTACAACATATAATACATAAACATATAAATACTAGCTGAGCCGGCAAACGTCGTTTTGCCAAAAAAAATTTAAAAATGTCTCTAAAAGCATATGTTGGCCGATTCTCAGACCTACTCAATATGCTCAGAAAATTTCAGGAGAATCGGTCAACCCGTTTCGGAGGAGTAAGGGAACGAAAACTGTGACACGAAAATTTTATATATTAGATACACACATTGTGTTATTGAGTTAGGTCTCGCTTTAAAGCGATTAATGTAACAATTATTATAGCATAGCCAATAAAACGATTAAATATTTTTTTAAACAAATTCATATCAAGACCCAGTCAACAAATATATCACACAAATGTTCACCGTACAGGGTATTTTGCAGTGGAATGTGCCCTGCATAAGTAAGATCAGGCTGGCATCTCTGCTTCTCAGAGTCGGGGTGGCATCATTCAACCAGGCTCCCAGCGGCTGTTGATATTATATTGCCTACGTAGCACAAAGATGGTTAGCATACCTTCTCCTATGTTCTCCATGTCTCCCAACTAGCAGCGGATTTGTGGCGGAACTCACTCTTTCGTTTTTCCTCCTGCAGTAAAATTACCTCTGCGGAGATGGATGCCACAGCATCCCCTTCCTCCTCACAGGGGATCACACCTGTGAGCGATAATAACAATTTATTTGTCATAACTACTAATAGTTTTCAGTACTAAAAACATAAACGGGGTAATGACCTCTTCAAATATACTTCATAGCTAGAATCGTAAATTCATTTCATTTATATAATGTTCGAACTACGCGTCAGATATCAGAGATTATCAGAATCGTTGCGGAATTGGAAATGTGGTTTTAATTTTATGTAATCACAAAAAAAGACACCAAATTTGGTGTCTTTTAGGTAATTACCTAAAAACTATATTTATCAAATGGTAAACATTCATTTTCTAAAACAAGCTTAAACCTTGACGGTCCTATACAGCAACTGGAACAAATCATATAATCGACTGATTTTGTAATATTCTTATCAGCCCCACGCATCCACCACAAAGATCAATCGCTCGGTCGAAGCCTATATCGCTTTAATTAAATCTCTACACAGATCATTGCAAAAACCTGATAAATAATTCACCAATTACTTATACTGCCACTGTATAAAGATGGAAAACTCGAAGAACTTGACGGAAATATGTTCGACACGATTTCATTAAGTTAAGAATAAATATTTGCTTAAAAAAAGTTTTATCGAAGAAAATAAATTAAGATTTTATATTTATAGTAAATCGATTTATTAATCATTTTCATGATTATTTAAGGTAATGGTATTTATTTACGAATAAATTAAGCGTCAGATCAGTATCGACAAGCTGATGCTTTCCTCATTCAGCATTAAGCATCGCAATTCTGTGAAAATCTACTATCAGGAATAAACGTACACAGCCAGTGCGGCCAAACTTTTTACATCCATTTTAGTGTTTTATTGTTATTATCAGTTTTATTATATTTGTATGTACATCTCAACCTGAATTATATGAATAATAGTTTAAATTACGTGCAACAATTATTATTTTTTTATTAATTTATAACATACTAATGAATGTTTCTATGTGTAACTATTTTTAAAGAAACTGACGATTAAAACCATTTGAAAACCGTTACGTACCTAATTGTCAGTTATTTGCATAATCTGCGGTAATCGACTGAATTTACATCGGGTGCACTTGCTTTTAATAGCCTATGGCAATATTTAGCGTATTTGATCGCTTTATTAGGTTAGTAGTTAAACCAATGTTAATCACAAAGACTGTACCAAATTAAAAAAAAAACTATTTGTGGCAGTACGAATTTCACATTATCATTTTAAATAACGCGGTAATTGAATAAATATTAAAAAGAGATACATATAATAAGTGTTTTAAACGTAAACAAGATCTCTCCGTTAGATGTATTGTAAAAATCAGAATACATTAAATAAACATGAAACTTTATTATAATTTTGTCATTATTTTTATTTTATTACAATACATTTATTTGATTATTCGAAAAAAAGACGACTTTTTGATTTCGGTAACCAACTAGCCCACGTGACTTCAAATAAGAATAATCGACAATTATTTACTTCAAGTTAATATAAGTTATAAATTAACGATCAACGATAAACAAGCGTAACTTAATGCTTAATATAGTAAGCAAACTAAGCCATCGACCGGACACATTTAAGGGGACATTAAAATTATTACATTTCGTTATTACGAGCCGTATATTATTGGAATAAGATATTTGTGGGTGGTATTTAATGGAGTTTGGTGGAGTTTATGTTAAATTATTAAATTTAAGTTTTAATAATTATTTATAACTGATTGGGAAGTGTTATTAACATACAAGTAAACATTTTAAACTGGATTTAAATCTGAATAGACAATGATTTTTATACAGAAATCTCGCCTATATCCCACCCACCAAGTTTTTGTCGTAAATATATATTGAAACTAGAAAGTAGTTATTATATAAAATATTGGTGATATAGTGATAATAATTTAATTCAAAGGTGCCAGGCCTCATTAGTGGCCGACCTCTGCCCTCTAATGAACAGGCAACATTAATTCCTATTTTAGAACCAGTTGTTGGCATATTGAGGCCTCGTATGTCTTATATACTTAGGTTAATTGTTTTTGAACGATAAAACCGAGTTTAATAAAACTACGCAACAATTATTTATAAACTAAAATATGTGATATATTAGTAGATAGAGCGTCGGCTCATTTGAAAAAAAGTATTTAAGAAAAAGGCGAATGAGGCTCGCCTTTTCCGGTCTCAAATAAAAGCTCCATAAATGCGGATTGACTAAATTGATATGTACAGTGTTTTTTCCACATACAGTACACCTTAGGGTCGCGTAACACATAACCACCAAAAAAGCTTACTAGACAAAAATTTTCATTTTAATGGTTATTATTCATTTTAACTTAAGTAAGGCCTAATTAACACTGCGCACTTTTCACAAAAAATATTTTATTTTCGTTATGAAGGGTGTGTGTTAATTAATGTTTATTTATTTATTAATAGTTAACCTAAAACAATTTTTATTTAACCTTCAAAAAAAGAGCGTTCCTCTTCCTTAAAGGCCGGCAACTCACTTGTAAGCCTCCTGGCGTTGCAGGTGTCCATGGGCGGCGGTTGGCACATCACTCGAAGTGACCCGCCTGCTCGTTTGCCTCCTCTCACATAAAAAAAAAACTACATTTTTCACCAGCCCACATTGACTAAGAGTGTGAATCTAGTTGTAAGTATAGTAACAAAATAACAATGCATTGTCCCGTTTTCGGGTTTTTGAAGTGTGTCAATGTATTTTAGAATGATGTACTCGTATGTATACACCATGACTGGTTTGAGATCAAGGTGTTCTCGTGATAAGTGGTTCAGCAACTAATCAATAAATATCTTATACAATTAATACAATACATACTAACTGTCAATTACAGTAACACACGCGAGTGAGCGGTGAATAGAAGAGGTGTCGTATACGTCCGTCAATTTTATCTGATGTTGGTTTCTTGATATTGTGTTAAATATATTATAAGTAAACATACAAAATACTTGACAACCCTTAACAACACTTTTTAATAAACAATTACGCGTCACAAAGTCTTTTTTTATGAAATAATATTTGAGAATTTTTTAACATGCTTTTTTAAATAAATACATAATATAATTGTATTGTATTGTATATAATGTTGTTCTCAATAGCTCCTACTATTGAGCAAAAAGTTTTTAAAGCTCGTTACTTTTTTGTAGGATTTTAGTAAAAAAATAGTGGAATAATTAAAAGTCAGACAGACCTATTTAACTCAATAGGACCTATTTAAACAATATAATATTGATTTATTATTCTTTTGTGACGATTGATATTTTTTATCTATTATTCTAAACTTTAATTATTATATGTAGAATTATTTTCATCGCTAAGCTATCTCGTTTCGTTGTATCATAGGGTAAACTTAAGGACGAATGCCATTTGTATCAATATATATGAATATCCCAAATCTTGGCGTGATTTAAGGTAAATGAACAAATTACGTGCCTTTAGCCAAATTTGTAGCGACATCTATGAGCAGAAATTAGTACGACGACATCACAGATACTGAAAGTCGATAAGGTAGTTCTCTCGCTAGGTCCTCCGGGCCTCCCTTAGAGGCATTTACCTCCTATTCATCTAAATATAAAACAAATACGAATTAGTTAACTCAGTTTAATGAAGCAGTGTGTCAATTAGTTAGTCAATCACTCTCGAGTGAGAGCGAGATGAGGTGTTCCCTGCTTGTCTGTCAATGTTTTATCTCCAACATCGCCAGCACCTGTTTACTTTATAAGGTTTTTGTACACCGGGTAACCACCTGTATATATCAGTTAACACAGGACCTTAATTATTAAAATATAATTACGTTTAATATACAGTCTAAACTCTATATAACAACACTGAAGGGACTGCGTATTTATTGCGTTATAGAGAAATAACTATAAATAACGTTGTCGTGAAATAGAGCGAAGGAATGTACTCGTATGTATGGTAGAAAAGCTTAACCAACCAAAGTCTTCCAAAGAACCAGATTTTGACGTTTTAGCGAGTTTGGTTAAATCCAGTGACGTTATATATCGTTTTCACTTTATATATTAATAATGTATTAGGGCATGACACTTTTAAATATTATATTTTTTTATATTTACCAAATACTATAATAGGAACAATGTATATTATATTTTTTAAATAGAAAAAAAACACCATATTTGAAATTGTTAAATGCTCTCGTAAAACAATTAACTGGTTTCTGATATTTATCTTGAAATATATTTATTTATATGAAAAGTACATCCCAAGTCATTACAATAACAATTGTACCACCAGCTTTACACCGTCGAAATGATTTCATTGATAAGGTATAAACCAGTTGGCGGAGCTTATTTTGTACCGCTATGTTAATATCAGAGGTTGAGAAATAATGGGTCAACAAATAATTGTAATAATACAACTAATCACTACGTCTTCGATACACACTGTTATTTTAACGCGTAATAAAAGAAATGTATGTCTGTGTGTAGTATATTGTCTATGCATAGAATATTCTATAAATAAAACTAAAGCTTTCAACGCTTCATTCGACACACACGTTAAAATATTAAGTATAGTTATAATAGTTAGTTATAAGCAAACGATAGGCCGAAATTAAAGTATTTTTCTGAAGTACTGAAGTTGAAATACGATTTAGTAACAACTAAGGCTTAAGGTATTATGCGTTTCTTCGTTTGGATTTTTTTATACGCTTAGGCTATTAGCATTTAGATTTTAAATGTGAACAATTTTTTTTAGGTCTAAGTTTGACTGGTTTCCACATGTATTTAGACTTTTGATGAGCACAAAGAGTCATATGTTTCAGCCACTAGTTCAACACTATCCAATATTAAAAAGATACTATAGGTAATTATTTATTTTTGTTAATTTGGTTTTTTTTTAATATTATTTTTAGTCTTTTACTTATTTTAGTTAGGTTAATATTAAGAATATTTTGTGTTTATTTAATTAATTTTTTAAAGAATATAGTTATATTAAAAAATAATTTTTTTTTTTTCATTGTTAAAATTATATATTGTAAAAAAAATGGCACATTTATAAAGAAAAGTTAAATTTTATACACATTATTATTTTAAATACAGTAAAATATTTGATATAAAATGAAATATCGGTATTTTAATAAAATGAGAACTTGTTAAGAATACCTTAAAATCTTCCGTGCGTATAGCATGCGTTCAGGATTTCGCCTGTTTCTACTACTACTAACTATATTTCAACCCCCAAGATAAGTACATTTTAGGATACATTTTTATATTTTTATTCGATTTGGAATTACAAAATTCACAAAACACTTCAAATACTAATTTTTATTTTAGTTATTATTTTATTACTTTGAGTACCATAGTATCAGATACGACAAGTTAAGGTTTTTTAACACACAATAATGTATATAATAATTAAAATAAATCGTTTGCCGGGTAAAATAATGTTCGTTAGAAGTAGTATTTATCCCATAATTACTAATTGTATAGGAAGAGATTGCTGATAAAGCTTTGACTATTTGGCGAAGATTACTCACATTAAGTAGCCATTGAACCTAAACGAAGAAGAACCTCGATAGAGATACCGCTCTTTTATGTTAAGCGCGTGCTAGGTTAACTACATAAAGTTGGAACCTCGCGAAATTTTAGTGTCGAGACGGTTTAATGGGACCTATAACGTAAACGTAATATAAGAGTAAAGAAAATTTGATATTCGTTTATTTTCAATTAAATCATAAATTTAAATTATTTTACCGAAATGCGTTTAAAACAATATTTTTACTAAACTAAGCCAAAATTCATTAGAGCAGGCAAAAAAATCACAGGTAGAGAAAAAATATTATTTTGAGACTTATGTTCACAGCTTATACGATTCGAGGTTACAAAGATAGTCATGCTCTTAGGTCCTACCATTAGGGCAGATAAGTTTAACTACTGGTTAAATTAATACTCTGTGTCACGGTGGCATTAACTTCCACTCCCGATAAGATAATGGGGGTTTTGTTAATTATATTGCTTATTTTGTCTTTAGATTAAGTTTATGTAGCTTTGAATATTGGATTAAGAAGCTTAAGCTTTTAATGACTTCTAAAGAGTTTTTAATGTCAATGGAGTTTATTATTGAAATATGGGCTCACTTTTATCTCGGTTTCATGATTTTTTATCAGTTGGATGAGGACGCAATAGTTACCATTCTGGACGTGGTCCCGATGGTCCCAGGTTCAATTCAGGTACAGTAAAAAAATATATGTATATATTTAAAGTATGTTATATGTTCATATATGTAGTATATTGGTTGTATCAGCCCTAGGCTAACTGGCCGTTAGCCAAATATGTCCTGATAGTTGGTATTATTATTTAGTTTAAAGTCGTTAAACAATTATTTAAATTGGTTTTTCTTTCCGTTTAAACTGCAACTATAAATGTAATATATAAATCATCAGAAATCTAACTTGCAATAATAAATTTCTAAGCGTAACAATGAACATTAAGTAGCTGTAATAAAATTAAGCAATAACTCAAGTCCTATTAATAAAAATATATGTCACAAACAGCGAAGCTCACATATTTTACATTTTCAATACAGAATGTCATTAATATTTAAATGACTAGCTGTGATTAAATGCTACCCATTTTAATTGAAGCATGATCTCGTAAAGTTATTTAGCTCACAATTTGTATTAATTCATTGCGTGTGAAGACGCCATCACAAATACCGTTAGCATTTCCTGTGAACAGGCTCTTGGGTATAGTGAAAATTAATTTTTGCCGCCTTAGTTAACACCTTTATTTAAAAATATATTAATAGATATACAGTAGAATCCGGATATAACCGCATTCAATAGACCGGAGATACTTTGTCGTACTAACACGGCGACGTTCAAAACGGACGGATAAAATATGAATATAATGCGATACGAAACCAAACTTAAGTAAACATTATAGTCGCTAAAACCGGTTAGTCGTTATAAACGAAATCGTTATAAGTGGATTCTACTGTATCTTAATTATTATGTACTAAGACGCTTGCACAAGTTGCTTCTGTGTGGGGCATGGTTTGGTATTTGTCATTTCTTCACCCACCCGAGCACTGATAGTTTATATTTAGTTTGTATTTGCTATAAGTATATTATAAATTGTGTGTTTGTTTTTCTTTACCGCAACTATGTTTCAGTATGTGCTTAGTACTTCATGCCTGAATAGATTTCAAATTCAAAAATTTGTTAACAATAACTGTTGACCGTTACTAAAACAAATTTACAAAGGTTCATTACGCGCCCTCTCCTGGGAAGCCGCAAGAAACTCAGCCATTTCATTCATTGCACTAATGTAAAATGAAATTTTACTTTCTTCTCCGAATTTGACTTCACGTAGGTTTAAGATTTCATAGTCGACAAAAATCCTACAATTTAATTCATGAAACTTTACACAGGCTAGATAAGTCTTTAATCGATTTATTATAAATGTACTAAACTATCCACAGAACAGTGATATATTTGACGCTTATAGAAAGTTTCTGTGAAATATTCACAATTAAATCAATTAGATAGTTGTATGATAGTAGATTAATGAACACTAAATATTACAATAAACCACTTCCCATAGAGCACGGACGCAGCTGAGTTAATTGTGGAGGCGTTAATTAGAGACGTGTCGCGTGCGCCCGCGCAGACTTCATAACGCGGTACGGATAGGAAAAATGTTTTGTAAGTTTTATTAGTTTCGGATTCATATGGAATGTATAGGTACTCTTGTGTTGTAAATTATTATATTTATACATATGTTAACGTGAATTTATTTAGGTGATTTTTTTATCTTATGTTTATCTTACCTGAATAACCTGGACTCGGATACTTAGCTAAACCGTTATCTGCACCCGGCAACACCAAGCAGAGTTTGAAAACGAGCATAGATTATGCAACGTGGGGATGACGCGGGATAGCTCGAGTGTCCTCTCATTTATGGTATAAGTACATCATTGAGTCAACCGGGGTATAAGCAAACCATTGCGCGGTAAAGATCATCAATAAATCATGTATATCAATAAAGCATATATCATCAAAAATATATTTATCTCTACCAGTAAAGTAGTAGTAGTACACACGTATAAGTAGAGTATCACACATATCAACTATTTAATGAATACATACGATTTTATTTATGTACACAAGTGATCACTGATACGATTATATGTCGAATAGATATAAATATATAAACTTCCTCTCTCGGACTACGATTGTTGCAAAGCACTAGAAAACATCGTATTACGTAAATCACGTTATCGTTTCGCTTCTGAACCGGAAAACTTTCACATGTAACCTGAGAGGGCTTTAATAAAGTTCCTCTAATATACTTTATTGTTTATGATTTTTTTTAGTTTTACCTTTTTTTGTAAAACTGAAACGTGTTATAATTGTTTTGCAGACGGTACAGTAGCGAAAGGAGACAAAATTTTGTAGCTGTATTGGCGCGTGGCTCTCTCTTATGAAATAGATCCTAAATAGTGGAATGCTTGTTCAACGCCGCCCACGCACACTTTGTTCCCAGGCTGACAGCGGATAGCGATCTCAGATTCGTTATTCGATATTACCGTAGATTAAATTAAGTCTACATCTGTATTTGGTGCCTATATAAAGGTTTTTATATTTGGAGCAAAAAGTGTTATACAATTAACCAAAGGTTGAGATAGAGAAGCTTTTTATTAAATGAGCTTTTGGCCATAGTTCGCGAGCTATAGCCAAAAGTGGTTACGAATCAAGCTAGACTAGAAGTTTATATAAGTATTATACAGATCGAAAAAAGGCAAAAACGAGATCTGGTTTATTGCACTGTTGGTCTGATTGGAAATATTATGGGGTTCCAAAAATTACTTTTCTTAATTCCTTTTCCAATTATCAAAATTGTTTGAAAAGATTTTTATTTAAAAATGAAATTATTGAATATGTTTGGGTAAGTTAATAAACTTAAACTTTATTAATAAATCTATACTAATAATAAGACAGTAAAAATCGAATGTCTGTACATTAAATATTTTTCCAAAAAACTGAAAGGAGGCAATTAAAGAGGAGTCATAGAAACCAAAAAATCAATTTTTGGAATTCTTGTCTGTCTGTCTGTCTGTCTGGTACATTATAACTTCAGAACTACTGAACGGATTTGAACGTTTTCACATTTTCATTACATAAAATTGGGAGCGTTGTCAAAAGTTTATTTCGTCAAAATCCGTTAAGGGAAAAAGAAGTTATGGTCAATTGAAAATTTACTTCAATCACTGCTTCAAAACTTTTAAACACTTATATTGATTGATTAGTTATATATTGTTAAATATGTTCTAATATAAGTTAATCTTAATATTAAAACTTATGAGAGGTAACAAAAATAACAAATAACGCAGTGCGCGCGGGCGCGGTTGAATTGTTGAACAATGTGCTCGATAGATGGCGTTGATAAAATTCTTCATCAACCTAGATTTATTTTATTTTTTTATTTCTTAAACCTATACAGCTTATCAAAAAAAGTTTACACAATAAAAATAGATTAAAAATAGAGCCAAAATAAGGTTAAAATATAGAACCGGAAATAAAATCTAAGATCAGAAAAAAGAATAACAAAAAAAAACACGAACAGAAAATAATAAATAAATAAATATATATATATATATATATATATATATATATATATATATATATATACTCATGAACAAGTGGAGTATATTATGTGAAGTACGAGCATTTAAGTGTGAGTGTGTGTATTTGTGTGTGCAATGGTGTTGCTGTGTAAGTGAGTGTGCGAGGTTGAGTCTTAGTTTTTTTTAAAGAACTTCTATTTAGGCCAAATATATCCAATATATCGTGGCTTTAAGATGCTCCATTGTGTAATGACTACCATGCAGTTCAAACTTTCATTAACGTTTTACCCTATGATTATTTTGAGTTAACACTACCCATACAAACAAGTAAAAGGAAACGAGTGAAGAGACGTTCGTCATTTGTCCGCCTCCATTTTTCCACCTACATCCTTAATGTAATGAGGTTTACATTTTATTATTTGGTCCAACTAATAACCTCACAAGTACGTATAACTTCGTAATAATTTTCTTTCAACTCTTAACCGCTGAGGAGGTTTACCTTCCATCATCAGCTCATTCACATAAGAAGATGACTATCAAAATAAAAAAAATTGTCAGAAAAATAATTGCCTGTAAGTTAATTTTAAAGTTGCCTTCGATTTCCCTGAATCATCGGATCCTGACTACGGGACCAACTTGAAAGTACCCCCTACTGAACAAAAAAATAGTCATAATGCCTCCTTTTTTATCTAATTAAAATACATCTTTGTAAAAAAGAAACGTTTTTCAACATTGGTCTATTCGATGGCTAAGAAGCAACAAAGTTTTTATATGAACTTAAGCCGACTTAGAAACGCTTTAACTTATGACAAGAGACAGATGACAGATGACAGGAGACAAATGACATATGACAGAAGACAGATGACAGATGACAGATGACAGATGACAGATGACAGATGACAGATGACAGATGACAGATGACAGATGACAGATGACAGATGACAGATGACAGATGACAGATGACAGATGACAGATGACAGATGACAGATGACAGATGACAGATGACAGATGACAGATGACAGATGACAGATGACAGATGACAGATGACAGATGACAGATGACAGATGACAGATGACAGATGACAGATGACAGATGACAGATGACAGATGACAGATGACAGATGACAGATGACAGATGACAGATGACAGATGACAGATGACAGATGACAGATGACAGATGACAGATGACAGATGACAGATGACAGATGACAGATGACAGATGACAGATGACAGATGACAGATGACAGGTGACAGGTGACAGGTGACAGATGACAGTTGGATTACATAAAATTGGGAGCGTTGTCAAAAGTTTATATCATCAAAATCCGTTAAGGGAAAAAGAAGTTATGGTCAATTGAAAATTTACTTCAACCACTGCTTTAAAATTTTAAACACTTATATTGATTGATTAGTTATATATTGTTAAATATGTTCTAATATAAGTTAATCTTAATATTAAAACTTATGAGAGGTAACAAAAATAACAAATAACGCAGTTGAAGTGTTGAACAATGTGCTCGATAGATGGCGTTGCTAAAACTCGTCATCAACCTAGATTTATTTAATTTTTTTATTTCTTAAACCTATACAGCTTATCAAAAAAAGTTTACACAATAAAAAAGCCAAAGTATGGTTAAACATAGAACCGGAAATAGAATCTAAGATCAGAATAAACAATAACAAAAAAAACACGAACAGAAAAAATAAATAAAAATATATATATATATACGCATGAACAAGTGGAGTATATTATGTGAAGTACGAGCATTTCAGTGTGAGTGTGTGTATTTGTGTGTGCAATGGTGTTGCTGTGTGAGTGAGTGTGCGAGGTTGAGTGTTAGTTTTTTTTTTTAAAGAATTTCTACTTAGGCCAAATATAGTCAATAGATCGCGGTATTGCGATGCTCCATTGTGTAATGACTACCATGCAGTTTAAACTTTCATTACGTTTTACCCTATGATTATTTTGAGTTAACACTACCCATACAAACAAATAAAAGGAAACGAGTGAAGAGACGTTTGTCATTTGTCCGCCTCCATTTTTCCACCTACATCCTTAATGTAATGAGGTTTACATTTTATTATTTGGTCCAACTAATAACCTCACAAGTACGTATAACTTCGTAAGAATTTTCTTTCAACTCTTAACCGCTGAGGAGGTTTACCTTCCATCATCAGCTCATCCACATAAGAAGATGACTATCAGAATATAAAATTTGCAGAAAAGTGTAAGTTAATTTGAAATTTATCTCGATTTCCATGAATCATCGGATCCTGTAAAGCTACATCATCCCTGAGTAACACATAATTATATATAATTCCAATTGTAACAAGTTTTAGCCCGTGAAAGAAAGCCCTGTCGAGATCATTAAGAAACGCTATATACTTAACCAAATCACACGTGGGCGAAGCCGCGGGCGGAAAGCTAGTAAAGAATAATTTGATTCGGTACTGTTAAATGTCTTCACAAAACTTTCGTATAACATTTCGTACCAGATCCATATTCAAACAAGATCTAGGAAAAGTAAATGACATTAATGCAATGCCAACGTCCAAAGAGGATTTATGGCCGTCTCAAATTACAGTCTTTTGTTCAACTGGTCACGACAACGCCACCTACTGACAAAAGGATCTATTTTGTTTCTAAAGATTTTTCGCTTAACCCAGAGCGTTAAAATATCGTTAAGATATTTCAACCCAAGGGGTAAGCAAGATATACAAGAATGTTGTTAATATATTAAATTGTATCTCTGTTGTTTTCTGTATCGTCGTGAAAGCGTAGCGAAGCGTAGAAAACATTATTTATTTATTCACACTTTATTGCACTTCAATAGTAGAAGTAGATGATGTTAATAGATGTTAATACATATAAGATCAATGGGTGGCCTTATCGAGAATAAGCGATCTCTTCCAGGCAACCCACAATATAAAAGTAAAAATTAACTAATTTAAATCTAAAAATATAAATAATTACATTACGGACAATAAGTTTAGTTAAGTTTTCAAAGGAGAGATTATAAGACGATATTGAGGATGGGATGGAATCGGGAATTGAGTTTACATTTTATTATTAAAGTTTATTATCGTACAAGCATAAAATTGCGGAATTCGTCCAATAATGTAATAAATTAAATCACGTGACATTAACCTGACAAGAGGCTTATGAATTGTCATCGGCCCAGAGGCGAAATCGATATCGATTCGCATAATAGAAATCATATATTTTCGTGTTCTGTCGTTTATGCTATGATTCCAATCGATTATATTCCAATTGAAGCCGCGAGGTATAATAATAATTCAAGATCCGCTACAATTTTTAATACAATATAAATTATGAAATGCACAATAATTAAATTAGTTTTCTTTTGCCTTGATTGCAGTATAGTACAGTCCAGGTACATAGGTACGCAGTACATATTACGTAGTTATTTTGTCTGTTTGTTAAAATATGTAACGTTATAAACGTGCAGTTAATTATTTAAGAGTGTGCATTTAAAAGGTCATGTGCGATTAATCTACTTGCTTAAATTTTTTTGGAAAATCAAAGTCTTTGAGACAACTATAAAGCGAACATGTAACCAAAGTATAAAAATAGCTTAGACCTAATTTATTTAAATATTAATATCATACATTGAATCTAGAATATAATATTTCCATGCTATATCCATTGTTAAATTTAACATAGCTCCTTTTAAGATATAACAATATCAGCTAACAAGACTTACAATAATTACCTGCTTATAAGGCGTTAATTTTCGGCGTATCGCATCGACAGTGCATTGAAAATCGTTTATGGCAAACTTCACTTAAGGTAACTACATTCTGATTTTACAATAGCTATTTAATGTTTAAATATTAATAACACAAGATGTGGCAACATTCGTTGTATTTCATTTCGTTGGGTTAACAAGTAGATTTCGTTTTGAATTTCGAACACAGGATGTGCAGCTGCAACACTGGAGGCGGCATCAGAAGTTCACCAGTCGCCTTCGGTTTCTGTGCACGCCCCTCGCTCCACCACAGTAGGGTTGTTACTTATTATTTTATCAAACTATTTACGAAACCTAGAAGATTTTATTACTTTATTGAACACACAAAAAACTGTATATCGTTAAGGACTGATCACGGCTCTATTGCTGCTAATAGATAAACAATTCATAAAAGTATGGACAGAGATACACCCAATAGAAAAAGGTGAGTTATAAATTAAGTTTTAAAAATTCATTTCACATTCAGAAGTGATCTCTGGACGAAGGCTATGAAGATATTGCTTTCAGGATTGTGATAAAAAATTCATCCGCCAATCTGCATTGTATACATAAAATCATGATAAAATCTCGGGATTTCACACCAGAGCAATGCATGATTGAAGCGAGCAGTAGCCGCCGCGGGTCGTAAGTCTAGATTTGACCCCAATGACCCTGATAATATAAGGGTAGCTATTTCCATCACGTAATGTATAACGTAAATTATAATTAAATACTGCAAAGTTTTCGTGTTAACACAACTACTGTAGCGTTACTTAGTTTATAGTGCTACACAACGCCTGTTACCATAGCATCTGTAGGGTATTTGTTTATTTGCCACTTTTAAATAGCACTTACTTTTTGCTTATTTTTTATTAGACATATATTATTTCTACCATTTGCACATGCCAACAATATCCCGAGCTAATGTTAATTCTTGTAACTAAATAATTGTTATTAAGGTAATTAAAACGTTGCTTAAGACATATAGACAGATAATAGTAACCAATTAAGTATGCAGGCGCTATTTTTTTATTTGTCGCAGCGGATGTATGTAACTTCTACACCTAATAATAGATTTTAGCTCTAGAGAATTATTTCTAAGCTAACGCTTCCAATGATAGTTGAGGCTTAGTTTTCAATGAGGCAAAAATCGAGCCTGGAACGCAATAAAGCAATTAATCCCCTCATTATTCTCCACCGAGCCTCATTAAGTGAGTAATGTGAAGGTGTAAGTTTTACTGTTCAATGTCGCCATAAACAAAAGCCTGCCAATAAAACCGCAACACGACACAAATTACTTTTGGTTTCAGAAACGCGTTCTGTTCTCAATTTGAATATTTGAAACTAAAATGGATTCATGATTTCGGGCGCATTTTCGAAGTAAGAAAGACCATTATATTAACGATGCCCTGTTGAGTGTTTCTCGACGCTTACCAGAAATAATTTTACAAGAATAAAGGAAACCTAATGAAATCTACAAGTATTTGATATCGGTATTTTGTATTGCTGCGACTCAAAAGGGTCGTATTCGTGACTTACATCAGTTTTAAAGTATATTAGAGTAGAAGAGACAGTAGAGTACCAGAGACTGACATGGAGATGAGAATTTTGTGTTATGATAATGTTATTTAATTTATTATATATTTTTTGAGTGGGAGTGCCATGCTGTTACTTAGAGTTTCAGCCGAATGGGCAGGCACGGCCGGAGAAACACCACTCTCTCACAGAAAACCGGCGTAAAGTGATGCAATTGGACTTTGTTCATTATGTACTCGCGTTTCGTTCGGTGAGTGAGATCTTCCGGTGCCTATCCTTTCCCCTCCCCCGTCCTCTTCCCCATCTCCCCTATTTCCTAATTTACCTTTAAGGGCCGGCAACGCACTCACGAGCTACCAGCAGCGTGAGTGTCTATGGGCGGCGACTTCACCTTTATGGTGGGCCACCTTGTCGTTTGCCCCCTCTTCTATTAAATATATATATATATATATATATTGTATAACAATATAATCTTGCAATACGCATAATATAAATTAAAATAACAGCTAAGTAATGTTAGTTTTGGTTAACATCGATGGTTTTTATTATACTTTGTTTAATATTAAAATTAAATGAACAATATAATTCAAAGGGCAACACCGAAGTGAATGTAGAATCTACAAACAAAATCGATTGGAATAAGATTAATACAAGGATACACATATCATTGATAAGATAACTTGAAAGCCGCAATCGAGTTGCGATAGTAAGGGCTATCTCGCTAACATTCGATAATAGAAGCGACTCTTGACAGCTACGATTTACGATCGAAGAATCGATTTTCAGCTCTATACTTGGATAGTTAATGTTGAATTTCAAAATATTCCATTACCACATACAACAATCATTTGCATTGCATGTATCCTTTGACACTGTTTAAGTCTTCCTATTACAATTGTCACCAGAAGTTAGAGAAGTGTAATGTTCAAATAATTTAATATAAAACAATTGTGGATAAGGATAAGCTAGTTCCCACTAATAAACGTCATAAAGTTGGTAATTCATTCAAACGGTAATGTACGACTCTTTAACAAAAGAACAAGCCATTGGTTGACGTCAGTAAAAAAATTAACAAAGTTTTACAAAATATACGAATATTTTGAGGATGAAAAAGTTTGGGATGAATTCGCTCCAGCTTGAACTGGCACCAAAAACATTATATAAGGATCATCACCACAAAAAATCAATCACACTTAGTTTCTTGCCTGCTTCTTCTAAGCTTAATCGCGTACGAATAGGCTGAGAGTCATATAGTTTTAAGACGATTCTTAATAGTCCTTTATTTGATGAATGGCTTATTTATTCTGACTCATAAACTCGTTCCAATTATCATATATTATTTAATCTTCGGATATCGAGACAGAATATGAAATTCTAGCAATCCCCAATATATCAATCATCACAACAAACCACACACCACCAAATATGCAAAGGAACCAGAAGTCGATCACGAGACTCTTAGATCTTGAAGTACAAGTTCAGAGCCAGGATACTTTTGGTCAAAACCACCAAACATTTTAAATTGATTTCTATTATAGATTAAAATATGTAATTAAAGTAAATATGGTTTTTGAAGAGTCATAAAGTTTTATAAACTCAAATTATTTGAGGGTTAATTACATAGTATTGAAAGCAAATGAAAATGAATCAACATATAATTGACGAACTTAATGTATGTATTAAATTTATTCATATATTATTGCGTAATTTCGTTGGCATTATATTTAAGAGAAATTTTGGATGCACCTAAAAATTCACTAGATAGATAATTAACATTACGTATTCGGAAATTGAAGATCGGGAATGGAGGAAATTCTTATGTTGTTGTGTTAAAAGCCTTTTTCATTGCAAATCTCAAAAATTAAAATTCCTCAGAATGTCTTAATCAACCATAGTGCCTTCATAGATTACATTAATTCATATTTATTTACACCTCACTAATAAAATTAAAACAAAAAACAATTACACTCAGCAATTATCCGCCCACTTTTTAATTGCGTCACGCTCCACGACATGGATGGAACGCATTAATTTTGTTGCTTACACGTATGTTTTCATTTGCAATTATTAACAATTTCGAATAATTGATCACATGGGATAATACAAGTACGAACTGAGAATTTTTTTAAACGACGGTTTAGTACATACAGAATGTAACTAAATGTAAATTTATGGAAAAAGTCCAAATAAAGACAACACAATGTAGCTATTATCTTCCTGAGAAATCAATAGGAATCATTTTCATTATTCAACAGCTTTTATCATTACAATATGTTGTAGTTATGTAATTGAAAACGATGCCACAAATTTAACCTCTGAATATTGCTTATACGGCGTAGAATGCTTTGCGGGATGGAGTCGCGCTTTAACGCTAAAGTTAATAGTAATATTAATTATACACAATGTAAAGTGACGGTGTATTGACAAAAACAAAAATAACAATAATTAACCGCATATTAATTATAATGTGCTGACATTTATAAATAATTTGCTGACAACAGTTAGTTTGACATACAAATTCATTATTTCTTTTTATAAATAATAATGCAATGGGAATCATGATGGACTATCATTAGAAGGGGTTCGATTCCCTGAACGGCTATTCGTGTGATGAGCTAGGATAACCGAAAGAGCCCTTTTTGCTGTGGTCTGGAAATTATTAACGTATATTTGTGAGTAGGTTGTGTTGCTCACAATATAAGTCTGTGTGTAATATCGTGTTTTTTTTAAAGCTTAATTTTAATGATATACACTTTGTTACTTAAATACATCAAACGCTTAATATTTGTACGATACAAGTGATTCTCATAATTAAACGATATTTTAATAAAGCTTAGGGAACAAAATCGAGTAAAACCTTTTAAAGTTTTTTTCAATTTATGTTGTAGCGGAACATCAATGTCGGCGAAGAGCTTTCTTTTACAGTAATTTAAATATAAATAAATCTATGGTTAAAATATCGTGAGGATACCAGCATTTTATACTTAACTATAACTTAATTTGTCTAACACGTCAAATTTGCTGTGACGAAATGGTTGGTTTAAACGTTCACTGACTCTTTTTTTATGAAAAAGAGTTATCCTCATATCGGGAGCTTATCTTAAATTATTCAGGCCGTCATTAATTACATCGTTCAACATTGTTTAATTACTTATAATTGGTATACTAATACGTGTCATGTAACTGTTTTTGTCTTGTGACGAGTTTAAATTTCAAAATAACAGTTTTCTTATAGAAGCCGCGAGGGCGGGGCAGGTCTTATGAAGTCTAATTGATTATTATCTTTAATAATTGAAAGTTTGTTTGTTTGTAAAATTTAAATAAACACATTTCATTTTTTCAAACTCAAAATATCTTTATTCAAGTAGGTATAGTATTTATAAATACACATTTGAATCGTCAATTTTTACACTACCACCGGTTCGGAAGATATCTAAAGGGAATAACCAACAAGAAACTCGTTATAATTATGTTACTTACTCATCTAATTCTAATAACTAAAGAATTGTAAGGCTTCTTAAGAATTGAACTGTCCCGATGCTGAGCTAATTGCCGACACATCAAAGGGTTACTAACTAACAAAAAATGCAGCTAACTAGAAGTGACATTGATAGTTTTCTTAATAAACAAATACGGAGGTGCCGAGCTCATTGCGGTACCAATATTTATGGTCAGGCATTCACAATGTGACGAGTCCTATTAAATATTC
The DNA here is from genome assembly GCA_951799465.1 of Leptophobia aripa. Taxonomy (NCBI): domain Eukaryota; kingdom Metazoa; phylum Arthropoda; class Insecta; order Lepidoptera; family Pieridae; genus Leptophobia; species Leptophobia aripa. The sequence goes on from OX637277.1 coordinate 974,173, forward strand.
ACATGTAATCTTCGGGAAGGCAATTTATTTTACTTGATCGGCTGAACGGAATTTGCGGCAAAAAATGTGGCGACAGGGCGGTCGACGGAAAATTGTTTTATTGTTTCATATTTAGCATAATATAAAAGTATTAAAGTTTCACCTATGTAATTTATTAAATGCACTGATGACGTTACTCAATGTTTCGTTTGAAAATAAGGAATATTAGATGTATGTAATTCTATAATTTCAATACTACTACGTCTAAATGTAATACAAATATATTTTCAATTATTTTTATTGTAAGTAACTTGTTTGTGTGCGTAATAATTTAAAAGAGTGTTGAGCTCCACGCATGGTCACCTTCAACGACAGGCTGCTAAGGGAATGTTAGTGACGGTATGGGAAATATTCATAAGGACTTACGGAATAAGATAGGTGAGGGAAAGGATTGGATTGGTTTTCTGTAAATGATTATATCCCCGGCCGTGCCTGCTCAATTGGCAGAATCATGAAGTATATTAGTAGATTTTAGTCCTGTCATAAAAATGGTGCCCTTACATCGTATGATGAAGAAGCCACCGATGACAATATGTGTCTGGTATTGAAGTCTGATATGTCTGATCAACTCTAAGAAAGATCTGAAATCAAGGCCATGTTCGTTGTTTTACTAATCAGCGTAAATTTTGTTTAATGAAAATATCTATTTACTTTCATTGCTACTGTGTGTTTTTTAATAAATTCACTCCTAATGAATACACCGAGCTATGCAACACCCGTACGACGTGCTTTTAAATGTCAAGAATTTTTCACTAGTATTTAACCTTAAGGGTGTAAAAATGTGAGAATCAACTTTGCAACACAATATATATGCCACTTTACCAACCGCTTTTCAGTTTCTTTGTCTTATATAAAGAGCCTATATAGAAACTTAGATTTAAATGTTGTTGGACACAGTCAAAACAAAAGATGTCATTATTGGACAATGTTCTTCGGCTTGAACGGTACGGCATGCAGTTGGTAATGATCAGAAAGGACATCGGTAGAAGTAAGGTTGGCAGAAGAATGATGTCGTGTTTGCTTAATTTTCGGGAATCGACCGGAATAGTAAGCGCTTCGGAGCTATTTCGCTGAACTATGAATAGAGAGGCTGCCGAGAAGCCGATTGACAACCTTCACCAGTTAGAGAGGCACTTAGACCAAGAAGAACTTAGACTAAGAACAAGAAGAAGGTAACATATGATTGGAAAATTTAAAAAAATACGGCTAACTATATGGTAAAGTTTTTTTTACTATATACAGTTTACGAAATTAAACTACTATAAAACTACTAAAAGAATTAAACTACCTGAAAGGGGTATATTGTCAAACGGTCGTTTTAACTTGAATAAGGCAATTATGGTTGATTAGGTTCAACTAGTAACTAAATTATTATAAAAAATGGTTACGTAATCCCATTACTTATGTATCCAGAATCCGCTATTGAAATATGTTTAATCTATATTTGATATCTTTTCTTATTTTATTTATATACTAGCTTTCCGCCCGCGGCTTCGCCCACGTGTAATTTGGTTAAGTATATAGCGTTTTTCAATGATCTCGACAGGGCTTTCTTACACGGGCTAAAATCTTGTTACAATAGGAATTATATATAGCCTGTGTTACTCAGGGATGATGTAGCTTTACAGGATCGGATGATTCAGGGAAATCGAGGGCAACTTTCAAATTAACGTACAGGCAATTACTATTCTGACAATTTTATATTCTGATAGTCATCTTATGTGGATGAGCTGATGATGGAAGGTAAAACTCCTCAGCGGTTAAGAGTTGAAAGAAAATTCTTACGAAGTTATATGTACTTGTGAGGTTATTAGTTTGACCAAATAATAAAAGGTAAACCTCATTAACGTCTTAACGTTACATCCTTAGATGTAGGTGGAAAAATAGATGCCGACAAATGACAAACGTCTCTTCGCTCGTTTCCTTTTACTTGTTTGTATGGGTAGTGTTCACTCAAAATAATCATAAGGTAAATGAAACGTTAATGTAAATTCTTTAAAAAAAAAGTAAGACTCAACCTCGCACACTCACTCGCACAGCAACACCATTGCACACACTGATACACACACACACACTAAAATGCTCGTACTTCACATAGTTCCACTTGTTCATGTGTATATATATATTTTTATTTATTTTTTTCTGTTCGTGTTTTTTTTTGTTATTCTTTTTCCTGATCTTAGATTCTATTTCCGATTCTATATTTTAACCTTATTTTGGCTTTATTTTTAATCTATTTTTATTGTGTAAACTGTTTTTGATAAGCTGTATAGGTTTAAGAAATAAAAAAATAAAATAAATCTACGAATTTTATCAACGCCATCTATCGAGCACATTGTTCAACACTTCAACCGCGCCCGCGCGCACTGCATTATTTGTTATTTTTGTTACCTCTCATAAGTTTTAATATTAAGATTAACTTATATTAGAACATATTTAACAATATATAACTAATCAATCAATATAAGTGTTTAAAAATTTTGAAGCAGTGGTTGAAGTAAATTTTCAATTGACCATAACTTCTTTTTCTCTTAACCGATTTTGACAAAATAAACTTTTGACAACGCTCCTAATTATATATAATCCAACTGTGAAAACCGCGTTCAAATCCGTTCAGTAGTTTTCAAGTTATAAAGTACCAGACAGACAGACAGACAGACAGACAGACAGACAGACAGACAGACAGACAAGAATTCCAAAAATTGGTTTTTTGGTTTCTATGACTCTTCTTTAATTGCCTCCTTTCAGTTTTTTGAAAAAATATTTAATGTACAGTTTTTCGATTTTTACTGTCTTATTATTAGTATAGATTTCATGTTTCCTTTCGGAATGTAATAAATCTGACTCCATTAATTTTTATATATATTTAATTATTACATTAATTGTGTTGTATGCGAGATAATTCCATGACATTAGAACAATTGTAAAACAAAAGAAAATTATAAATGGCCAATGACAAAGGGAACAAAAAAAAAGAAATTAAAATAGTTTCCACGTAAAAAAGTTTTAGTCGTGCGACTTAACATTTAGTTTATATTTTATCCTTAACGGATACAAGTAGCAGCCCTCCTATGATGCTGGTATTTACCTACCTAAAAAAACTAAATAAGTCAATGTAACTGAAATTATTGTCAACTTTTATTGTTGTCAATAACTATTAGTATCGTTTGTGGCTGATCACATGATTAATTATAATTAAAGATATATGTGTCCATTTATATGGGAATTGCTATCACATTATTGCCTCTAGGACTTTTACACACCTGTAGAGAGTTGTTTTTGGACATATAATTTGTCAATAATGTATCGATAGAAATGACAAATGAATGTTAATAATTCTTAATTTAAATTGTTAATTCTTCAAAGAGGTTTTATATGTGATTTTAATTATAATAAATCCTTCTCGGGGAATATGGGGGCATGTGGTGTTTGTACGAAAGGAAATTAGTGACCCGTTCGTCATATCCGCAATTACGTAGTCCGCAATCTCTGTTTATTACGTTTTCAATTCTGAAAACGTCAATTGTCAATATTCTAGAATATTGTGTTGTAAGCCACAAATGTATTAGAGACAGCTTTGACGGAGACGAATGGCTCAAATTTTTGACATCGCATATTGATTGACTAGTGGCGTTACATTCTCTCAAGATACCTCGAATATTTTACTGTGTAAATGATATATGAACGACATGTTTATGCAAAATGAAATTTCACCAATTGATAGTTGAAAGCTTGAACTGACAGCAGTATTTGTTGGTTCAATTTGCGGTTTTTCCTATATTTTTGCTTACACTGATTTTCGACAGTGTCAAAATGTTTGATTTGTCTTGGCTGGCTTTTGAACCGTCAATGTTACTACATTTAAACATTATTAATTGCCTTTGGGTGGAAAGGGTGGTTATGTTTAAAATTTTAACTAAAAATTATTTTAGACGTTAGTGAGTCTTGAAACGGTAATTGTTTCATATCAAATATGGACCTTTCCCTTAGCCATACTAGTTTATATGTGAACCTAGTGCGAAGAATTCATGAAAAGTTTTGCCAGTGTTAACTCATTTGAGACATAAGTATTATACAAGGTGTTTTGTGAGGAATATAGATAAACCTATGTTTAAAAATAACAATTATTATAATATAATGTCAAATTATTGACATCGGTATAGCTGTATCAAAGTATGTCGTACAAGCTTCTGTATTTACTGACTTCTTGATGTGTTGTCCTATGTAATTGTCTTGTCAAATAGCGGTACTTAAAACAAACAACCTTGAAAGATAACACACTTTGCACTTAAATTATTCTTAATAATATGCTATTTCGTGGATAGCGATTATAAAAGACGGGCTGTTGTTTTAAATTGTAACTGTAACTAGCGGTCATTATTTTGCAAATTTATATACAAGGAAAAGGTATCGAATAATTAGATAACTAAACCTATATGTAACTGAGCTATGGACTTTGTAACAAAACCAAACACATAAAGCACTAGTCCTTAAACTAGGGAACCCGTGTGTCTTCCTTGGTACATAACATTAACATCTAATATTAACGTAGTATTACTAATACTTCATTAAGTGTTTATGGAGTTATTAATAGATTGTAAGTGCGAGTGTACATTTGTCTGTGTGTCTAAAAGGCTATATAAGTGACCAGCTTGTCCTCAATAATATAAATATTTTAGGTTTGAAACATATATTATATATTTTTTAATGTACTCGTTAACTGTATTGTTTAAGATCAAGGTGAATTATTGCATAGTGGTCATTCAGACTAGTTTTATTAGCCTATGGTTATTACAGCACTGATTTTCGGCAAGTTTAAATACACACATGCAATAAGTTTTACTTACCATGTGGCAAATCCAGTAGAGTAAAGGAGGTGTTATGAGCGCACTGCTGTGAAGTTTTCTAATATATAGATAAATCTCGCAAGATTATATTTGCAATGTGATCTGAACCAGTAAGAAATATCACTAATGAATACTTACAAAGCATATTGCATGTCATTGTATTAATAATATTAGGGCTTCTTTCACATTTTGTCAGCTAAGTATGGATATAAGCTATTTAAAGCTTATGCTAAAAACTGTCTACACATTATCAGCAGGGGCGAACACGGGTCGACAGTCTGGCATCAAAATAAATTCTTTATTTGATTTTTAATAATTTCTACAAGCCAAGTTACGCGTCACAATTTCTATGTGTTTACTAAAATTAATAACCCGTAAACTCAATAGAATCAACTTCTGTCACAAAAAATACAGTAATATAAAGTGACATGCCATATTTACCAACAAAACGCATCATAAGCCTTTAATCATACATAATTGTTGTAAATTGTATAGTTATTTTTTTGTCAGAACTTAACCGCGCCGGGTGGAAGTCGGGTAACAAATATAAATTAATAATAATTATACATATAAGGTAATATAATTATGACATTTTTCTCTATTATTAGTTATGACGGTTGTGGTTTTTTTATACTTAATTATTTTAGTAAAACAAGGCCCGTAGTGTAGATAAGAAATGGATGGATGATTAAAATAGCTCTCAGACTATATACGTCCAGGACACGGGTCTCAATAGACACTGTTATACGTATATTCTAGTTTAAATGATTTCCAAGTGTAAATGTAAGTAATTTTATATATATAAATATATTTTATTTATGAGAATGACTCAATAAAATCCGATTAAGTGCATAAAGTGTGAAAAATAATTAACTTTTGTACCTTGTTTGTATTGTTCTTGTTCTATTTTCCTTATTGATGGACATAATTGTGGTTTTGTTCAGTTTTCAATTGTCTCTTTGTTACTCTCATGTTGTGTGTGTGTTCTGTGAATAAATAAATACACTTAATATAATCATTAAAATGTTTTAAGTTAATAGAACAGCGAAAACTCACGGTTAAAGACCTCTGTGAGATGTAAGACAAATGAAGAAAACGACAATTTAAAGACGATCCAACCGATCGTTTTCCCAACAATCGCTAGTTATTAAATTTTTGAAAACGAAGTTCTCTAATCATTTTGCATTATATTTTAAGTTTTTTAAAGGAAAACTAATCTACTCTCGCTTCTCGTTAGAGAAGCTGTTATTAAATTGTTTTAGTTAATCAGAGAGTGTCATTAAACATTTATTTAATCCGATTTCTATGCGTTTATTTTCAAACTATTGAATCTATTATAGAATAGGCGGTCGTGTTCATGTATCATATATAACCAGCTATTGCCCGTCGTTGTAACTCATCTGATTTTATTTATGGCGGCATTATTACGTCCAGTCGTAAATATTTTCGAATAGCGAAATCTAAAATATACATACTATGCCTGAATACCGTAATGAGGGAGGGGGTCAGTGTTCGCGCTGTATTTTTTATATGAAGTTATACTTCAAGTGAAGGAAAAATGGTTAAGCGACAACTTTTTTTTGAGTGGGAGTGCCATGCTGTTACTTTCGAGAGTTTCAGCCGAATGGGCATATCGGCCGGAGAAATACCACTCTCTCACAGAAAACCGGCGTGAAGTGATACAATTGGATCTTGTTCATTTTGTGCTCGCATTTCGTTCGGTTAGTGAGATCTTCCGGTGCCCATCCCTTCCCCTCCCCCGTCCTCTTCCCCTAGCCCCCCATTTTATAATTTTCCTTTAAAGGCCAGCGAACGCACTCACGATCTTCCAGCCGCGTGAGTGTCTATGGGCGGCGAATTCACCTTTATGGTGGGCCTCTTGCTCGTTTGCCCCCTCTTCTATAAAAAAAAATATTATTATTGTTCAGGTTTATAAATTTTAAGTTGTGTGCGTGTTTTATGTTGTGATTATTTTGTGATAAGGTCGTTCTTTATACGTCATTAAAAGCCGTATTGTCTTAAACTATGAGTTACATTTAATAGCCTTTATGAAGGAAAGCTCGCTAGATAATAATCAACTATTGTCTACCTTCGCTATAAATTACAAGGACTTATTTATCGCGTATTATCGTTCGAAAATTGAGATGAAACAGTAGCTTCGGGCTGGAACTGGTCCCGATTGACGCGGAAATTACAAGCAAAAAGAAGATAACCAAGCAATTTATGTCGCACTCTTTAGGACGCAATTAGGTGTATTAAAATAATGTAGGTTATTTTATAGCCAAGTGGTTTAAGCGCGACTGAAAGCTTTTTGAAAGGTCGTGTTCCGGTGTAAGTAAAACTTGCTCCTACAGTAGGTAAATATTGTGAGAAAACCAAAACCGATTAATTGCTTGTCAGTAAATTAAAATATATCTTTAAGTACAAAGTCAAAGTCAAAATATCTGTATTCATTAAGGTACATAGGACTATTTTGAATCGTCTTAAATCTAAGTGATTCTACGCCTGTTTGTACGCAACCACGCTGAGAAGAAGCAGGCAAGGAACTCGGCTAGTATGTTTTTATTTTGGAAATGAGTTTTCCTTATCTTTATAAAAATGATTTATAAAAATTCACCATTTTCCATATATTTATTACTGTAAAAAAATTACGTTTCCTTTAATCGCATATTTCCATTTAAGCCTAATGGATATTATATATAATAAATTGTATAACAATTAAGTTAATAACTCCTTAGTCGGATTGCAGTAATTTTAATATTTACTTTTAACGTCATAATAATCGCCCTCAATAACAAAAAGCTGTACATAGAATGTGGTCATACACAATTATGAAGCCTCATTAAATATTTGAACGTCAATGCCCCATTACATAAATTGCATTTCACGAGAAAAACTCTACTTAAAGTGCAAACTTTGTCACTCGACGCAAAGGTCAAGTTATTACATCCAACATTTAATCGATACATGAAAAGGGTTGTATTAAAGGGATGGGCCTGAGGGAAACGCATTAAATAATATCAGTGGAAATGGCTAGTTAAAACACTTAAGGCGATGAAGGTATCACTTACACCAGGTGGCGCTGACAAAGAAGACACCTTTCAAACGTCAACAAGGTGTTGGGATGAACTTAAATGTTTTGATATTTTTAGCATAACGGTAGATATTGGACAAGATGGAGGCGCTTGGCTATCGCGAAACGATTAAAGATTATCTTAATTATAAGCTAGCTATAACATTATTTGTTTAAATAACAAGTCTTCGTTTATTAAGCTATTATTATGGCGGAGCAAATTGATTGTCTTGAATTAAATGAATAATAAGAAAATTAGCACTTTTATACCGTACATGTTTATATGTTGCAACATGTACAATATTATTAAAATTGTAGTTTTTTTTAGACTTAGATATAACTGAACTGTATTTACTTCTACTACTAAAGTAGACAAATATAGCCGAAGCATCACAAGAAAAAAACGTTTAAAGGCGAATAATTGTTGATATATATTTTTTGGTTTCTACCGATTGTGAAAAAATGCAACATTAATTATAATAGCCCATGTTGAAATATGTTTTTTTAGGTTTCAGTACTCAAATTGACACTAAGACAAAGATTTAGAATCAACATATAACGCTAAATCGCGTTTTTACGAGTCACAGTTTGCGACACAATCAGGCTACACTGACTATACTGACTGACATATTCCCAGCAGTTTTAAAATAGTTGCCTGTTCGAGTAATTGTATATTATATAATAATTTGGGATAATAATGCACCTTGACTACACAATTAATAGTAAAGCTTCTCAGCAAACAGGTACATTTTTCTTTATTAATCAAGTCTCGATTAAAATTTCGTTTGAAATAAATCCCGTTTATTTGTCGGCGTGCTGAGTTGAATGGCGGTTAATATTATAAAAATATGAAACATTATCTGTTCTGTACTTCAACAATTCATGTTATTAAATGTCAAATCCCTAAATCTGTTATTCTGTTAAATTACAGGTTAATCCACTCGTAAAGACATCAAAGTAGATTATGCCGAAGTTCATTAATGATTGCACAAAGTATGCCGTTGGTACAACGCTCGTGAGTTATACCTTTGGCTGTGTCGAATTACTATCGATAGTCTTATAAAAGTACAGGTTTTTTACTGGTACCTTATATACTTAAACAGGTATTCTCGCTTTTGGATATACCCACGTCACAGGGTTTATGGCTTTAAAATATGTTATATATGATAAACTAAAATTAAATTGTTTTTTTTATTACATTGTATAGTGGAATACATAAGAAGTTACATAAGAAGAAGTTCTGAAAAGGGCTTTAACTTTTTAGAACTTCTTCTTATGTACATTACTTTTTTTTCACATTAATTATGTAAAATCTTAGTTCTGTGCGGAAATAGTAAAAATTAAAAATAAAGTACCGTATATTTTTGAGTAGTACTTAGCTGACTCATAGAATTGTTTTTTTTTTCCTCTTAAACTGCCATCAGTCGACGTCGACTACTATAGGTTAGGCTTGGATATTAAGGACATTCAGGCTCGGAGGCCATTGCCTCAGCCAGCCCAGATGGTGCACAGCCTTAAACGATTGATATTAGTAATATATTTTGTCAGACTGTCAGACAAAACAACACGTTTTCGCCTCGGCAGTCAAAAAGAAGTGCTACACTGTCTCTGACATTACGGTTAACGTAAAATCTATGTTCCCTTGAAGTTATAAAAGCTAGTAAAACGTAAAAAAACTTAAACTAACAAATATGTACTAAATTTTACTTAACATTTTCAAGCAGACCAATGATTCCAAAAAACAGTTGGAACACACATAGTCGACAATTTTACCGATACACGGGGACATCACTAGTAAATCAAATAGCAATCGCAGCATTGTTTCGCATATTATCACTTCATTTAACCTACACATGTTATTTATTGGTTCTGTCTAGAGATTTAAACGCCGCGCGCGCAGTATATCATGATAGATTTCTAGCACATTTCTAGCCTTTTCTAGTGTTTTAGTGATAAATTGTTCGAACGTGACGTGGGTGATAACAGTTCATTGGTAATATATTGGTGCGAACATTCGTATATTCATCAGCTATCGAGATGCGTCAATTTGTTACAATTTCAATTGCTTAAAAATATATTTAAGTGAATTCGTTGATTTATAGTTTTGTAGTCTTTCAAAACAATAGTCACTTTTTGTGTGTTTATTAACACACAAGGGTAATGCAACACAATAAAAAAACATACAGCTAAATTAAATAAAACTTATACCTAAATAAAAAATAACGTACATAATCATATTATTGCACTGGGCCGCGGGTGTGGGTTGTATGTAGCTTTCGTTTTGGCACTGCCTTTAACTCTTAAATGTATTACTTATTAAGAACATGTTTTATTTAATAAATGACTATTTGTGCCATAATAAAATGAATAGTTTTATCTACATGTTGTGTTAGCTTTAAGTTTAAATATTATAACAATTTTTCATTACCAAATAACTTATTATATTAATATGGTAACTTTCTTTAACACAAAAAATGTACTAAACATTTACAAAATAAAAAAAGAATATCAGGTCAAATTTTGCATACGATCAATTAGCCCAATGATAAGCTATTATGTCTTAAATGGTCGACACTATATTCACAATTATTTTTATAAAACATATTAATTAATTATTTTATTTCGTTATTCTAAAAATAATTACGATTGCAGATTAAAACAACAAATTATTCAATAATACATAATTAAATCAGTTTAGCGTGCTTGTGTATCGCATCGAAAATTGCATCTCGTATAGATATGCCTTGATATATTAATGGTCCCATAATTGGTGGTGCAAGACACAGGAGCCGGACGGAATGTAAAAGGTACCATAATTTTTTTTTGAACTCAGAATATGACTGGGTTATTATTAAGTGTACAAACCTTTTTTTTATATATTAGTAGTTATCTGGTTTTGGCTCTGGCCGTTGGTATGTCTTAATTAAGTGCCTAATTTCTTAGATTGCTTGCTACAGACTCATATTTTTCACAATTTCATTGCCATTCTATAAGATGTGTTGTTTATATCTCTCTCTGCCTTTACCGGCATGGATGTGTTTCCATGCTCTCAGCATATATTTAAGAATTGAATTCGTTAGAATGTATACTTGTGAAATATACATATATATTGTGTATACCTGACTTGGATGTATACCGTGAGACATTGAGGGAGCAGCTGTTATTTTGTTTTTCTTATTGTATTCAGACGTGGACCTGCTGAATACTGTGAGATCCCATTAAAGTAAATAAACATAATTATTTGTATGTGTCTGGCTATTTAGACTTTTTGACATTAACCAATGTTAATTATGATGTATAAAGTAACCAATTAACTGTTCATATAAACTATTAGCAATTTCAATACTATATCTTAGATCTCATAACTTATAACCATCCCACACTGCACACCCCACTTTAATACTCGCGTAACGTATCATGTCACCTCCCACTTATTACCTATTACAGATCCCCTCTTATAATGAAAAGGAAGGCGTTACTGATGCAATCATTGACCGCTGTTAGTAGAAGTCATAGAGCGGAAATTTGCTAAATTTATAACGATTTTAATTATTTATTCTTTATGTTCATATGGCGGTATAAAATTGCAATATATATAAAAATAGAGTGGTTTCAGTCAAGTGGTTAAATTTAAACAACCGTTCTATTCCATAAACAAGAGAAGGATAAGAAAAATCACCTTGTTTTCGACCAAAGTTGTGTTAATATATTTAATGACCTTTGTCTTTAAACAAATTAAAAACATCGAAGTAACAGACGTCATCTGAAATCGAGATATTTATTAGTTGCGAAATTATATTGTGCTTTTTTTTATTAATGGTAGCAATAATAATAATAAAGCATTCTTAGTTATCAAACTTAAATGATTAGAGAGACAACGGGTGGTATTATCAGTAGCTAGCAATCTCATCCATCGTACTCTAACCTTATTTCACGGTAATACCAGTTTATTATTATATCTTTATATATTATATACAAAGATAAACTATACATATTTCAATATGTATCTAGACTCATTCCATAGGCATTCATGAATGATATAAAATGCATTGAAGTGTCATCAACTGCGAGCTTTTAGTTTGAGCAACGGGTGGTATGTGTTTATGGGAATATCACCAGGTTATCATGTAACTAAGGATGTCAGGTATTCAACACAAGAATTTTATCTTTGGATTTTCCCAAGTAGTTCATAAGTTATAATAATCTTTAGTAATCAGTTATTGTAATTGAAAACCCGTCTTTAATAATGTTTTATAATTTAAAGAACAATGGTAAAATAATCTAAATAATAAAATTTTGATATGCTTTATGGGTTTAAGAAATAAATAAATAATCGTTTTATTTTTTAAATTAAAATTTTTGCATGTTTCGCACATTGAATGATATTTAATCAATTTTCTCTATAATGAGAGAGAATTGAGTTATCTTTACAAAAATATAATATAATTTTACTTGCATTTCTTTAGGGTTTAGCATTAACATTTTGACAAAAGAGTGATTTTGTAAGAATCAACGGAGATAGACAAGTAGAGGAATGAATATTACTAAACCTCAGTTGCCGTATATTAATTAAACGCGTAAGTTATTACTGAAAACGTGCGCCCGCGCAGGTAGCACACAGGTGCGTGAGATATTAACTAAATGATTTTCCGTCTACGAAGCAATTTCATTTTAACCGGATCGCTAATGGAAGCATGATGTTTTGATTAGCAATCATAGTTACAAAGAAACTGAGTATGTATTAAGATCCTATCGACTTCCGTTGAATTCCCTGTGATATAAGCATTAGGAAATATAAAACGATAATTACCGATTCCTGTCATCAAGTAACAAAGGATCCGTTATAAATGAGCAAAGGAACCTAACAAATGAACAATATGACAAACTTTTTTTAAACTTTGCCTTTATGCCTTTCTAGATAAAGGGACTACTCAAAAGTAAATTTTAAGCTATTAGTAAGATTGATTTAACTCTTATATAAAGCATAAGTTAGATGTTAAAAAATATTGTAGGAATATAAAAGTTATGTCCCTTCGTGCACGTTTATGTTTAGGGTATGTAGGATATTTATTCTATTTATATAGAATAATGCCATTTTCTTATTTTAGTTTGTCTTGATTTCAATCAATCTAATTATCTATTATTCTCAATCTATCTATTCAATCCTTATTTTTCAAGTATTTCAAATCATTATTATTTATGATAGACGTCTCAGTAACGGTGTCAAGTGCCATGTAAAGATTGCAGAAATAAATGGCTGGATAATCGTATTAATTTACGTCTCCATACAAGTTGGTAATACGTGGTAAATGGGCTATACTTTTTTTGTCACGGCCTGGCGCCGTGTTGATATATTACAACCTGTCAAAACGGTTGATTATAGTGTTTCACGCACACAATATTGCGTTGAATGTTTGATGTTTTGATGAAAATTTCCTTTGGAGAATTTAAATTTGATAAAGTTTCATAGAAAATCATATTTTTTGTCGTAATTTGATAAGTGTTTAGCAGCCGTAATTATAGTTCGTTAGTAGTCTTTCACTGACGAGTTATATCAATAAAAAAATTCCATTCGTTAAGTAAGGGATCCTCAAATCTTTGATTATTAGCAATAGCGGTTATTCGTCATGATATTACTAAGGTAAATCTTTTAATTTTCAAATAAATATTTTATTGCGTGATATTATATTATATTAGTATTATTTTTATTATAAACTAGCGATTAGTTAAAGAGAATCGATAAAATTAATACCTGAAACAATTAACATATTTTTTTTATAGTTTATAATCAATATTCATTGGCTGATTGGAATTTGTCATAACGATTTTCCGAGAATCACCCTTCGTGCGTCAATGTCCGTGATATAATTAAAGAAGAATATATTCACAGTATTATATCATAATTATATATATTACTGGTAGCTAATGCCCGCGACTTTGTCCGCGCGGTTTAAATACAAAAGAAATTTGTAAAACCGGTTTATAAATGGCTGGAGTGAAATTTTAATTCTGTCCTTCTCTAAAGTTTAGTCTATCTCCATACCAAATTTCATCGAAATTGGTTCATTAGTTTAAGAGTAAAAGTCGTACATGCATACTTTCGCATCTATAATATTATACAGTATGCATGATATAGTATACTTTATTCAATAATATCATCACTCAACACAATCGACACAACCATTTATTAATATGTAAACTATTTTAAATAAATCGACTGTAACTCGGGCTTTAATTTTTTTATTAAACATTGTAATGATTTCACTTTATACATAAACTTTCACATAGTGTCTCATGTTAATATTTCTTAGTAGATGCGGTAAAAAGTATGTATAATGAATATACAATTTATATCCATTACAGATTCATAAGTTTCTTGTAAGTGGGAGAGATCTAAGATCATCCAACACGCAGCTGCGTGATACACAAGTTAATTAAGTATTGTTATTAATAACCTGTCGTAATTAACAACTTATCTGGCTGAGAACTGTTACATTTATATAGTAATACAATACTTTCTACATGTATATAACGATTTAATTTACACCCAGTGAATATAATTACGTTGGGTCTTTTTCTTATTTCAAGAAAAGTCAATTGGAATGTTACAATTTTAGGACCGAATTAGGTATTTATTATAAACATAATTGTAGGCAAAACAATATGCTAGATATTGTGACGTAACATTTTTTTTGTAAGACGCATATGAGATATTTCGTAAAAAATGTTTTCACGCCTTTTTCCAAGATGGCGGCCGTGGGCAAGGAAGACCCTACAAATTTTAAGTTAAGCTGCTATTCACACCAAAAAACACGGCCCAAAAATAAAATTGCTGTCTCTAGAAAATTCAAAGCAAATGTGACATTATAATGTATATTTAAATACATGAACTACGACCTTATATATAATAGATTTTAATGTATGCGTCAAATAGATTTGTTTATCAAATTATATATACTATGTTTAAAGAATTTCGAAATATAGCTAAAACAATTTCTTAAGAATACCAGGCTGGCAAAGCCGGCAGGAGGTCAGCGGGCGGTCTCACGTAGCGTTCAGTAGTTCATTCAAGGCAATAAAGTGCCTGCAGTTCTTGGGGCGATCAGATCTACGACTTATTATAGGTTTTAGCTTCTATGAACAATTTATAGCTTGGATGCCCTGCAGCTACTCTTGTAAAATTAGGGCTGTGATTTGGTATGTTCGAATCGATCTTTTTCGATTGATGCATTGCTGTCTCAGTTTGCAATTACAGCAAAGGTCGGTCTATATTTATGTATTCAAAATTTAGTTTAATTTTCTATTTATACTAATTAGTTCGTTTTTAACAATAAAAAACTAAACATTCTTCCCGGTAAATAAGTAATTAAGTTAATGGTAACCTTAACGTCTTATTCGCGGAATTAAAATTGTTTCTGTTTGTTACTAGGCAACGACTTATTTAGCCTTAGCCGACGCTTAGTATGCCCGTAACACATTCTAGTGCTACATTTATTTGTAAAGTTCACAACCGCAATGTGAATAGGGATATTTTAATTAAAACAAGTTACTTCAATGTTCCGCAATCATAATCGGGTACGGCCAATCATTATATTGTATATATGTATTTAAACAAAAAAAAAATCAATGGCCTGATTACATAAATATATTCACCTTCCAACAGATCGTAAATATACATTGTAAACTCTATGTAACGACAAACTCTCTAAAGCGCCGAAATCAATGGTTTTGGTTGGTTTACCTAGTATTCCATGCAGTGATTTTTCTTTTCTCCATTTAACGACTCTCTATATGCCACGAAATGCACAGTGTCTCTTCAGTGTCGTTATATAGTTTATACTGTAATTCGCCAGATCTTTCTGCCATATATCGATAATAATACCTACTCTAAGTTATGATCAATATCTGTATGCTATAGTTCTCAAAATGCATTAGTTGTCAAAATATTTTCATTTGAGAAATTATATTACATACATAAAACACTAATGTCTCACTATACAATGAACCTCCATTTAAGGCTTCCTCGCAGTACTTAGAATATTAAATTGTTATCATTCAGTGAATTAATCGCTTATCCTGTACTTCAAATGTCTATAATAAATCCTGCCTTTGTGATTCTAAAACAGGGGCTTGTGCTCCAGTGAATCAGTTTTCATTATTTCGTTTTGATAAATACATTTGCTCGTGATATTTCTTTGATATTTTGCTGCAATCGATACAGGTAATTTATAATTGTGATAACATCTGTGGATTGCGTTGCGGGACTGAAATCGTTTTATCATAAATAAATACTACGATTGGAGGTTTTCGTCACGGTTATTTTTTTATATCTCACTATAATGTAAATGTGTGCTCCTATTTCTCTATGCCCACCGAAGATAGTAAAGGTTATTATTATTATTATTATTAATAATTGTTTCTGTTTAATATAGATTCTGACGTAATGGTGCAGATCTTTACAAACGTGCTGTGAAAATTATTAGCGATTTAAAGAGGTGGCGGAGAGTTTCTTGCCAGTTCTTTTCTTCCGCTCTACGCCCTTGATTTGGGAACTGGCAGTAAATGTAGAATCGAAAATGTAAAACTTATTTTGTTGACGATTCATAAGTGTACCTTGGTGACCTATATGAATAAAGATATTTTTGATTTTTTATAACAACAAACAAGATGCTTATAATTCAATACTGCACAGTACAGTCAAATAAACCAAATTGAGTTTCATAGAATTTAATTTTTAAGTTTACGTATTTATTTTGCTTTAAGCGTCACATCAAAGCTACACTAGGTAAAACAAAAACTGGATCCTGGGCTATAGTATGAAACTAGCAGCACCGTGCAAATTCATTACATAATAGTTAGTTTTCATCATGTTAATTCTTAAACCATTTCTGAGTTCATTGACCTTTTTCATATATTTTTATTGGGACTATTCCCAAGTTATAACGTATGAGTTTTAACGTAGTTATAACGTACTCAAATATCAACTAATGACCCTTTATCAATAGCGTCTTTTACCACTGAGTGGAATAACAACGATAAGTGGAAATAATTTTGATTCAAAACGTCGCGTCTAAATAGCCATCCTTAGCAGAGCCCTGTCATCGATACATCTTGCGAGTCGAAGGGTGTTGGGGTAATCAGTGCAAATCTTCCTAATTTATAAAGGGCTGTGTACACGTGATAGGAATTAACGGGAATCAAGAACGCAACAGTATTTTAAAATGTAAAAAACATATTGGGTAATATTATGCAGGATTGTTGTGATTTGCGTTACGTATTAATACAAATGTATAAGACTTACTAATACAAAACATAAATTAGATCTTACTCGAATGAATTTACAATAATAATCTACGCTACAATTACTAATGGGTCTTGTGTTTGCCTTTCTGTAGGTGATTTATATTTGTTTATAGATAACTGTTGTGCCTGTCACCGATTCTTGGGTCTAAAAAATATATATTGCTGAGTTCTGAATTCTGTGCGATTCTAACGCTACCATTATTTATCGTAAATATTATATGTAGTCAAGTGTAGGTTTCCTATAAACTTGTCTTTAAATATTTAAAAAAAAAATCGTTTTTTCGTAGTATACTCGGATTGTAAGTTAGTCATTAGTGTGTCTTGTGGGTGGTTGCATTTAGTTCTATCAAATCACACATTTTCCACACAATTCCTTTTTGAAAACTGGCGTAAATTTTATTGAAGTAAAAATCTCGGACTAAATCCATGGACCGGGAACATTGTATGGCTCATCATAAAAATGTCAAGAGCCACTTTGACTATAATACGTCTGGACTACGAACAAGGAAATTATAAGTGATAATATGAAATCGTGTTCTTAGTTGTTGAGCATTATGAGGTGTTCTAGGTATTCACGACTATACGATCCAGTTAGTTAAATTTAACCCCGCTACAAGATGTTAGGTCAATGATCAAATTGTTATACAATTGAGTAATAATCTGTCCCGTTCAACAAATAATTAAACTTATCAGCTTTTTAACAAGGTAAGAAAGATGATGACGCAACTCATAGACACTCGCAAACGACCGAGTGTGCGTGGGCGGCTTTTAAATTTAAATATTTTAATAAAACCAAGCGTTATAGTTTATATACTATGTTATTTATTTTATTTTACTTTATTTTATGTGGGATTGGCAAAATTGTCGACAGTTTTGATACTTTAACACTTTTAATTTTAGTACTTTTGCACTATACGTCACCGTAACGCGATTTTTCTTCTCACCCCCACACATACTTCTTTTTCACTCATCCTCTGCGTTACATTTCACCATTTTATGTGCTGTTTAAGAAGTAGGTAAGTCAAGTCAAGTCATTACCGTT
The DNA here is from genome assembly GCA_951799465.1 of Leptophobia aripa. NCBI lineage: Eukaryota > Metazoa > Arthropoda > Insecta > Lepidoptera > Pieridae > Leptophobia > Leptophobia aripa. The sequence goes on from OX637277.1 coordinate 992,477, forward strand.
CATAAAAATAATTTCTTTCCCTTTTATTATATGTAAATTTGGTTTAAATTAAAAGAAATGTTATGTCTTTATAAAAGGTCTAATGAAAATCACATATATTTTATTGTTTAAAAATAATTTGAAAGATATAGGCGTACGATAAAAGATACAGGAATAGATCCCACAACTGGAGCTCGTTAAGCGTAATGGGAGTTTGTCACGAATAGACCCAAATTTATGATTGCCCATATGGCGGGGTTGCGGATTTACCGGTATTTCCTACGCCAAGTTTCAAAATGCCGGCAAAAATCTACTTAATAAGACATCTTGTGAACGCAACTTATTAACGAGAATTTATATTGTGTTTCTGAAAGTAATTGAGTAGCCTGACAATGCTTTAGCTATTTGAATTGGTCATAGCATAATTTTATATGGAAAGTTTATTTTTAAAGAGTAGCTATCTAGATTCTTTACGGTTCTTCTCGGTAGATAACTGCCTTCCGAACCGGACCTGCCTGACCTGCGTGTCTTTATAAAGATATTTTGAGTGTGAGTTAAAACAATGCTGTTTGAACAACATGATCACATTTTTCAGTATTATAACCTGATGTATTCTGAACTGATGAATTTCTTTGAGCATTCAGCAACATACATATGTTTTCATATTAATAATATCTATCATTTTCGACATTACGGATATATTTTAATATGGTCAGATTACTTTTTCATAGATTATTGAAACACGCGGATATTTTTAACTATATACACAAATTATTGTATTGGCAAAGATAAATTGGTAAATACTAAAAAAAATAATTAAAATCAATTGTTAAGTGACCCAAGTCACTTTTTGCTGCACTCAGAGATTTAATAAAATATGATTTATTGCATATGTCGCGGAAAGCAACGATTTTCCGTACTGCAATGTTAATTACAATGATTTTAGTTTAATAAAAAATATCTTCTTATTGTACGCTATATTTCAAGTCGGATGATGAAGTTATTAATCCAGTGTTAGTCTATAATTAAGCCCCAGTGGTCTGCAATGAATTCCATAAGTTATGACGCGAATAAGTAGCAAGTTATGTGCAGCTTATGGCTGTAAAATGTTTGAAATAAATGTCCATTATTGCGGCATTAGGTAAATGCTGAATCGATTATTGATAGTCGTATTACTGATTTGAAATATAAATTGTGTTTATTATATCAATCGTTTTAATTAAGTGTTGAAAATATTGACACTTAATGAAAATTAATGTGAGTGTAGATATTAATACACACAAGTATAATAGATAAATTAAAAAAAAACAGACAAGTGTTTGAATATGACATGCACTGATTACAGTTCTCATTTCGAATTACTTTCGCCCAACTGCTTTGCTTGTGTTGCCGACTGTACGCACAAAAAATTACATATAACCTATATAACCTTTCAACATTAGGAAGTTAAAATCTTTGAGAGCTTTTAGGAATGATGTCAATTATGATAAATTATAACATAGTCATTATTATCGTTACAAATTTATATTTCTGTATTAAACTCGTTAATTAAATAATACTTTGAAATTAATTCGCCGGTTTTCGAAGACAAAACTCTTTAAATCTTTGCTCTTACAGTACTGACGATGTGAGAGACGTTTATACTTTATAAATCCAGGTTACCATTCAAGGTAACTGTACAAATTATCTGAAATTCAAAGCAAGGACGTATCTCTGCTTTGTAGAACAGAGTCTTTAAGTGATGCATCTTGTTAGAGATACGCGGCTTTGTTTTAATTAGATTAGCAAGATTTATTACTATACTAACAATGGGCCTTATAAATAAATATTTTATTAAAAGCTTTACTTAAAAGCAATAGATATTACGCGAGGAGAAACTTTTAAAAGTAATTAAGGCTACCTGTGCTTATACTATAAAGCGATTAGTTTGTTTAGTCGCAATAATCTCGGTAGTTTATTTTTAGTTCAAAATAGTAATGGTTTATAGGAAAGTTATGTTTTGTCTTGACAATTATTCAATTTTTCATTCCTTTTGTTCTGTAATTTTATTTATCAATTTGTTAAAAATATGGAATAAACAATAATCTTTTCTTATTATCCTAAAAGTTAATGTTTAGTAAAGGCTCTATTGTTGTAACTGGACTCAATGAGTCATGTAACTTCAACATTTGGGAATCAAGTAAGTAATGTAGTCTAGACAATGCCGATAAACACTTCAATCAAACAATTTGGCAAGATAAATCAGTACAGGGTCGAATTCAGTACGACTTTTATTCTAAGTTTCCGCTGGAGTTAAAAATGTTTGTTAATGCCTCAGCGTACCTGAAGCCTAAGCATGAAAATTCAATATTGGCATTGAAAATTCATGACACATTTTTGTATGGATAACTTAAGAAGATATAGAGGTATTGACGTATACGTGTTACTTGGCGTAATTATTCGAATTGTACTAAGACTACTAGCGAAATATGGAGACTGTATTATAATTCCAGAAAAGCAACATCAAAGGACTATCATCCTTAGCATGTATTGGATTCCATAGGCCTAATTGTATAATTAAACTAACTAACTATAAACGCTAAAAGTAAATAATTTCATAATTGAACATTATAAAGAAATATGTGTTACCTTTGGTATATAATCCTCTTGTATCTTGTTATGTAAAATAAATTAAATAATATAACTCAAACGAGAATACGCCCCTGTGTCCTGATCAAGACGCAATGACTAATCAGTGTTCTACTGTCCGTCGAAATGTCCCTTTGATTTATTAATTAATTTATAGCGAACTCCTGACTCACGGCTTACAAACGAGTAATTAGCGTCGAAATATATATAACAATTTAAGGTACGCGAACTTTACGGTTTTACTTGAGCTAAGACCAATTGCCAATAAAAATACGTATGTATTATTCGATTAAATTTATTTATTTACGGCCGTAGCCAAAAAACGCATTAAAAAACTTAAATTATACTTAAATCTCTTATTCTATTATAAAAGAGCGCTGCTTCAACATTACCTCATCCCAACAAAAGGCTCTAAAACTCTCTATATCACAAAGGTACTGATGGTGTTTGCTCTATGAAAAGAATCTTAGTGGTCTATAGTCTGTACCAGTGATCATAGACTCATGTCTGTCTGGGGATAAAGAAATAAATAGTATACAGCTTAACGAGTTAACAAGCTGACGATTAAAGTATGTGATAGGAGATTTATTGTTGGATAACTGGCAATTATTTCAGCGCATTCCAGATGCATCCGTTCGTAGTTATGTTATTTACACGCTGGGTGGTATTATGTACTAATGTTAACATGAAAACATTCCACCAATCGCACTTATTCAATAACATAATACGAATGTTCGAAATTAAATCTTGCAAGACTAATAATAATAGGACTATATCTCCAACTGATTTTGTTCCCTTTAGAGTAGACTTTTGGACCTTGGGGTACAAGTGGATAGGCGTTTTTTAATATGTATTTAAATACTAAAATTACATTAATATGTTCTTAATAAATCCATTGTAAAAGAAGCAAGTTATGTTAGTACTTTGTTTTTAGAACAGAGGATAAACGGTATTCTCTCTCTCGAATGAATAGTTTGGGTTTTCAATAATCGTATATTCAATGTACTATGTCTGAAAATGCACTTGCGTATACAAAGCAATAAAACGTATTAAAAATAGCACTATTAGCAAATAACTAAGCATTCGCTTAATTACATTAAGCTTTTAGTAGAAGTCACGCGCTAATAGAATCGTGGTAGTAACATCGCAAATGCATTATAGGGGCATATCTGTATATTTATGACTCTATGTATTGTATGTTTACTTAACTCATACTCTTAAAGGCGTGCCAAATTCAAAATACACTACAATTAACGATATATATATAAATAAATTGGATATTATTAACCCATTTTGTAACGTTTATGTAAGGGAAGCACGGGAATCATATACGGATATTGGACTAAGTCCAAAATAAAGGTAACAATTTATGTTTAATCTAGAGGTATAGTAATTAACCCAAAATAGAATTTTCTTCTCTGTCTGATTAAAGTCTTTAATACCGCCATCTTTTTTGCATGTCCAGAAGCACGCATACGAGCTAGGAAATAATAGGTACCTCTTAAACGAACGTTTACTTCAATAGCCCCCAATTTTTAAATCGGGTGTGGTTTCGGCATACAACAGTTAAGTTTTATATAAAATACGTACATATATTTTATACATTACCTTTCCTTTATTGTATTTTCTGATTCGTCTGTTTTGGGTCCTTTAAATAAACAAATGTATTGTAAAATGTAAAAACAACGTGAAGATTTCATGTACAATTAATTAGTAGTTACAACATATCATAGTATGCAGCCATTTACATACCGATGTAGACAAGAAAATATAAAACATTGTATGGTTTTGCATAGATAACGATAATTTTTATTGATCATTGTTAGAGATTGAAATAGAGAAATATTGAACTTTTGAAAAGGCATATAATATAGTATAGGCTAGTTTTATGATGATATTTCGTGTCGTGGACAATTCTGTCAAAATGTTAGCATTAGTGTCGTATAATAAAAAAATTGGATTATTTTGTTTCTATATCTTATTATTAATTAAAACACTAGAAGCTAATGCTGATGCGTATATATAAGGTAACGATTTAGTGAGGATGACCGAACCACATTTTCAGGGAGGTCATATATATATGACCTCCCTGAAATATATATATTATATATGAACTAGTAGTGCGAAAGAAGCCATCTATTCAGCTTTGTCCATCAATTATATATGGTAATCAAAAGCTTTTTATTTTTAAATTCATTCTACTGTAATTTTAAAGATTGTTGATATTGTGTTATCTCAGTTTGTATATTATTGTAGGTTTTAATAATTTCATCCTAAAACCTGTCAAAGAGCATATTTAAAAGTACGGTGCATAATTAAAATATATATCCCTCACGCTGTAAGGAATCTTACAGTTAGTTGCGGATCCTGTCAGTGGCTAGAACGTTTATTAGCCTGTCAGAATGACGTGAACGGAATCTCCCGGTGAGATTCAATCTACACTTTGCATAATTTAGTACGCGTTAATACTCATCAACATGGATTTTACTGATTTACGCTATGGAGGGTAAAAGGCTTCCTTATGTGAACTGTGATTCTATTTGTTTCATGTGGTTAAAGACGTTTCCATTCAAAGGCTGTAACAAGAACATTCGTTTAAATATAATATATACTATAAAGTAAATGGAAAAATGATAAGAATTTATTATTATTTTCTATAGAAGAGGGGGCAAACGAGCAGGAGGCACAGCCTAATGGTAAAGTTGCCGCCCATAGACACTCCCGTGGCTTGGTGCTCGTTTGTTATAACCCGCCTTTTAGATTCACTCTTTTCATAAGACCAAGTCGTATTAGTTCGAAATATCGTAACGCTCAATGGTGGAACAACAGACATCGCGGTGATACGTGTGGAATTTCGTATTCTGCAAAGTTGTTTTATCTGATATATGTAGCACACATAATACTTACTCAACATAAGACAACAATCTGCTAATCAACTAATAGCAGTGACAATTGGGTCGTTCCACCAAAGGCATAGTCACAAAAAAGCTATAGGTCCTCCAATAAGATTTAAGCTAGCATAATTATATTTGATGTTTGTAGATAGTATACCCGTACAATCTATAGTCTATATTAAAAACTTATAATGTGTTTGTATAAATGTATAAAGTTTATGAATAAATTAAGTAGATGTGTCTAATTGTGTCTAACTCCACATAAAATACTAACTGTTGAGTGCGTATGGCCGTTAACGTTGTCGATAAAGAACTAATACTTATAGCGAATGAGACAAAAAAGAGTTTACAATAATTTTTTATCATGTACCTTATCTATTGTTTCCTTTGCAAAACATATAAAAACCTGCATATAATTTAAATTTATTCATAATTTGTGTGTTTTTTTAATAGTTAAAGAAGAAAATTGTTAATACCAACACCGGGAAATAGACATTTATATGCATTTGAATTAATTGTAAACTTATGATCTCTATACGCATTCTACAGAAAACGAGTGGTTCTTAGATATTTTATATATGTACTAGTATCTATTGACACAATACAAATTCAATATGTTAAATACTCATAAACTAGTAAACCTTTTTTATGAAATTCAACCGCTTCTTGGAAAGTCGTTGATTTAATCAATTTTAAGTTTATATGACTTTAACTTGCTTGGTAGCTAAATGTTGTTCCAATTTCAGCAATATTCAGTCAGTTTTGTCTTAAATTTTATTAGTGCCTCAATAATAAATAATTAAATTCAATGAATATTGATTTTAGAAAATCAAATTTTTCCCTATAAACCTTTAAATGTTCAGTCAATTAGTCGTAGTTTTCTAATGCCTTCGAACTAACGAGGCCCAGGAATAAAGTTGCCTTAGGGATTACATCATTATAAATCTGATGAATGAGATCAATTTAAATCCTAGTTATTACGAAACAGAAACACCTGCGTATTATTACTAAGTATTTTTACCCTCCAGCAGTTCAACTGGAAGGATCTAATGAGAACAATGGACTATGCATCAAAATATAACGACATCTCTATTTATCTGTGAAACGTGTTAAAGAGCACAATTTATTTTATATCTTTATTTTTTATGTGCTTGTTTGTAACAAGATTTTTTTGGAGGAGAGGATAATCGAGTAGGAGGCATACCATAAAGGCGACATCACCGCCCATAGACACTCACGTGACTGGGAGCACGTCAGTGCCTTGCCTGCCTTTTAGTATGTGGTACGCTTTTTTCTTGAAGGATAAGTATTGGTTCGAAAATAACGTGCCGCGCAGCTGATTTAAATATCTACCCGTTTAGCTCCTATCTTCATTTAAGTAACTTAATAAATATTATAATAATCAATTATTATCTAAAGTTCCTATTTAGTTAAGACGTTTAGTTTTGTATTTTTCTTGTGTTTAGTATTAAAACATAGATTTCGTTTTATAGTTGCCTGGAGATCGGTCGAAAAGGCCAGTCGCTCTTGTATTTTTTTTTGTGTTTTAAAAATATAGCAACAAAGTATTAATAAATAAGGCAAGCATGTGCTGATATGATGTTGCTCTAGGGTCAACAGAGGGCGCGATTCACTGTGTCGTAATTCCACAGAATGCCGTCACTGCAATACCATACATTTTAAGTCATGTAATGAAAACAACAAATAAATAGTCACGATTTTACTTTTGAAAAACAATAACGACGCTTTTCAATTATTTATGTATAGTATTGTTAATATTTATTAGTACGAGTTGTTAAAATTTACGATAATGTCCGAATCGGGTATCGCATTTCACATATTAACGCGTGGGCCGAGTGTAATAAACGTATAAATGCATGAGGAAGCTGGTTTCTATGACTTCTGAGCTCTTATTATATACTTAACCCATAAACATACCTTTAATTGTCTCCTTCAAATTTGAGTACCTTCGTACCAAGAAAATAGAATATGAATTTTTCATTTACTCAGTTAATGAGAGAAAGAGACAGAGTCACAGAGATATATGAGGTAAGAGGTTATTCAATTATTATTAATATTACACACATTAAATGCTCTTTCTATACTTTCATACATCATAATATGACAAATATTATTGTTTTTATTCTTGTATATTTACCTTACTTTTATATTCAATTTTTTAACCCTATTCTAGTTTTTTATCATTTTTATATTTAATCTGTGGTATTCTGCTGTATACCCATACAGTTTAGTGAAATAAGATAAAAAAAAATTGGGAATTTAATCACAATGTAATGTATGTAATTTCATAACTTGTGTACATATTAAGTATACTCAATTTTTACTCTGTATAAATAAATATAAATGTTTATATGTGTAATATTCTCACTGAAAATCAGTACCGTAGTCATTTAGCTGTACACAGCGAATTTACCGTGAAATATATATGTATGTACAATGTTTAAAAACATCGATGACGCTGGGCCCTTATCGAGACCGCTTATAAATCTTAACAAGTGATTAAAAGCCTCTTTAGAACGACAGTCGTAATCGGCGGCGCCAATAAAGACTTATTGGAATATTTTGCATCGTATAAATGTTTATGATGCATTAATATTAAGATTAATGCTAGCTGGAGCGATCAGTAAACGCTCGATTCTCGCTGAAGTGTAAGGTACACAAATTTGAGCTCGCCAAGCTATTTCCGAACGACTTAGGGACCTTCAAGAAGAAGCGTACGACTCCCCAAAAGACCGGCAAAGCACTCACGACCACGAGAGTGTCAACGGGCTAATTTGTCCCCTCTTCTATATAAAAAAAGATTGATATAACATTACGATATTTTAATAACTCTTGTAATAATCAATTCTCAATTTCATAATCCGATAAGAGACATGTCGATGGCGTCTTCAATTTCACACTTCACGTCTACTTTCGTTAAATTTAAATTGAGCCGTTAATTGTCTGATAAAGGTTTTAAATTCCACTCACGTCATGACATAATACATATATTACTACCATGATGTTCGCAAATTTGTATCACCTTGTTTCATTCAAATACTTGCACATATATTTATGCATTATACTAGTCGTGAACACTCATGTTAGCTGTATAACTATGGTGAGTGTATAACTTGTCTATACAGTGAGGCAATTGGCAAAATACATATATACGAGTAGATACAAAAATATATATTTAAATTTAATGCACGAATGAAATATAATTTGTAAGGTTTAAACAGTCCCATAATAATGGTACCTCGCAAATTAAAAAGGATAACCTTGTTTTATTTGCGACTCCACAAATCTTCAGAGGTATCACGGAAGTTGCTCTTAGTATTTGAGTATACTATATAGATAAACGTAGAATAGTATCTGCGATTACTTATATTTGTAAGTGCCTGAAGAGCCGAATTTGCTATAATGTATCAAAATGGTTACAGGGTTCAACTTTCTTCTGCATGACTAGTTGACCGGTTTGTGCAGATATGCGCAATAAATTCTGGTTAAAAGCTGGTTATCATATTCTTTTCGAGGTAAATCCCCGTTTTATAAAAATATCTCAGTATAGAGGACCATCCATATCCAACAAAAATATCCTTTTAAATAGTTGTTGCTCAGTAACTTTTGCTTGATTTCTTCAAATTCCTTTAGTAAACAAATCGAATAATGAGAATGTAAACCTTTATGTTATTCGCATAGGAATATTGATTCATGTAGCACAATGCAAAGACAAAAGCTTAGAATAAGCTTTGATTGGAATCTATAGGGAAGCAAGAATATTATACAGAACACGTTCAGCAGATTAGTAGTGTGGGCGTGACCTTTCACTCGGATTTAGAGATTGCTCAGGAATTTATTTAAGCATAAGCTTGAAATAAAGTTATGTAGCTTTCATGTGTTGTTGCAAAATGATAGGCAGTCAATTGTACCAAAAGATATAGGGATGTTACTTTAAGTTTTGTAAGTGTCGTTCTGTTAATTTTATTGGTTTACAGATACTTGTGTGGAAACCTACATAATAGCAAAATCACTAAACCGCCTTTTGTGAAATTTCCTCAAGTGTATATAATATATATAACTGATTTAAATAAATATAGGCATAATCAGTACATATGTAATAAGATAAATAAATAATAAAAAGTTCCAATTCTATACAGCTTATAAAGTAATTTATAAAGGCGTTAATTAAGTAGCTGAAAGACAGCCACTTAATTAACGTAGAATAATCATATTTAATTAAAATAATAATATTTAATTTTAAAAAAATGCTTCATCGCATTTCTTGTTATATTTTTTAGAAAATAGAAACATATCATACAATATATATATATATATAGGAAAATCTAAATTGATTTAGAATACAAGTATTACACCATCTAATCAATCAAGCGGCTACAGCTAAGTCCAAACACGATTTATCGTCAAACAAATCCGCTCGTAGTCGTTAATACGTTTTCCGTTTGGCTTAACATCACTCAAGTATATTTCCTTTAAATTATCAACGCTTACTTAACGTCAGGTGTTCTCAACCACAAACGCAATATTATCTGTTATTAACAAACTATATTAAATGAATAAAGCTTTAATTTTAACACGTGCACATGTTCCAATTATTACTAGTCTTGACAATTTCAAGATTCTATACGATAAAAATCTATACTTTATACCTATAATACAATTGTTACCAGGTCAAGTTCGTATATTGTGTAAAAATAATTACACGTTACGAAGCCCATAACTGTAATTAGGCAAGGCAGTTTTAAACTAATGAAGTGATTTTTTCACAGTTTTCGCTAAAACATTCATCTATATTCGGGGCGTAATATAGGCTATTGTTTATTGTAATAAGTAACAATGAATAATCCATTAGTACTACAACAGAATGGGTCTTTCCTGTAATGTATTTATTTTTAAATCAACTCAAAATCCAATATCCTTCAATGTAGCGCCTATCTAAAAAAAAATAATTACCCTATATCATTCCTATTGCACATTACAGATATTGGTAAATCTCATTTATTTAATTTAAATATAAGAGCCATGATTTAGCATTACTGACCCATGTAAGCTCCTTTCCGCCACTCAGTAATTGCTGACACTGCACCGGTGTTGATCATTTCCATGCAATGTCGTAAATTAGCAGAGCATTTTCAAAGGGAAATAAAGGCGGATAAATGCCAAGTCGTGATTTTTTATATATAAATGTAGGTTCTCTTATGAATCGAGCAGTGGTGAAAGATGTAGATCTTACTTTGCGCAAGGCTTTAGCCCGAACGCCAAAAAAGTATATAATCTATTATTATTATGGTTCAAAAATGTAATGTATAATGTATGTATAACTTTAAATAATTAATTAATTAAATTACGTTGTTAACTTATTAGGATAAAGCGTTCATCCCTAATACATGTACTGCGAACTTAAAAGGGATGAACTTCAACATAGATTTTCAGACTTAATAAAGACGTTCTGAAATAACTCGATCGTTGGAGAACAATTATTTGATTATTGGAAACCAATTAAATTAACTCATAATTATTGATATATATTCATATATTATTCTGCGACAAGGACAAAACTTTTTGAGTTTGATATTATTGTGGTTTGATTTGTTTAAACTTTTTAGTAAACTGAATAATAATATTAATAAGAATATTTTATAATTTCAAAAATACATGTTAAATAAATTATAAATGTTAGCTACCTATAAATTATTTATTTTATTTTATTTGTATACACTTTGTTGCACGGGTAAAACTTAATAATGTTAATAATATGAATTAGTGAGGGGTTAGTGATTTAATCTGACTTAATTTGATATTATTTTACACTTATTAAGTACACTGTCAACCCTATCGTAATGACACCATCAATCACCCTTTTTTCCATCCATACAAAGACAAAATAATTAAATCTGAACAATATACATGGGCAAGGAAATTGTTAAAATACCAATACCGAAAGGAGAATCATTTAAATTTGTGAATAATTAGTTGTGAGACGACAAAAACTGGTTTTTCCTCACGGATAAGGCATCCTATAATTGCCTGATCAGCATGCTTCGCTTGGTGATACCTTGTTAAAAATGTGTTACATTAACACATGCAGTGTGTTTTACTGTGTAACTTAACTTTTATTTAAGTTAATAAGAGCAGCTTCCACCCAAACCAGCAATTGTATTAATATATAAGGATATATTATAAACAAATAAAAGTAAAACTTTTTTTTACACTTATTCGTTTTAGTATGTTATTTTTTTATTTAAAGTTATTTTACTTGTGTATATAATGTAAAATATTTAAAAAAAACTTATAAAAAATATTGACTCTACATTGGGACTATATAAGGGCGTAGACCGGACGAAAAGAACTGACCGACTGACTGAAAGACAAGAAACTCTCCGCCACTCTTTTAATTCGCCAAGCATATTTGCTTGTTAACAAGAAGTGTATGAACAAAATATTCTAGAACAATTTAGTTATGTGTTACATATTAGTTAGACGAATCAAATTGACTTAACCGCTTAGGGAATTCCTTTTTTTAATAGGAGAAATAAACGAGTGGGTCGCAGAATGGTGATGTCGGCGTTCATAAACAATCGCGCGGCTCGTGGTTCGTAAGAAGAATACACTCTATTCTTGAATGACCCTAAGTCAAAGAAATGACCTACGTTTTTGTGCGTCATACAAAACGCTCTGTTCTATGTAAAAAAATCAATATTAAAATTGGACTAATATAAAAATTGTCATATAAAACGAGTCGCGCATGTCATATGTGCGTCATTAGAGCAAACTCGCTGTTAACAACCACTTAACGTTCCCTATATTTCCCATTGGCCATTTATTTTTATTACCCCTCTACACGAACATTGTAGATTTTATCTGTTACCTAGTCGATGACGACGCTAATAGTCTTGTCACGTTCTGCGCCCCTGGTAGATCCGATTCGTTAAATCCTTTATTTAAAACCTATCACGTAAATTAATTACGAATTGTTATTCATATAATTGTTAATCAATATTAATCTCCTTCTATATTTAACTAACTTTAAAGCGAACCCGTCAAAATTACAAAAATAACTTTGGAGCAACTTGTCTATTGGTGGAAATAGCCACAAATACATGTCGCATAACACATATTTATTGAGATTTAGATTATTATTGCATTTTTCTATTATCATAATTACGAAATACATCTTCAAGAACTAATATATTAATATAATATCTTTGTACAACTGATCCGTTCTTAACAGTAATAATAATTGATATTATCGCGCGCGAGCCAAATATTTATTGCCATGCTCTTCAGTAAGAACATGTTTAAGTGTATAAAGATCTTTATGAGGCTCTATCTGACACTTTTCACTCGCAGTGCGTATGAGAATGCATAATTTAAATTTTCGATACCCTCTACCAAACGGATCAAACATAAATAATATATTAAATAATTAGAACAATTATTTTTTCACAAAAATATCAATAAAATAGATAAGCGTGTGTCTTTCAATCGTGAGTGAGGTTGGGTGTTCAAACACCAATTTTTTATCGTAGCACTTGCACTGTGGCGGCAACACCGTAAAGGTTTCTCCATCAGGAGAGAACCAGTACATCATAGACCCATATTTTGTGGCACCAGGAAAAGAAGACTTTAATCAAATATAAATGGTCCAAGAAATTACCCATCTGGGGTTCTGGTGTGACTGGATTATTTTTACACGACTGTTATATAAACAAATTATCACGAAACGGGTATTTATTACGTTTAATTGTAACTATGTAGTAATATTAAATGTAACGTATACAGTTAACATAAAGGATATCACCACTAGCGCATTCTAAAAGAAATATTTGAAATCAGTATGTATATGGCATCGATCTGGCATACTATCACCATTTTTTTTCAATACGAAACTAATTTGTTTAATGAGTTGCAATCAGAGACAAGACTTGCATATTATGAGCGTTATCGGAAATCGTACCATGTTTTCTAACTATTCATATAGGGCTGTCAATGTTTGAACAGTGAATAAAAAATATTTTAAATTTATTAAGATTAGAGAAACATTTAAATATTTGGTTTTTAAGTAAACAAATTAAATTTTGAGCCACAATACTATTTTATATTAGATGTTTCGTTTTATTTTAATTTGAATAAATATTACGATGTCTTGTTCAAATGTGTCTCCAATTTTATTAAGCTCCAGTAACTGTTATTAATTGCTTTAATATTATTATATTTGTAAATATGAGATTGGATTGATTATTAAATGATATTTTTAGAAATGTTCACCCCTTATATTGCAAGCTATTTTATCACTCGCGATACCATACCGGTACTGACATCACTACATTCATCCGGATTTGGAAGAGAACTTGTTTCCCGTGTATGGACAAACTAATGACAAATACTACTTTTGATGTCATTATATGTTGTTCTAAAAAAGTGTCGCTGGAATATATTAGTCGAAAAAATACGACGTCTTTGGCTAAGTGAGATAAGTGTAACGATACTTCTTTTTGTATATCCTGTGGTAATAGGAAACGACTTTAGGGGCTATATGGGCGCATTACCACAGAGTGAAGTTCTGTATTGAGGAGTAAGCGTTCTGTTGTTCTTAATTCAAAAATAAATCGCGTCTTATTGAATATGCCCTCAGGACCTTCAGTCAAATGATCTACCATTTGAAGTTTTTAAATGAGGTTATTTAAGAATAATTAACAAATATTGTGGGCACAGCTTGGTATATTGATTCAAAATCGATCGTTTGTTTATGAAGATTGTATTTTTTTTACAGATAGAAAGAAAATGCACAAGAACTAATCACATCTAGTCCTTATAATTGGCGTAGAAATAGCAAGTTTTCAAGCCTCGAGCAACCAGTAAAATACCTAACTAACGTGCCTTAGTGTAGTTAATTCATTCATAAAATAAACAAGGCATGTTGCGTGTCTGTTCTCGCTTTGTTAACGCATCGGAACTGTTGATAACTATTTATTGTGTTAGCCGACACTTTACGATTATTAATTTAGTTTCCATGAAAGTAAAAACTTCTTGCTTAGATACTTTATTGTCGATAAAGATTTGTATGCAATGTTGCATTGTGTTAATGAAAATGAGTTTTTGGAAATATAATACGAGCATTCCATATTCAAGTTTACACTTGTATGTAATTAGGGTGTATTGTACTGCAATATTAGATTTCAAAAATAATTATTTAGGATCATAGACCTTGTGAATTGAGTTGTTAATAAACCAGTAAGTCAGTAATTTTACACATAAGGAAGGAAAGAGACCTTGGTGATTGATTTCTGAGTTGGGATTGGATTTTTGGTTAAGAGTTTTGGTGCATGGTATTATTTCGTCTTCATTTTGCAGTTAATACTCAAGTTCTTTGTAGTAGCGGATCGCGCGGTCACCTGCCGATTACAACCACCGATTCATCTGTTTGATAATACATGGCAACACTTTTCACAGAACATCCGCCTCTTTTGATTGAGTAATGTTATTAATTGTGCTAGATATACTCTTATTGTGAAAGATCATAAGAAATCATTTGTTCATTTTGAAAAATTAAAAAATTACATTTCTAATTAGGTTTTTAGGATGAGGATATTTTATAGGATAGGGAGTTACACGTATTTATATTTATTGGATACTTCCCATATACGTTTAGTGATATATCTAAAAAATACTTTTTAATTTGTACTGTTACACTTATCGCAGGCATATAGTAGTAGTATAGTAGTAGTATACAATATCATATAACGTACTATATACCATAAGTATATGAAACGTTAGATCAATGTTTATTTATAACAAAAATTGATCTCATATTTTTTTTCAAACAAAGAATGCATGAAGTTCCGGGGTAATACCATTCGTAAATACTTGTCGCATCCGTGACTAACGGTTAAAATCGAAAGAGAATTTAATTACAGCGTTGTCAACCTTATGTAACTGTCATAAGATGTACGGGATTAATACATTTTTTTAATCATTCAATGTAACAATAAGCACTCGATCACGATTTGACAGCTAAGCTTTTTATACGCACGCGTTGATGTCGCGTTCCAAATTCAAAGACAAGAAACAAAGTAATCTGTCAGATGTGCTTCATAATTTCTCATCGGATCCCGTGGTAGCTATAAAGTGTAATTAATTATCCCATATGTGAAGAAAGCTTAATACAGTCCTTATTTGGTGAAGCCATTACCAATGTTACAATATAATTAATGCACAAATGTTTAATATAAATAAAATAAATATCTTCGTTCAGACTCTGTATATGTCTTTGGTTTATTTTATAAATAGGACTAGGACTAGTGTAAAATAAAACTAATATGTATAATAAAACTAATTAAAGGTAATTGAATAAGAATGAGAGTATTTTTTGACGGCTGATTTCTTTACAGATATCGTAGTCATGAAATGACATATGATATGTAAATGTTATGTGACAGTTAACATTCATATTACGACTTATTTAAATGACATATTAACATAATCGATCGCCATGAAGTTTGTAATGCAATATTCCGTTGATATTTTCATTAACAGTATGCTGACTTAAAGTTTTTGGAGTGTTGTCGGGAAATTCCAAATGCCCAGCAAGTAAACTGTCGCAAGAATGGACTGGATGGAAGTGGATTGGCCACACTCTCCGGAGAGATCCCGATCATATTCCCAAACAGGCACTTAACTGGAATTCTCAAGGGAAGCGGAAGCGTGGCCGTCACAAACAGACCTGGCGACGTACAGTTGCACATGAGGCGAAGAGAGCCGGTAAGACTTGGAGCGAGATCAAATTCGAAGCGTCGGACAGAGCGCGGTGGACGATTGTTGTGGATGCCCTCTGCCCATCGAGGGGACATAGGATTATAAGTCAAGTCAAGTAACCTTTTCTGTTCTTGTCAGAGGGCTACTTTTATTTTTTATTCTCTTTTCGTGAGTAGTATAGTCAAAACTGGACAATTATACTGACTTTATATATAAGGGTCTAACTTCACTCATTTCACATACACCAATGAACGTTGAATAGAATATAGAATGGCGTATAAGGCTCCGAGCGGTTAAATTAGGCACAATACTGTTATTTAGTAGGCTTTCCATCACTGGCGATCAGATACGCCGTTCTAAGTGTAAAGGCGGCACCTTTGATTTAAAAGGATATTCTAGGCAAACTCAAATGGGTGTGGCATTTCACTTCAAATATAGGCAATCAATATCAAAAATAACAATCAATATAGTCTCTTTCACTTATGAAAAATATTATAAAAACTGACTCTACAATGACATTTATTAATAAAATCATTTATTAATCATCAAGTACCAGAGCACGATTGTAAAGAGCAATCATTACACTATCTACTAGCGTGTAAAAAAGCCTTTAAATAGGCTCATATTTACGTTATACTGAGAACAACCCGCAAACACACAGTACACCGTGTTGAATCTAGAAAGAAGAATATTACAAAGAATGCATGGAATACGACTTCACCTTTCTCATTCTGCCTATTGCTCGTTTGCCCCTCTACTATAAAAAAATATCAGACTTTTATAAAAAAAAAGAAAGATTTTTGTACAAATTTACTTCATTGACACAGATTCATAAACTGACATTATTTTATTCTATATAGACTACGGGTTTCCGTTCGTCGAGACTTCGGTTTTCTTCTTTAAAGAATTAATCCTTATAAAAAACATAACTTACCACACCGCCCCCTGTCTTTAAGGAACCAATTTGTCTCGCAGTGTTGATGTAAATTATATGTCATCAGAAAAGCTGCATGTGAAAATTCCAATTTCTACATTACAGTTTTCAAGCTAAACTCGCACCCACACCGATATCATTTTACTATCTTTGACATTTATCTTCATAAAGTGCCTAAAGGCGTGTACTAGTTGCTATAGGTCAGACAAGGATTCAGATTAAGATCAAATTCTTAGTTAAACGTATTTGCATTCCCTACTAATAATACATTATTTATTATAAATATATATAGAGCTTCATGTGGAAGTATTTTCATATCATATCTAAACCTAAATATAACAAAATCAGATACATTATAAATACATTATTTTGTATTTATAATTATTTACATTGTAAACTACCTGTCTCCGAAATTGAATTGGTCTATTGTATTGTTAAAGTAACGAATCATTATAATACATAGTAGATATTCCTTGAACACAGGCTGTGTTTACTCATTAACCCAAGCATCATATATGAGACCAAAACACCCAAAAGGGGAGCGTAATCTTAGATTATATATATATATATACCACACACATAATTATATTTCGATAGCTCATCTATAGCGAATTGTTATATACGACTATTATATGAATAAATGAATTGTTCAAAAACTACACATAAAAGGTTCCATTACAAACAGTAGCTTAGTAAGATTATTATACTATGATAGATTTAATATACGTAATTTAAAAAAAATAGTATAAATTATTGTATATCAAATAATTAATCACAGAATATGTATCACAATATAGTTACAATTTACAAGATGTTCTAATCTGTTAACAAAAAACAAGTGAAACATTCCATTAACAAAAGTTCTATTGATCATTATTCAGAACATTACAAGCTATTACACGGGTATCAGGTCTATAATAATCATTGCATTCGTTAATAATCACTAACGCACCGGGAGGTAAATGATTGTAGCTTATTTGGATGAGCTAAAGCTTCGGTTAGAAAGCTTCTATTTCCTCTGCTAAGAAAAAAGTAATTTATTAAACAAAATACGTACAAACCATTGTAACCATGTTATTTCTCTTTTGAGCCAGACTAGGCTCCCCTCCTAATCATATGTGTGAGATTAATTTTCGCTTATGGTCATCGGCAGGTCATACACCGAAAATTCGCATGCATCAAGCACAATATCTCTTCTTCGTAAGGATTTATTGTCCGTAAACTTTGTAATAACTATTTATATTTTTAGATTTAAATAAGCAATATTTTCCTGTTTTAATGTTTAATGTATTATATAATTTATTGTATATTGTGTTTTTGTATTATCTACACCTCTTGCACCAGTCCAAAAGTATTATTTTATTTTGTGGGTTGCCTGAAAGAGATCACTTGTGACAACAAAGTGTAAATAATAAAAAGCTTATTATTTTTACAAACAATACTAATAGCATAAGCTTTTTATAAAATCGCTGTCGTGCGGTGCGATCTTGAGATGAAATAGCTTAGGAAAGATTCGCTTGCTATGTGTAATCTCGGTGGATTAAAATTTTTTCACCTGGTAATTAGATGAGACACAGTTGGAGTCTAATTGACAACTTGTTCAAGAATTTATTGCCATATTATACGTCCTATTTTTTCACATAAAAATATATACAATTAGTATGATTTTATTTATGATTGAGCAGTCAGAAGCTATTAAAACGGTAGTAAATTATTTTTTACAACAAATACTTCTGTTGGTTACTTAATTAATGAAAATCCCCTTTATTGTTGATCGTTTGATTTATTTGAAGATCGTTTAAAAAGATTACTTTATACAGTGTATTGACTACTTGGAAATATATTTTGAATAGGACAAAGAGGAAAATAAATACTGTTTTATATATGTGATGTATTACTAGTTTATATGATATATGTGTATGCAAAGATATATGTGATGGCACTACTTAGCGTATCGAAAGCGTTGCTTATTAGATTTTCAAATTTCATATCATAAAATCCAGTCCTACCTTTAAACATTGTCAATTTGGTGAATGCATCTTATAAAAAGTGTGAGTGTTAATAAATATTGCATAATGTATATTTTACAACAAATAAAACGAAGCCAATGTCTTTGATATCTTTAATATCTCTTTTATCACATTAGTAGCGTTTTTACAAACATTCATAGAAATCAGTACATTTGCCAGCAATAGGGAAGTTTAACAAAAACTATTTGAATGCAAATGGCCAATTGAGCCATTTACGGTGAAACTCACGACTTATTGCCGTAAATTAAACGCTTGTTCGGTCGTTTGAAAGTGTATTGAATGGTCATCGCCAGGGGCGGAGTGTAGCCCACCGGGGGCCCCGGGGCCTTTGACCTAATGCCCCTGCACCTGTATTTTATCGAAACAATGGTGCTCATTTAACAAGTCAACATACATATCAAAAGTATGTAATAAATCATTACGACTTACAATTACAAGATCCGTGATATCAGTGAATTTTACATTTAAGTGATTAATATCAATAAATCATAATTTTTATACATTACTAGTTATTTATGGTTTTTTTTATTAACACGTTTGCGCGCTGTAATGCATGACAAATTTTGGAATTTTGACACACGTTTTTTCCATACTAAGTCCATAGGCGTACCTGCGTAGGTCCGCTTACCAATACCATGGTTTTTTTTATTAAAAATAATAAATATTGTATTAATATTAGGGCCCTAACCAATAGGGCTTCAAAGCATTGTGACATCTGTTGAGTTGTATTAGTCTATAGTTTACTCGATTGTCATCGTATACACTTCAATGCCGTGGAATAACGTCTAAAAGTTCTTATTGTTGCTTGACATCCGATATGTTTACAAACAACCACTAAACCATTGGTTGTTTTTTTATTAACACTTTCAATGGACATTTAGTCGAACTGTATCTGATATATTGCTTTTTTGTTTCTCTTTACAATGTTACATGGAAATGTAAGTGGATTTGTCCGATGAGAAAATTTATATCAGTTTTATTGTAACAAAGAAGAGATGATTTTGAAGACTACCAACTATGTTCAAATAATATAAACTTAATTAGACGACTTACAAGACAATGATGATCTCTGTTTTAAATGTTCGATGGGCCACGTCCATTGAATAATTCATATTTGCATATGTCAAATATGTGATAATGTCATATGTGTATGACATTATATCGTCACGTTTGATATAAATAGGAATTGTAAATACATTATATACACAAGAAATTTAACTTATTTAATTATACCCATGCAATGAGAACGGGTATGCGATTTTAAACATTGTATTTAAAATCGCTTATAATACTTCATATGGTATAACTATCAGTGATAATACTACCATTATTCGACCTAATAAGGTCTTAACATTACGGATATTATACCATTATTATATTTTTTCCTCACATTAAGTGATTTGAGAGTTAAGTGAGTATTGAATTTTAAATGTAATCTTGCAAAAAAAGGTAAGAATTAGACCCGCGCGTTCTGTGAGAGCTGGTACTGACATTTGATTTTAACATAGAGGATTTCAGTGTGAAAATATCGTTATATATTTGGAGGTATAAGGAAAGACAATGTTTCCTCTTTACCTATGTTGAACATGGGGAATGTTTAACATAGGTGGTAAAAATGGTGGTCTGAAGTTTTAAATATTTTTTGGTCACTTAAATGTGTATGTGGCCAGTGTGTTAGTAGATAGTTTTTTTTTTACATTCGCATACGACCATATTCTAAATTTAAAAAATGTGCGCCACAGATAATCACTAATTTAGATGGATATAGAGGCTGGCAAGTGCACAGCAGTGTTAAGCCGATACATATCGGCTAATGATTGATGCTGCTGCCTATTCCATAGACTAGTTTTATCTCTCTACGATGCGGCCATAAGAACAGCTTGTGAGATTCTCGGAAAACAAATAGAATTATCATACGTCATAGTAAAATAAAAAATTGGTACTAAATTCATTAGAACCAGCAAATTTATATAACAACTAATTCGATTTTTATTGTATTTTCAAATATGTATTGAGAATATTTTGGATTAAGTCAAGTCTGTTACAATTATGACTTTTAAAATGCATTTTTTTATTTTAATTTAACTATAGATAACTAACATAGCACGATCCACTCACAAGTCAACGGAACTAATTAGGATTCCAATACGGAAAATAATTGGTAATTTTTTTGATAAAAATAATTCAATTATATTAAGCACATAATATACAATATTTATTTATAAATGCATAATGCTCTCAGTCTCGTCACGCTATCTATGTGTTCAAGAATAAATGAATAAAACGAATATAAATTTTTTCAACTTTTACAGAATCTTTACTTATTTTAACAGGCAGACAATAAACTATTATATGCTACCATTACTATACTACTTACGTTTATATAAAATGATTTGGTCACCGCTAGTTTAATAGCCATAAAACTACTGAAATGCACGGCTTAAAAGATCTATGCGTAAGTCATGTTTAAATTTATGACAGAATATCATCTCGATGGTATTTCTGTTGTAAAATATTGAATTCACGTAGCATTACTTAGAACAGGCATGCTGTTGTTTGATTGAGTATTTATTTATTCCTGTATTATTTTACTTATATTTAGTGAAATATTTGACCCAGGCCTTAACTGTAGATTGCTTTTTTAAAGACGCCATATGGCCAAGATTGATTCGCTTAATTTAACACTCGAACATAGAATGCATAGCACGTGCTAGGCACGGATGGCTATACCTTAAACAGTACAGATAATAAATCAAATACCAAAGGTTGTTAGTTTTAAGCTTAAAGTTATCTGAAAAATTATATAGATAATAAATCGAATAACAAGGGTTAGGCCTTACATTTTTTATGTTTAAAATAAGAATAAAAGTATGTGAAAATTTATACATTAACTACCAACAAGTTTTGCCTCGGTTAATTAAAAGGGAACACTTTGTTTAGCCTATATAACTCAAAAATAGTTTTTCAATTTGAATTAGCAATTCCTGAGACTATCCAAACAAACTCTTCAGCTTTATTATTAGTATAAATGACAACGCTTAATCAACGACCTCCACCCAGCGTGACTTCTCTGATCTTACAGAACATATTAATACGATATTATTTATAATCACATGCATTTGTTTCAAGATTGATAAATATATACATATATATTTTAATGATTGTCCTGGCAATATACAAACATTACAGTAATAAAATTAAACGCGGCGTCTTTAGTTTCACATTTAAGTATCAAACATATTTTCTTAGCTTAAGATAAAAACACAAGATGTTTCACCCTATTTCTTCGTACATTTGAACTATTCAATGAGTTTCATTATGAATCTCACGTTTTCCTGTTTGCAATGCTAACCAAGAGATATATTTTATTATTAGCTATGCAAAGTTAACCCTTGATTGGGAGTTATGATGCCCACAACGCTAATGGCGTTAGAAAATGTTAATTTTAAATCGTGTTGAAAGTTTTTCTTTATAAATATTCGAAAGAATTTAGTAAAGATTTGGAATTTATTTATGGTATTTAAATTGATTCAAGCTTTCAAAATGCTCGTTATATATTAAGTGAATAATGCATGCTTTGTGGTGTGTTGTGTTGTGGTATGTTGGTGTGTAATCAATGATTTCGTATCTTTAATACTGCACTGTAAAGTTTGTCAAAGCTTTAGCTTTCTAGAGGAAAATTGACATGTGAGGCACGTGTTAGAAGCACACTTTGATCTAAGATATCATATAGTTCTACCGGATTATAAGTAATAATCTGGATCAAGTGATTTGTCTAGAAAAAAGTTTAGTGTAGATTTTTTGTCTCTTTTTTTAAACTTTCTTAATGTTTCTATTGTAATTGGTGTGTATGTAAAATCTGTTATTGTTGAATGTTTTGTTTGGCATTAATCGTACATTCTATTTTTAAACTACAAAAATAAATAAATAAAAGTTCTAGTTTGAAACAGCCAAACTTTGTTATCAATAAATCATTCAATTTGTAATCCATTAAATGATTTTGTAATTAAGCTTTAAAAACTATGTTTTAATGTTAACTTAATATATAAAAAACGTGAGGTAAGTTATGAATTATTTAACGTCACGAAACGTCTAGCTGACTCAATTACACGCTTGTAGCAAAATTCATTCATAGTTTATTTAGGGTTTCGTCCAAATATAACTTAACTTTATAACTTAAATTTATTGGCGAGATCAACTATGTATTAGAAGTTAATAAAAATCTTCCTTGGGTCTTCTTCTACGTGACGCTCTCTGAAGAGTGATTGTAAACACTATTCAGGAAAATGACTATTTTCTTGTGGCAAAAGTTTCCCGTTGTCTGATACTCTTCTGGTTTTATTTAAACGTCACGGTTCCAATCAGTTAAGTATTTCAATACCTAATTTGCTTGGTCATCAGTGCTCAAATATCTAGATGGGAGATGACCTAGGCTTGCCGCAGCAGATGTAGTTGACCTATTGACCCAGACCCTTCACGCTGACGTTTACATGATTGTTTTTTTTTAATTTGTGCACAAGTGTAGGAGGGAAAGGTACCTTTCCTTGAATTTTTCGCTTTTCAAGCTTCAACGATGTGCAAACATTTTCTTTTACTGTGTTATTAGAAGAAATGAATGTGAAGAAAAATAAAATTATATGTTCAGTCTTCTATGTTTGATTGCCGTATATTGTTAATACATATTTATTTATGTCTTTTCCATATTGAACAACGATCACCTGCACGTAAACATTTTAAACAAAAGCATTGTGGCAACCCTGTCCTTACAAAATTCAGTTATTGCAAAATGTCAGTCACGACGGCTTTGTTATGAATATATCTCGTTAACTGTCCGTCTATCCGTCTAGCTCGTAACGATATTTGTTTGAAATTAACGTAAATATTATACAACATTGCCGAGACAAGATAAATTGCTGTTTGAAAAATATATTCAGTATATTTTAAATTTGTAATTGCTTGTAAGTTGTCATCGGAACATATCACTTTGCAATTATCAAGGATATTTTGTAAATAACTAAGATAAATTAACAGCGAAGTTATTTTTTTGTATAAAATGATTTAGAGTGATAGGTAATAAATCATTAGAAGAGAAAAATAAGAGGTGGTAGGAGCAAGATGGAAGAGATAAGCTCGCGATAGATTATATAGATCACTTGGGTAGGCCTTTCCTGGGTAAGACAATCTTAATGTTACCAGAATAAATTAATATTGTAAAATTTAAATTTACCACTTTATTTCGTTTGAACGTTTTTCTTATTAAATTGATATGTTTGAATGTTAATAAGATTGTTAATAAAGGCTTTATTTTCCCTTTAGTGGTACCAAATGTTATGTTTAAACACAAATTAATTAATGCATTCGTATTGGAACGTCTGTAGATAAAAAAATGTTAGAGCATTTAGATTAATTAAATATATATAAAAGGAATAAGGTATGCATAGTTGTTTCTGTATTGTTTTTTGTCGCTGCTTTGTTTTACTTAAATTGGGTTTGTTTTGTGTTATTTATACAAATAAAATCTTTCATTTAGTTAGCAACACATAAATTTACTATGTATTTCACATTTTAATACTTTAACTTCAAAACCAATCCAAACCATAACAACTCCCAAATAAACAGTACAGATACAATTTAGCACAGACTATCATTTGTTATTCATTGATAGAATAGTACATAAATAATTTAATTTGCACATTGACATTGAACATTGTTTAGTCTGTGACAATAAGTGCTGATAATAGTTTAACGCGTATAATGGCCCACGCAATAAAACGTTAAGCTTTGTAACTAAAGCTAGTGTAAACGCCCCGCGTGTTAGCATATCAGATTCTTATCTGACAGTTAGGTTGTATCAAGTATGTTATGTATTGGCCAACTGACTAGTGAACTTTGAATAAAATTTTCAACAGTCTATTATAATATACGCAATAATGCACCCTTTCCCCTCCTAAGAAGCCTTTTGCCTAAGTTCGCTCCAAGTCAGTGTTTATGTCCCTCCGACGTCTACCTGCCAAAAGCTGGTATGTGACTTTTTAAAATTATTTTTTGTTCCAGTTCATGCATTCCATTGAAAAAATCTGGGAGTTTAATAATTCTTCATAGTATACATTGAAACAAATGCAACTTTATTTTTTTATTTTGCAAAAACACCGACTTTAAATATGGAGCATGTAGCTTAACTACCATAAGTGAAGTTATATAAAAAATGATCTATTTTCCACTATACCTCTAAAAGGTATCCTCGCTTACATTAAGGCTATCAGTTGATCTCATGATCAATTAAAAGACGCTTAACATAAATAATAATTAAGCGTAAAGTTGCTGTTGCGGGTTACATCTTTTGTATAACTTTAACATTTGTAATTTAATAAGGTATGATAAGGAACTTGTAACTGGAACTGTTAACTTCCATAATATAAGAAAATATTATTTATTTCTTTTCCATATAGAATCGTATCAGCGATCACTTTCTTCTTATATTTAAGGATCAGGTCCGCAGGAATGTCGGCGAACCGAGAAACATGGCGGGCCATAGTGAGGCGTTTAAGTTCAGCTGCCCAGTCCACCGAGACTGCATGATGGTCACGACTCCTCTGCCAAAAGCAGAAGAGGAAGATTTAAGGCTCCCTACAACAAACTCAGCTGGTTAACTATTATACTTTTGAACGTTTGAACTGTTTTAAAAAAAATGTTATCTCAGCATTTAGGGTGATTCATTCCCAAGCTTTTCCTTTCTAGCTTTTCTATCGTTTACACTTCAATAAGAATTGCTCAAGAGATGAAAAGTAAATTTAGTAAGTCATGGGTTGAATTAATCCATGTTTAGTTTTCTCATTACAATACAAAATATACATATGTCACTTAACTAAATGTATATAGGGGACTTAATTTTCTTTTAACATTAAAAGAAAATCTAACGACTATTTTTTCTTGCAAGCTTCTCTTCTTGGAGTCTTTAAGTCTGAAACTGATTTGAAATCTATCAACTTCTCCATAAATAATAGACAAAACAAAATTTACAAAAGAAGCCCCTTCAGTGGTGGTTTGCGGCCTTATATAAAAATATACATTTATAAGCATATCTCTTGTATGGAATGCTGTAGAACTCTGTCCTATGCTCATAATAGGAAGAAACATGCGTACAAAGACAGCGTGACATCGGTCTTGCTTTAATTGCTTTTTGCTTTTATCCTTAAACGTCAATCTGTATCGTAGTCTTACATAACATTCCCAAATTTCAAAGACATGAGATGTAGTTAATTGTGAACTTTTTAATTATATACAGAAAATAAACAAAATTAAATAATTTGAAACAAATTTACAAGGTTTGGTCCTCTCTCAATTTGTTTATGTAATAACTGTGTGTGTCATTTAAAAAATAACGATCATAGACAATACTAATATAGATAATAATCGTTGACTATTACCATTTTGTCACGTCCTCTCTACGTACTGGATTTGGTAACTGGCAACTAATAATATTTTACATGAGTTATACATTAATATTAGTTTTATAATTATTCTTATTAATTTCATCATAAAATTACATTGTATACAATTCTATTGAAACGTTAATTAAAACTAAGGAACTATATATTGTTGCAAACCACAAAAAAGTTGGACAAATAACGTTTTCGCTGCATTACAAAACAAATAAGGAAATTGTATTTAATAGTTAACATTCCATTTTACCATATTCGTGTTGTTTTTTTTTAATGATTGATGCTTATTAATTAAAACTTGACATACATAATTAAATACATTGAATTGTTTAAACTGTATGTACGTACAAGTTTTTTATTATTATTTTCACGGTGTATTAAGAATTACAATTGTTGTTAAAGTT
This sequence comes from Leptophobia aripa, assembly GCA_951799465.1. NCBI lineage: Eukaryota > Metazoa > Arthropoda > Insecta > Lepidoptera > Pieridae > Leptophobia > Leptophobia aripa. The sequence continues at coordinate 1,019,564 of OX637277.1, forward strand.
AATAAAGGTTAGTATTAATGATTTCATAGAATACTGCCAATTAGGTTTCTAGTATTGAGGTTAAGTGTGTTCATTAGCAACTATATATTTGAGGGGCTGGTGGGGAACGCACAACCGGGGATATACTAGCGCAAACAGGCGGCTAATTGGTTTATAATGTAGTGCGCGCGCATGTTTATTTATTTAAAGCTGAAGCCAAAAAACACACAAAAAAAACAAACTTAAATTTAAAAATCTCTTATAATCGTACATTATCATTCCTAACCCTGTAATAAAAATGACACATACTGGTGCAGAGTTAAGAAAACGACTAATTAGGGTGATCATACGCGGAACGCGGCTTTGCTAGACGAGGCTTGTTCGGAAGCAAACCTGAGCCAGCAATCGACGGCTCCTGAGCTGGAAAAATTGTGTGTGTTTCATGCGCTGAGTATTTTTTTACGGAATCCATTTCTTTTCACTATCAAAGGATAGTCCCGTTTTTGGTAAATCCGTCCTCACCCTTTCCCACACGTTGCCCCTTGTAGGTCATTTAAATATGGGTAAGTCAAATAAAGCATTTGAAAGTTAAAAATCCAGTAAAAATGGGTATAACAATAGTTGAAGAAGGATTTTTCGTACGTACGGACACGTATTCATAAATCGCCTTTATTGCGTCTACAAAACGTCAGACGTGATTTCTGGACTCCTGTAATTCACTTGATTTGTGTGTCTATATTAGTAGATAAAGAATCAAATGAATTGTACGAACTAAACGCTCAGCTGAGTTCGAACACAAAGGTGGCAAATTACGAAATTTCATGCAAATTACATCAACAACCCTAGCCCGACTTCCATAACCTTTTGAAGGTGGCTCCAGCTCAACCACGTAGATGCCATGAAGGTGTACACTCCCAAAACCGGCAACTATTTAGTAAAAGCCTATACGGCGTTGCAGATGTCCAGGGGTGATTAACTATATTTTAAACCTATCCCGTGGTTCCTATCCCATAAAAAGTAATCCTAGTATTTACATTTTAAACAAAGTTATTTATTTAGTTATTATTATTAGCTTCAATAGCGAGCTATTTAGAAGTCTTAAGTTTGTAGTGTTAATTTACAATTTATTTGATTGCCTTAAATTACAAAGTGAAAGTACGTAGGCGCGTGGAGGATCCCTAATTGCAATGCTGGGCATTACTTGTATTCACTAGAATCGCACTCTCACGGTGACGCGACTCTAGTTAGACTGGCGATTTACTGACAGCTACATGTCGCAGTTAAGTATGAAATTGGAAATTTTGTAAATATGGATATGTTAAATACACAAAAGGATATATAAACACACACAGTGTTAAATACATTTTCAAATACCAGACAAATGTTTTCAAGAGGTATTAAGTGTAACAAAATATTTTCCATAAAAGTAAAACGCTTTTTCATAAGATTAATATAATTGAAGTGATTTTTTTAGAAGGCACTTCACTTCATTGAAAATCGGCAATGACTTAAGTTTTAGATAATTACTATATTAACTTTAGGATAATATTAAATGCCGCTAAAAGTAAACCGAAATTTAGTTAATTCTAAAACACCCAGTTGCATTATTTATCTGCAACACAGTCACATTCAAAGCTCGTACATCGAACACGCTTCGTAATTAGGTACTATCGAAGGGAATGACTAGTATTTATCTGATACCTATAAATATAATTATGCAAATCATTGCACTATGCAATTCACTATCATAAATATAATGATATGTTGGTATATACAGTCATGCGTTGAAGCCCCGTACGATCATTTTACAAACATCGTTGTTAAAACCTTTTAGTTAACACGTGTAAAATTTTCTATTAATCGGGTAAACATGAACATCATGAGTGTAGCAACACTGCACCGGATTATTTTCCATCCTAATGAGCGGTTTTAACAGCCCCATATCCCATGGAAGTTTGATAAAACGAATTAAGATGCTTTCGAAAGGGAAAAATGGATATGAGTGATATAATAGTTTGCACAATACTACAGTGATTAGTTTGTACCAATACAACGTTAAATATGTATGTGCAATGTATTTTAATTTTATAATAGCTTTTATATGATGCAAATCACAATATATTGTTACGCAATTACAACTTTCAACCTTTCAACCACAGTTAGTAATTTACTTAATATAAACTTTTATAACAAAGTTAATAGTAATAAAAATTAGTATTAAATGTCATTTTAAAGTAATTGACTTTTTTTATTTATTTAAGTACATAAGACTTTGTTCGTGTAGTTTAAGTTGGCCTTAAATAAAGATTGATTAAGAATTAATAATTTTAATAAAAGTTACGTTTAAATATTTTGATACAGAGACTTATCGATTGTACTAAAATATACCGTATTGGAGGCCACATATAGAAAGGCTACACCAAAGCAGTGTTGACCTAATGTTTCAAGTGTGGAACTGTCAATCGGGAGTTCATATGTTCGATGTCTGTCTGCGAAACGAACACTTGTCTCGATGGTATATGCAAACATCGTCAGCTAATCGGCAAGTCATAGACGCATGAGATAGACATTCATGACATGCGACAGGCATAGAAGGATGATCACCTACTTGTATTTAAACAAATAAAAATCTAATAAATCCAGCCAAACAATGCCTAGCGTCATCTACGCCTCTGGATTGTTACTTATTATTATTACCTATTACACATAATAAGTAATTTTTAAGGAAAAGGAAATTTAAAACCTAACTGAGGGTGCGGGGTTTTCTTGAGTTGGTTAATGTTTACGTGTAAGACTAAGAGTCAATAAATTAAATAAAGAACAAATACTCCATTGTCATGTTTAATTTTAGGACCGAATTAGGTAATTAATAGAGGCATCAATTTTATTTTTGAGGGATAGGGATATACTATTTCCAGAAGCCAGAAGTTTGTGGGTTCGCCCCCTTTGTCTCCGACCGCCATTTTGGAAAAAGGGATGAAAACCCTTTTTTCGTAATATCTCAGAAAAACATTCAAATTCAACATTTCATAGCGTTGAATCGTGCATTGCAAATGGAGCAACATAAGGACACTATAAAGACACAAGATCACAGTCATTTTTTTGAGGCGAGTCTTTGCCGTTTACAACTACAGTTTTGAAGAACGAGGCGCATTGCCGAAACACCGATTGAAAACAATTAACTTATATCAAATTGGATTTATATATGGTAAATTAAATGTATAATAAACACATAAATTATCCACAATTCCAATGAAAAGGGAGTCAATAAAAGTATGTATGTAAAAAATGTTACGGTTCATCATTAGCGAATACCTCGATAATGATAATGTCATGGAAATAAATATTTGTGGAATTACTTTTTGTAACATTGTGTTAATTATCGTACAATAAATATATAATGTTGATTTTTATGTACATTTTGACACTGTGAGAACTAATGAACATTTCAATCGATTTACGTTTCCGGTGAAAGTCATTCACGTGATGTTCAGTCACAGGACTAAAACCTCTTTACGTGTAAACTATTTTAATTTATTTTTATTGTTCCTTTTGTCATTGGTCACGTATAACTTTCTTTTGTTACAATTTCTCTCCTGTCATGCAATAATCACATATACAATGGATGTAATAATTAAATATATATAACAATTTAATGGAGTCTGATTTATATATCCGATAGGAAACATGTGAACAGGAGTTCATTTAATACCACACTATTAGCCCAAGGATTAAACTCGTAGATCGTAGTTATAATATTTTCATAAAAAATTGGATTTTAAATAGCAGGATAGATAGATACGTGGCTGTGAGCTCGTGAGTGCGTTGGTAGGCCTTTTAGGATATTGTACACTCGTATGGAGGCCCCTAAGTCGTATTCGTTCAGAAATAAAGTGACGGGCAGCTGGTTCCACTACGTGGCGGTGCGTCCGTTTTATATTTATGCATTAAACTATAATAGTTATAAATTTTAAATCAAAATAAATGTTTTTCTTGGTAATAATTTTTATGGCAAGACTTTTTTGCGTACACATTTGTGAAAAGTAACTTCCGGAAGCCGTTTTCCTTAGGACGGAGAGACTTAAATAATCTAATTAAGTGTAAAGACTAAACACCGAGAAGATATTTTCTCGCACAACGAATATATATCGCGATACAACGAGAAAATTCCGCCAGCATTATTGGTACCACAAAGACTAAACATATATATTTCATTTATTTTAGTGTTTTAGTTTATTATTTATACATGTAATATTTATTATATATTATTTACACTTAATAGATTTTTATTTAGCGTAATAACATATAATTGAATTATACTTTCGATTGAATAATATAAACCATTATAAACACAGTCGTATGAGGCTTCGTGATTCCATGATCGCATTGATATTCACAAGATACGAGCGACCACACGGACTTTACAGACGACTTGACTGATATATTCAAATAAATCTTAATATTTGAAATAATTGCCATGTTTGCTTAAGTACATACAGAACATTTATTATGGACAGTGTGCGCCTTTTAGAGTAATGATTATAAGAATTTATTTCAATAAAATTTCAGTAGTTTATACAGGGTTGATTTTGTATAGCTTTTAAATCTCGTTATAATGTATAAAAGTATAATTAGCTTGTACAATAATGAAGCAAAAAAATGTCAAGAACCTTGGGTTCCATGGGAACTTGTTACCATTGGAGTAGGGACTTTTGAAACTTGGGGTACAAGTACACAGGCTCTTTTTAAAAAAATAAGTAGGCGCCTGGTTAGTACCGATCACCCAATAGCTGGTGCATTTCTGAAAATAATAACTATGCGCTTCAACCCTGAAGCCCGGTAAAAAAGTAGTAACTTTTGTTTTTTTTAATTATACGATAAACACGGATTCTAAACCTAAAATTTTAACAATACTTAAATGTAAAGAAACCATTGTTCAAACGGATATAAGTTAAATATATTTTAATTTCACATACCTTAAAATCTGGAGTTATTTATTCATATGTAAAAGTCGATTATCATTCTAACTATCCATTCTAGTCTACGTAATTGTAATCTTAAAAGGCAGTTCAAAATGCCACGCCTTATATAACACAAAGTTCTGTGACATGCGATTGCATCACATGCTTCAAAATAAAAAATATATTTGACCAAATATTTGTAATTTATATACCCTAATTCAGCTGGGCGTTTGTTCATTGTTCCTACCAATAACAGTGTCAGGTGCGCGTGGGTGTAACAGGCATTACCGAGGTCATTCCGGCCTATTATGCGAGATACTTACTGCAACTCAAACAATCCGATGCCCGCAGCCGTTGGTACAAAATTGGTTGGTTGACATTATTCAACCCTACATGTTAAAACTATTTTGTCTATTGTCTACTAAATTAAGATAGATGCTGTTAGAACTTCAGTTGTGTTTAGTCAAAATGTCCATATAAGGCTTTCAGGCATTAATGTAAACTGGCCTAAGACTTAAATTTGTAAATAAATAAGGTATTTGATAAAAATTAATTTTGATAAGCGTTCGAGATCAAGTCCACAAAATCTATGCTTTAAGCCAATGAATTATAAAGTTTGCATGCACTATTTAAATCTGTTAATTATGTTGTGTTATGACGGTCAAACAGAAATTTTGTTTAGATGATAGGTAGGTAACGTGACCCCAAATTACAATAAAATCAAATAAACGTTATTCTTATATTCACGTAGTTATATTAATTGAATGCGCTTTCAATTAAAAAAAAGATATTTAAATGAGCTAATAAAATAATACCTTAAAGTCTATATCTATGGTCAATAGGCTTTTAAGTGAAATACAGGAAAGGGCATTCTAGAACACTGAACCAGCATAATCATTAAATAGAACTAAATAGAATCAAACAGGTGGATAAGCAATTCCAAGTGAAATTAGTAGAACATTAAAGCATTACAGTCAACTATTGTATTGGAGTTCCTCAACAATTTATATTGGGATTTTGTCTTAAATGGTAACCGTACACGGCGCGAGTTATAAGATTATTGTAATACCTTACAGAACTATCTGTAAATTCATTTTTATCCGCGACTGTCTTTAATTAGAATAAGACTTTATTAACGTATTGTTTAGTACTGGATGTTCATCTGTCTTCACAACGATTGTTGAAATTCATATTGTTGAATCGCTATTCCTCTTGCCTTCAGCCACGTTATATTTTAACATAATCGCCACGATCGCAAGTAAATTATTTCATTAGCACATTGCGAACCGAAGGAAAATGGCAGGGTTATTCTTTAGAAAATTCCTTACAGTAATTCTGAAATACGCTTTCACATTTAAATTAGACATAATGGTATTGTAAATTTTACGGTACATTTACCTGATATCAATTTTACAGTCAGGCAGCATTGATTGTGTGTTTGTTTACAAGGAAAGAAAGGCAGACAATTACTGATCCTGAACGTGAACTGTCGGCAAGAAAATTCAATATCTTAATTGCTACTCCAAGAAAGTTTATTTGGCAGGAAAATAATTAAATTAAAAATTACGGCACTAACATTAACAACGCGCACCTATGAGCCCTCGGGTATGACCGGAGTTCAAGGAATGCTCTTGTTAAGCCTTGAAGCCCCCCCTGAGTCGCGAAGACCCACCCACACACCACAAAGGCCAAATTTGACGCCAAGACCCACACACACATTATATTGGTGGTGGATATTATCTAGACAAACACATTCAAGATATTTCGCTTTAAGCCTACAACAAAGCGTACCAATACGTAAAGGCCTAGAAAGAGCTAAGAAGAGAACAAACGTTTATACGGGGAAAAGAAATCATTAAGAACCTCTAGACATTTGAGTTTATTTGAAGTCTATATTAATTGTCTATATTTATGGAGTACAAAAAAGAAGAAAAAGTTCCAATAAAAAAGCTTTTATTGCAACTTTTTATTTCTGTAACAACCAATTTAGCAGTTACGTTAGACAAGGACCTTCATATAATTTCTTCTCTCACAGTAATTAATGTTAATTTATTGCGGTGCGGCGAGAGTTATTTTCACCAATCGCAATGAAGTCGCATATAAATATACACACCCTTTATTGTATTAAACAGTAAATAAACTCCTTCCATAATGACGTAGCTAATTATTCTTCAAGTTAGTGAAGCAAAAAACGGAATAACTTAGCGAATATTTATACGAGTTTCCACACAAGACCCTTAAGATTTTACTTTTTAATGATTTCTGCCACAAGGACCAAACTTTTTGATTTGATTTTAGTGTTGTAATTTTATTTGTTTATTATTTATTTTTTTATTAATCCAACTAAAATATAATGTCACAAAAGAAACTGCTATTAAATCTTTTCTTTTCAATATTTCGCTGTTTATTATATTCGAACGGAAAATTGAGTTCATAATATTGTGGAATGTTCTGATTTTGAAATATAACCTTTGCTACTTCAATCTCACGCAACTATCTATTTAGGAAAGGCGCAGTGACGCCATCTGTGTATAATAAATTTCACCCATTTGTTCTCTGACACTATCAAAACATCTCATATTGTAAACCTAGCAATTCGAACAATTTCAATGCTATCACCTGTCTCTATCTCTTTAGTAATGCGTGCAGAGAGAGAAAATGATATACTGTTGCATACACACGATTTCCTAAGTGGCAATTATAAAGTCAGTGTATATCAGGTAGTTATCAGTAGAAATTTTATACCGAGTTATTATGTTAATAGGAGCAAGAATATATCAGAAATCAAATTTCTAGCAGGAAGAGATATAAGCGTATAGATTAATTAGAAAAACGGCTATTTGCACCAAACGATTACTAAAACTATATTCCAACACTTTACATTATAGGTTATATTATGTTTGCATTTAAAAAAAATACGTGAAATATGTCGCACGTATCTTGAAGGAACTTATCATCGTCAAGCAATCATCTTATCATCGTTAACTGTTTAAGTTATTCATAGAACAAAAAATCAAATTAAAAATATCTTATAGGTTATTATTATAGGTATTCATATAGGTAACTAATATATATATAATATAATATGAATCGTCAACAAAATAAGTATAAAAAAATTTTGACTCTACATTTACTGCCAGTTTTCCCAAATCAAGGGAGTAGAGCGGACGAGAAGAACTGGCAAGAAACTCTCCGCCACTCCTTTTTCCACCCAACGAATCCTATAATTTATTGTATTACAAAATATAATACAATACAATAAAGAAAGTAATTCCTACTGATCATTACGTTTGTGCCAACCGCTTGACTTATTCTGTATAATATAATGATGACTTCATTCCAGTCTCATCTTTATTAACCATTCATATTTCTATCTTAATTTTGTCCGTCAATTCCGGCGTAAAAATGATTCACCGAATAAATTTACCGTAATTCGTAAGCGGTTTGTGACAACTGGGGGCTGCTGAAAATCAGTGGTGTGGAATGCTATATTCGACACAAATCCTGAGCAGCACCCCATTTGGCGCACGCCCGCGGCACTTGCAACAATGCAATGTGTTTATTTTTTAGTTAATTTTAAAATACTATTGTACTTATAATTAATTGTGATGTTGTGTGTACCGTGTGTGTGTGTCCAAATAAACGTATTTTCTTTCTTTCTTTCTTTCTTTCTAATTTAATAATCAGCAGTCTAGTCCTTCACTCCCATTCTTATACCGAATAAAATGTAATAAGCCTAGTCCCTAGTTTCTTTTTTTTTCTAAAAAACTTTTGTTTTCGAGTCTTCAACATTCTTTCTATTTAAACACAATTATAATATCAAGTAATCTATCAAATCGCGAACATCGTAATGATATATGGAAATTGCTGTCTATAAACCTGTAGAATTTCCATACATTTAAAAAGCAACGTCCAACGTCATTTATAATTGATTACATACCGATTATATGTCGTGACGTGAGGCATTAATTGAATTGTTCAACGAAATCATCGCTCCATAATTTAGTATAGAAACACACCAATTTATTGCCGCCCTATAGCGATATTTACAATTCCGCATTCAATAATCGCGCTCGGTAACATGAAATTACGTACAGCGTTTATAAGCAAGATTTACGAGTTAAACTCGAGTATGACAATTTGAATAGTTTTAACGATAATAAATAATTTCGTTTATTAATACCATCGCGTGATAGGCTTGGTGGATGATAAAATTTGAAATCATAACGTTGTCAACATGTTGATTGCTTTACATTTTATTATGTTTTCGTGATAGTTTGTTTATCGACCTCGTTTATGTGTGAGTTTCTTAAATTTCTTATATTCAAAGGTAAAATGCAAATATGCTTAATTTAATTACGTTTAAAATTACATCTTGGTTAACTACTTTTGAGTTGTGTTGGCCAAGTGGTTTAAGCTTGCGACTCTCAACCGTAAGGTGTGTGGTGTGCCATCATCTACTCGAATGTGTGTAATTTAAATGTTGTTGTGTTTACTATATTGAAGACAAACATTGTAAAAGATGAAAATAAGAATTTTCATCATAGCAGCCGTCTTATAATGTATAATGAAACGGAAATTCGAAGCCACCTATTGATGTAACGAAACTGGATTATTTTTATATACACGACAAGTAAACGAACACTATACGTTATGTGGTTTTTTTAATAAAAAAGAGTTCTCGGAAAACTGCCAAACATGCAAAAAAATGAATTTCCGAGTTGGTTCACAAGGGATTTAAAGAATTTTATAATTTTGTATTTTATGTGAACACTTTGAAACATTTTATTTACTAAAATCATAAATATGAGATTAAAAAAATACGACTGTAATATAATTATTATGTATTTGTATTAAGAATAAATCGTCAATTTCCTGCAAGTGGCCCGTTTAACAACTCATCAAAACTTGTTTACAGTGTCATCATAATTGTAAAAGAGAATACTTGAAACAAATGTCATTCCAGCGATTGAATGCGGGTAAAAAATCACAATAATTCCATATCCATAAAGTCGAAGGAAGTAATAAAATCGTCCGCCTTTGGAAAAAATTGATTCATTTAATGTCGTGTCATTTTTGCTGCTCTCGATTCAGAGAGGAATCGAATGGCGTTGAGGCCCCATTCTAGGTTAGTTGAAGTAGTTAAAAGACCGCCTGTTAGCTTGCTATTTGTACCATAAAACAATGAGACAAAATTAGGGCTTCATGATGAAATTTCAAAACCCCTTATACGAGCGTATGTCCTTCCAGTCCTTCGAGCAACGGTGGTTCTCGATCCCCTCTGTGCGACGATTTACTCATTGCTCAGTTAATGTGTGTGATATTTTCAAAATTAATCATTATTAATCTAATTTCCTTAATAAAAACAATCATAATATAATGTTTAATGAGTAATCTTTAAGGGGACAAAGGACCCGTTGAATGACTTCATTCTCGTTTGCTTATATATTATTATAAATATTAATTTGTAGTCGTATCGACAAAACAAACAAAAATCTGGAACGTAACGTTATGCCAGTTATTCTTATGTCTTCTATTGGTTAATTAAAGTTGTCTCTAGGCTTTACATATTATATATAGCCCTGGTGGATAATTTATAGAATATATTATTTTTATATTTTATTATTATTATTATTTTTTATAGAAGAGGGGGCAAACGAGCAGGAGGCCCACCATAAAGGTGAAGTCGCCGCTCATGGACACTCATGTGGCTGGGAGCTCGTGAGTGTGTTGCCGGCCTTGTAGGGATTTGTACGCTTTTTTCTTGAAGGACCCTAAGTCGTAATGGTTCGGAAATACCGTGACGGGCAGCTCGTTCCATAACGTCCATTTTATTATATTGTCAAATTTACGATGATATCGTTGACTTTATCAAAAGTCACTCGTTATTAGAAGGACATTTACGTATCTTCTCATGAGTTCTTTATATTATGAATAATTCAGTGGTAGACAGAATATGAGTCTGGAACTCGGAGGGCATCTTTTTTTAGATAATTCTTTACTTCTTTTACAAGAATGATCATCCTTCTGTACCTGACGCTATTTGCCTCCACTGCTAAAGCAGTAAAAAAATCGTTAAAATCCAGGATGAACAGATTAAAGATGAGATATTAATGATTAAACCACATGACTGACACTGCTCTGCCCCTTTTAGCAAAATTATTTTATTTATATTTTTACACGATCATGTTGTAAAGAATGATTATTATTACACAGTGTTAGTAAATCAAGTAAAATTCCATGACTAAAAAAAAATAAAACTGTTAAGCCTGTATATCAGGCGACAACGCGTAATGCTCATAAAGTTGCTCAGATTCCTATACAATAACTTGCTTGCAGTTTTTATAGGACTGCAAAGTCTATGGGAAATGTACACAACAACTTATAGCAGATTTTTTTATCTGTAAATCTAATTGATTGTTTTTTGACAGATGCAATGTTGGTGTATTTATAGATGGTGTTAACATGTTTGCAAGTGTTGTGCAGATTGAAGAAAATTTATCCACAATTGGAATTCAAACTCACCTCTGGGGTTGATACATTTATGACATATCACTCATTATTGATTTATGTTTATCCGTGAATGACTTCCCTTATAACGCTATGAGAAACTTTATTATCAAAAAAGCTGATTTTGTATTGTACTTAACTTTTACATTTCAGATTTAAATAATAAATTTGTGTGTTAATTTTGTAAAAAAAGACAATTTTCTGAAACCAGTTGACGAACGGGTTAAGTTGTAGTATGTTGTAGGTACCCTCTAGACGTTTCAAATCCTTAAGTTGGACCATTGCTACACCCTGTATATTGAATGGTCTTGTACGGCACAATTGTGCCGCTTGCCGATTCCAATGCGGTATATATGATCCCTGTCCCTTTTAATTCTCAGTGGGATGCCGTAATGAACGCCTCGGATTTAATTTAATCACGACCTCTGTATTTATTATAATGGATTTAGCTCTCCGTTGCGTATTTATTTGAATTCTTGACCCTGTCTGTCGTCAATACAACCGTTTACAAGCTATGACTCCGACTGAAGCAAAATTTAATACCTTTTTACAACGATAATTATCATAGACTACATTATTATCTATTCAGTTAAATAAATATTAATTACAAAAAAAAACCATAGCACATACATTTGCAACCCAATAAATTATGTAACATATAAGATCTAAGAGCTTTTGCAAGTTTTTATGAAACGTTTTAATTATTTTTATTACAAACGTGATATATTTGTGCAGTTATAATGTACTGAACGGATGTAGTCACAGAAAACACCCAGCATATGTTTGAATAAGGAATTTGACACTTGTCATTTGTTTTCATTTATAAATGTGCAGCCAGCAAATTTATAAGCGTTTACGAAATGCATAAGTGGCGTAAACACTTTTCAGATGGCAAATTGAGTTGTAACATTTTTAAAACACACTTAAAAATAACCTTATAATGTTATCCATATTGAGTAACTATATAAACTATGGTCTGTGTATTTTGCTCAAATATTTTGCTGTTTTACAATAAATCGCTTCAATAATCTTTAGAGATACCTGTAAAAGCAAGACTTGCTTTAAAACAAAATTGACATCTATACAATTCGTATAGATAACTCTTTACAAAAAATAAAATATTTAAACTTAAATATTTATTACATTTTAAATGAATAAAATTTTTATTCATTTTTTTCTGTTCGTGTTCTTTTTTTGTTGTCTATTTTCGATTGTATGTTTTGACCTTGTTTTGGCTTTGTTGTTGATCTATTTTTGTTGTGTAAGCGTTTTGGAATAAGCTAGTATAGGTTAGTAGTAGTATAGGTTTAAGAAATAAAAAATAAAATAAACGTTTGGTTGACCACTTATCACATATTATCCGCGTGAATAAGTTTCTCATCCTTCCTTTACCTTTACTTTAATATCATTAATATTTAATTAATATATTGAAAAATTCAACAAAGTTTTGATACTAAGCTATATCAATGCTATTCTATGTACCTCTTTAATCTTTACCCAATACAAATATAAGTAGACTACCTCAAGTGGTCCTATATTGTAGAAAATTCAGTTTTTTTAAATAGAATCGTATCAACGATGTGTACCTACGTTAATAATTCTTATATCTGAAACTAAATTGTTTATTTTTAATTCATTTTAATCGTTCACTGTATGTATATAAAAACATTTCGTCGTTCAAGGTGCAACATTATTATTTTTATGTACTTAAAGTAATTAACAACATAAAAAACACACGTTTTGAGTCATCGTTGTTACAAGTTCACTTTTGATTAATCGTCGCTTGACACTTCGTAGGTGGTACATAAAAATATTACTTAAATTATAAAATAATTATCGAAATAAGTTATAAAGTAGACAACGTACAGACATAAGTAGATTATGATGTACGGTGTAGTTGAGTGTGGTCTTAATTAAATCGTCCCGTAATGATGCAAAATAATTATAATAAATTGTAAAAGGTAATGTGTACGTTGGTATTAAGAAATAAATTCTTTTAAATGTCTAAATGAAATTGCTGGTAAACCTGTCTGCCAATCTTCGGCGTGTATAAGCTTTTTATAAAACATAACTAATACACAAAAAAATAATACCAAACACATTTACTTGTAATATAAGTAAGCCATCTGTCTATGTAATTTGTACGGAATTACGCTAACGATGTATCCTCATTGGCGTGGCTTGTTGCTATTTTTTCCAAGAGCAAATAACAATGAACGGTTGAAACTATACATCATGCAGTTACTGATGCCAGGCCGGTAACGCACTTACAAAGTTCCGGCCCTGAGAGAGTCTTTAGGCGGCTACTTCATCTTTCTGGTGTCTCTAGCTCGTCTGTCTAATCCTCTGTACAAAAAAGAACTGGATTCACTTCTTAGTAATATTTGTATTGGAATAGCTATAGAAAAATATAATATATTCTATTCAAAACATATGCAGTGAGCGTTTCTGCACTGTCGTTAGCACCTATAAAACAATCTACAATCGCTTATCGTCAGACTTATTAACTAACTTCCATACTAACCTAACCACTTGTGTAAATAGTATCCCATATAAAAAATATAAATCAATATTATAAACTAATGTTCTGTTATCTGTAACAGTACACAGTGCCCGACTATGAACCGAAATCAATGTAAAAAACAACACAATTGATTGGTTAAATTCTTCAATGACGAAGCACTTACATTAAGATACTTTCACAGTTCTTAGATATAAAACAGTTTTAAACTACTTTCAGAAAATATGTAATTATTAAAAAATCATGTTATTTTATATTGTAGGCCACCCTAGATGGGTATTGGCCTTTATTTCTTCTTCTAGGAGTGCCTCTCCAACAGGTGAAGGTTGGTAATCAGCTTCCCGGCTGCCTCTCTATTCTTAGTTCTGCGGAACAGCTCCGCAGCGCTATTCCGGTTTCTTTCTTTATTTTATAATTGTTTTTAGACAAGTAGGTCTTATACTTCGGTTATACTACTAAGACATGTCAGTTTCATCACGTGTTTGGACATCCGTAGCAGAACATAACGCGTAGAAGTAAGAAATCTTTGCATACAAAGAAAAATCCGAGATTAATAACACAACCCCTCTTGAGGCACGCAGCTAAAATACGAATCAGCATCTCAATAACGTATCGTCCGATCGAATTCTGTAATTGGCCCATACATATTCATGATACAAATGTCGCTAATGACTCCGTTGTACGTGTTAATTTATGTACAATACCAACGATTATCGATATCACTTAATTGCTTTACCGCAAAGTGAGGGGCTAATTAGCGAAAACGTGGCTTCCCGGGGTAAATAAAAACAATTAATATAATTTTGTTATCCGAAATAATAAGTAACAGCAAATACGTAATTTGTATTGTCCAAGAAATTAATATTCTATATAGGCATACATTTTTGGATGTTTTTGGGCCATTTTAAGAAATTAAATTTATTTATTGTGCCTGGAAAGGTTTTGTCCATACATAGCACAAGAATGTGTTGTGCGAATACCAGTGTAGCTATTTTAAGGACACGTCATAAAATATACAATGTTAAATAAGAGAGGTATTATATAAAAATATAGATGAATACTTCCAGGTATAAGTAAAAACAGCCCACAACACACATACATTCCCGAAAAAAAAACGATATTACGATTTATTTTAAAAAATACAAGCATAACTACATTAAAATATTATATTATCATATCATAAGCGTGATTTTATTCTAAATCATACCACAGCATGATTCACGGGGGGAACGTAAATATATGATAAAATAAATAATAAAAAATAAAATAATTTATGCCAGGGTTCTTTGTAATAGTGCGCGCTAACTCAAAGTTTATTTTAGTAGAAATTCAAAAGCATTGTCTGTAGAATTTTAAAATATATGACGACAATCATAACGTGATATCACTCTATAGACTCTATTGGCTGC
The DNA here is from genome assembly GCA_951799465.1 of Leptophobia aripa. NCBI lineage: Eukaryota > Metazoa > Arthropoda > Insecta > Lepidoptera > Pieridae > Leptophobia > Leptophobia aripa. The sequence continues at coordinate 1,034,944 of OX637277.1, forward strand.
ACAGCCATATTAAAGAAAATATCCTTTAAAGAGACCTTATATAATCGGGACGTACGTGTTTCTGTTTCTGTCATGTTAAGTAACCAGAACGCAGAAAAAGGTTGTTATAATTGTGCAGCAATAAAGTTTATTAAATACAAAACTTAAATCGTAATTAAGCACCCGTGGAACATTGATTCGCCAATAAATAACGTTCTAAAAACCTTACTGTAGCACATAAATTAACAAGAAACGTAATTCAGTGGTTATAAGAAAATCTGATGGGGTTAATGTTAGGAAAAAGCTCCAAGAAAAGCCATTAATTGGATCTGGGTTGCCATTAAAGGAATCTCCGTTTAACGTAGGAGATAGCTGGAATTAATTGCCCACATAGATGGTTATATCTTGATCCGAGTTATATAAAAGCTATCAATTTAACAGACTTTGTACTAACTTTTTTAAACGGATAATTAATGCGGTTGGTAAATTATTGTACTTGCGAACTTAAGACGTAACGCGGCCATGCTTCAAGTCAACTCTTTTTATTAAGTAATGTATATAAGACAATTTAGTCTGAAATTTTAATGACTACGTCTATTCGTACGCTACAAAGCTAAATTAACAATTACCATAAAATGCACCTGTTAGAAACTACTTTTTTAGCAGCTCGCAGGCTTTTCTGTCCTGTCTTGTGTTTGATATTTAAGGGTGATTTCGTTTGTATTACATCTTAATATGAAACCTAAACTGTCTTTAGATTAATATAGAATAAATTGTGTTTCGTATTCATATCCAAGAATAATGAAAGTGTGCTATCTAGAGGGAAACCCAAGTAGAAATTAACGGTTAGAAAAATCTTTTTATTGGGTAATTGTTTAATATTTTTTACACCAATATACAATGTTTTTTCTATGTAATGGAGGCATATTAACAGGCGGGTCACGTCATGCATACTACCATTTTGTATTACAGTTGTCCGAACGACGACTTCCATACTTACTACAACAAAACAAGCATATAGATAAGGTTTTACTGTATAACAAGACAGTAAAACGTAAGTCCATTTAGATAAGCGAATTGTAGAAAAAAGATCCGTAAAAAGATGACATGTTTTGTAGCAAAAACAAATGTCCAACAAAACTTAAGCCTAGGGATAAATATCGTCAAACAATTCACCATATAAAACTTACAAAAAAATTATGTTACTATTTTATGTTATCTACTCCATTTCAAAAGAATGCTTTCGGTAAAACTGAAAAACATAAAAAGAACATACAAAAAACTTATAGCTCATTTAAAAACGTATCTAAAATATCGTTATATATTATTTTGATACCAGGAATCAGAACCAACGGTATTTATTTGAATTGTATCACCCATTGTAAAAAAAATCACTTCATAATCCAATCAGGAATCGATTCGCAGAACGAATTTCAACCACTGCATAATCGGAGCCATCTCGGTAGAACGCGAATAAAAAAAAAACGATTAAAAAACATCGCGTCACGCACGATTTCATCGCTTGATGCCTTCGAGTTTCGTGTCTGGCTTTTAGATTTCATTTTCATAGTTTAAAACGTTTTTTTTTTATATTGACAGACCGTTAATAAGTCAGTGTTACGTTTCTATTATAATACCTTTGTTGGAGTTATTACTAGTACATTGAACACGTGAATAAATGCGATGCGAGCTTTATACTTGATAGCCAAACATTATCAATCATTATGGAGTTAGTTTAGTTAGCACCTTTTGAATAACGTACTGTACATTTTATTAAATATATGCGTATATTATAAATGTATACACATATACTTAATACGATAATAAATTTAATTATGATAAGTGTATTTTGTTGTACAGTTGGATCAATCCCAGGTTTGATTCCCGATCAAATTGTGTTATTCACTTATTTACTGATTATATATTTATTTAAAGTATATATTGTTTTTCGGTCGTGTTACATAACACAAGATATAAATCGCTAACCGCGTCTAACCGACCATGACAACGGGAATTGTGTGACCCAATCTTGAAGCATTTTAATTAGTTCTTTTTTTGAAAATGTACTATATTGATTTTAAATAATGTAAATAATAGACAAGATTAAGAGGACGAAGAGTATCAGCAATAAAAGGACTATCCATGAAAAATATTAACGAAAAATATCTCCAAAAGCTCGTAATTGATAAACAAGCTGAAGAAGAAATTGGCTATCCCAACGATTGTTAAATTACAGTTTATTTCTGTTAAGTTACAACATATTATAATTAACTTTTCAATCAAAATTACAAATTTTTGATAATGATTACTAACCTTATTCATTTTACACACATTTTTTTAATTATAACAATAAATCAAGTAAAACACAAATAATTATGATACAAACCTAAAAAAATAGAATTACAATTCATGAACTGAAAATCCACATTAATCAAGATTTAGTGTTCGCTAAGACCAAATTACTAACAATTATTTACTACTGTTTGTATATTTTATATAAATAAAATGTATAAATATATATACTATTGCGTAACTAAATGAACAACGTAAGAGTTACATATAGCTAGAGTGAAAACATTTTTACCGCCTCTTAAACAGTGATTATTCAGTGTACATATGTGCATTGGAGCTTATCGCTTTCTCTTTGTATTTATGTTTTTATAACGCTACGCCCCAGCATTACACAGACTACGCCCATCTATATCACGTAAGCATTTGTTTTCACCTATTAATAATCAGTGTTGGTCGTCATGCGCTGGTTCAACTTGTCTGTCTCAGTGGTAACTGAAGATCAATCAAACTACGATGACCAAATGATATTGCTATTAATTTAAAAATTAAACATGACGCTTCACGGCTGCCGCAAGAACCTATGACAATTGAATGTTCAGTACAGTAGCAGATTTTTTTAATAATAATTAATTAATTTATGATAAATATCTTATTTCTTATTCAAATTTGTTTAATCTTTTCATTAAATACTTAAATTAATTAAACTAAGGTAATCTTTTAAAGTTTTGAATTGAGCCACCTATGTTCCGCCATCTTGAAAACCTACATTTCTGTTTTCCTTCGATAATTCTCTCCGTTGAAATTTTATAGACAAAACTTTTTCTATGAAGAACGGTAGCGCATGTAACGCTAATTTCTGTGACAAACAAGGAGAGATTATCAAGCCAGTTTTATTACAATTTTAATATTTTAAAATACTCGGTACATGTCAAGAATTAAACGTAGATAGTAAACGTAATTGTTGAATTAGTTCTACTTGCGTGCAAGCGGAGTAATTATTTTGACATTACAATAACATCTACGGGTGGTCTAACAAAATGGGACAATACGCAATTTGTGTAAAGCAAAATGAAAATTATATGTGCCGTTCTTTTATGAAATATTTTATAAATAAATAATACGAGTAATTAATGTATTAGTGTGACATCAATTTTCAGACTTAAGTTAGTACAGGTGGTAAGGCTCCACACAACACGCTTCATCGCTATATCCACGAATAAAAATCCAACGTTGTGTAGTACGTAAAATCACCTTTTTTTTATAGAAGAGGGGGAAACGAGCAGGAGGCACCATAAAGCTTATGTCGCCGCCCATAACCACGTGGCTGGAAGTTGTACGCTCTTCTCTTGAAGGACCTATTGTAAAAAACCTTAACAGTGCACTTCCAAAAACATAACCAACAAAATATTATTTCTCTCTCTTAGAGATACTTCTGCTGTATAGCAACTAAACGTATGCAGTATGTTTACAAAGTACACAAAACACGTGTAGCTTTTATATTTCTGAAAACAGCGAGGGAATCGAATTTTAAAAGGGACTTTCTCACCCCTATAAGACTAACTGCAAGAAGTAGAATACATTGCTCTGTATAAGGCTAAAGACATTCTACGCCACAGCGTACAACCACCTTAAGGGAGATTTATTGCACGTATATTAATTTTTGCAACCAATATAAAAAAGTACGGCTTCGCGCGATACTGATTTCGATTTAGCGCGTATTTTTTTTGAAAGCTAACTAAGTAACGAATTGCGGTAGCACTAGGATAATTCCCGTAACAAACGGTTCAATATTGTTTAAAGAAAGCAGCACAAGAATAGTAGGTTTTGTGTGTAAATTGTGTATATTTGTGCTTTACTGTGAAGTCACAAAACAAATTTAATTATAATGCTATATTTCACGAGGTTATTCCCAGTATTCTTACCCTTGTATTGAACTGTTTTATCACTCCGCTATGGGATTTTTCAAAATAAAAGGGAAATTATTGTCTTTGCTTTAAGTTTTTTTATCTGTTTCTCGTTATTTCACCTAAAGTTTTACTAAAGTACGTTATTTGTATATGGTTGTATTTTACTAACTCAATCCATTTTTTACGTATATGATTTTCCCGAGAAATATATACCGATTTATTTGTTTATAGATTTCAACATGTTACGCTTCTTATATTGGAATTTTATAAACACACAATCAAACGTGTAATTTAAGATATTTACGTATTTAAATATTTCATTACTAATTAGTGATAAATTTAATTGATAACAGTAAAATATAATTGAGCATTACAAGTTAACAAGAACTTTTTGTAGTAATATGATCTTGCATTCATGTCTTTGTGTGGTAATGGAAATTTAGCAATTAATTTTGACATTATAAGTACAAATGCTATTTATTTATACAAATTATGTCTGCATCGTGAAAACAAAATATTTTTTTTGTTTATATTTAATTATTTTCAAAACCTTCTTCCATGTGGCTGACAGAAGAAACCAGCTCTTAGATGGTCATGTATGTTTGGCAGCTTTATATTGTGGAAGATTAATTTCTTTTAATAAGTGCATGTGCACTTGTACCTAAATCCTAAGAAACACTTATTTTTATTTAAACTATTAACTAAGAGTGACTCTCGAGTACTCTAGAACATATGCCGCAAAGATCCTGTTGAAGTCGAGATTCTGAGTCGAAAATGGAGCTGGTTAGGTCATACCTTGCGCATAGATCCGTCCCATATCCCAAGGCAAGCTTTGGACTGAATCCTTCAGGGACGCCGAAAACAAGGCAGACTCTCATCGTGGAAGCAATTTGATTTAAATCACGTTTTATATACAAACCTAGAGAATAGTCAAAATCCCACAAAATCAGTGTAGTTGTTTGTGAAATTGGTTATTTTTGATTATTTTTCTTTAATATTTGCTTGCCAGTTTAATAAAAAAATAACATAAACTCTATCTATACACAATTAAAACATCAATTTGGTGATAAAGTTGCCGTGTACAGAGTTACTCACCGCAAATATTGCTTAATTATAATTTAAAAGATAATAATAGCGTGCGAAGAATACAACCTTCAACGATGTACTTAATTTACTTTATCGGAATTTTTTGACCTTTCTAACTGTGACCTTCTATCTCACTCCAACTAAGGGCTGTGAAGTGTTGGAGAGGGAGGGTGTTTATAATATTTACATCCCACTATATAATTGTGTATTCAATATTGCAAGGGCGTACCGCCCCTTATGTAAAAAGACCCTATGTTTGTTTAGTATGAAGATGATAAGGTTAACCAATCCAATGTTCGTTTGAAAAGCCATAATTGTACTCCCTTCATAATTGCTTTTTTAAATGCAATTATTTGTAAAAGAAAAAAAAATTCTGACAATTTTTCAGTCATTAACATCAAAATTGCTTGCTTAACTGTAAAACTGTAGCGACTCTGCAAATTAAAGTACGTCTTATAGTTATCAAAATTAAATTATAAAATTAGCATTTCATTACGGATTTGTGCCACTGCAACGAACGAGCTAGTGCTTCACGCAAGTACGCAAGGTACTGACAGAAATACGGAGGCTGATCCACAAACAGAATTAAATTTGTTTTATTAATATAAATGACTGACTAAATACAACCGTGAATAACATAACAAACCCAATTCATCTAAAATTGTTATATATAAAAACAAATCTGAACTTTAGTTTTAGTTATATCCGTAGACAGTTTTTTTTTAAAGAATTTAAGTCCTTCTCACATTGTCTTAAAATATCATTGGTTTAACAGCTTGCATGTTAGACTAACAGTGTTCGGTTGCAAGGCGGTTCGGTTTTTATTTTACAATGTCGATCGTATCTTCTATGTAATGCAATAGAGAACAGCAAGCGCCGTGACCAAATTGGCCTCGAAAAAATAATTTTCAACAGCCTTTTGTTTCTACCGGAGTTGATCATATGACTTACCAACAACATGGTGATCTGGTTAGTATTAGTTAGTTTACATTAACGTCACAATATGTTTATTCATTAAAGGTACATAGTACCATTTTACATCGTCTTGAACATAAGTGATTGCATGTTCGTACGCGACCAAGCTGAGAAGAAGCAGGCAAGAAACTCGGCTTGGTTGATTTTTTTTTTTTTGGAAATCCCCGTACACTTGAAATTCGAGCTTTTTTATATAACATAAAACTTTTAAATCATACTGTATAAAAACCTAAACTTAACTTTTGTAATATGATAACATACAAGATAAGAATAATAATGGCTAGCCTACATGAAGTAAAATTGTATTGTTTTACTTAACTCTGTCTAATATAACACAAAGTTTGAGTACAAAACTGTACCATTTCTTTTCTCGTAAAATCAAATTTTACATCAAATGAAGAGACGTAGCTAGTCAGGAAAAGCGATGTATATTTGTTTCTCATCATCTCGCGCGCAACTTAGAATAAAAATCCTATTCTACGTGTTCAAAACATATAAAGACGTATGCTAGGTTTCATCAGCATCGGTTAAAGCGAAGAAAACCACTAGACAATTCTTACTTAATTTATTTTATATGTTTTGTTTTAATAAAGATTTCGTCTTTAAAATTTTATATTTTAAAATTGCATCCTCCAGACGTCTTCTC